>JBAMHV010000001.1:27243712-27259544 GCA_037177535.1 Pseudomugil gertrudae
CAATGTGGGCTCCATGAGGTTTCTTTGTTTTTTATCCCCACAACTGGGTTTTTTAGGAGTTTTTCCTTACCGAGAAGAAGGGTTTAAGGACAGGATGTCCTGGGTCTGCCTAGTTTAGTGTAGTTATTACTTGTGTTTATTGTGTGTTAAGTCTTCTGTTGTGTGATTAACTGTGTGTGAAGCCTTTTGAGACAACTTTGTTTATCCTGTAACACCTCCCAGAGAGTAGGAGGGTGAAGAGTCTGGATAACTGGGGTCTTTGATAATTTTCTCAGCCCTTTCAGACATCACTTCTTGTAAATGTCCTCCATGGCAGGAAGTGGTTCTCCAGGGATGCACTGGGCAGCCATCACCAACCTCTACAACACCTACCAGTTTCAGTGCCTTCCCGAACCTGCAATGCAGTCTGTCAGGATGCCGTTGTCTCAATGGTACAGTGGTAAAAGTTCACCACTTTGATTCTGCTGTTCTGAGTGTGCAGTAGGGTGCTATTAAAACTTTTAATAGGAGGAAAGCTCCAGCAACTCTGAATGGGAAACTATTTCCCCTAACCAGCTGGAGGGTAAGGACAGGACACAAACAAACAAACCCCCAAGTCAGACATACCTGTGGCTGAAGAGAGCAAAGACCAGGAGGAAGTCTGTGTGCTTTTTTTGCTTGCTGTTCTATTTCTTCATACCACAACACGCAAAATTGATTGGCTTTATTCTTATTAAGTTTCTCTCAAACATCTGCTGCCTAATGCATGAAAGAAAACCTGTCAAAACGAGATCTGTAATTTAGCAAGGCATAATGAAACATGATATGCAGCAGTGTGACATGTTCAATTACTCACATTATTAGACTTCCAGGGTGTGCAGTAGATCCATGTCTGGACTGGAGTGTGGCAACCTGAACTACAGTTTTATCGAGGCAAGTCCTAGACTAATATTTCACTTCTCAGCTCCACACCTTTCTTCAAAAGTAGTCTTTATACTTGACTAAGTACTCTGAGCTCTGTGTCAACATATATCACCAGCTTGTGTTTGAGTTTGGCAAGCCTACACTGTTACACAGCTAACAAGACATATTTCTCAGATGTGTGAGGCTTAATTTCATTGTCCACCAAATTCCTAGAGAACAGAAATTGTGCTGCTGAGGGATTCAACTGCAAGGATTTGTGTGAAGTCACAAGTGTTTTATCTTGCTGTATGAAGGCTGTGGTAGCAATTAGAAAATGGTGTGACATCACGTGTGACTTAGAGGCATTCACACCTCTGACAAACTGAAATTTACAACATTTGCACAGGAAGTAACTTTTTTTAACCTACACACCATAAAGAAAAACACATTAAGGCTAGCCATGTCATGACGCTCACAGTAGCAGCCCAGTTTGGGTGTTAACAGTACATGTTTGTAATGGGATGATATAGTGTGGGAGGGATAACCAGAGTTAAACAGTTAACAGTGAAGCTTTATTTGCTAATTAAGTGTACTACAGCAGTATTTTGTAGTCAGTGCGATCATAATTTGGAGAATTGTGAATAATTTCTGACTAGAAGTGCCAAGCTAAATAATATTCAGAATAGAAACAGGGCATAGATGGACATCTAACATATTTTTTTACAGATGTTGGCCCATGACTGGTTACCTGTCCAGGTGTGCTTGAATGATTGCTGGGATAGGCTACAGCTTCCCAGTGACCCTTAAGTGAATTAAGTGATTATGGAAATGGCCGACTCACTTTTACAGATGTCCAATATTATTGTCTGATATTGGCACAAAAATTCTAATTCAGGAAATGATTTATTTAAAAATGTTTTAAACTATTTTAATTACACAACCTTTACACAGCATGCACATATTATCCATTAAATGCTCACACAGAATGTATAAATATCTGCGATGTCATGTAGTTTTTAAAATAATTTTGTTTGTTTGCCACAAATCACAACACATCCTGTGGCTTCTGCATTTCTGAACCAAGCTTGAACATTAAGGTTGGCATCTATCAGGGCACACATCCATCCATCTATCATCAATTTCATTCATCCATCCATCCATCCATCCATCCATCCATCTATCCATCCATTTACATTTGTTGCTATCACACATATTGCTAAGTGTCTGGAATTGAGTCACAGGGACACCTGACTAAACAAGGATGCCCAGGGATTACCTCCCCCTTGTCACATTTACAAGCTAAAAAGAGATGGGGTGGGAGTCCCAAAACTGATCCCAGACCAGCCAAGGATGTAATCTCTCCAGTGTGTCCTGCATTATCCCTAGAATTTTACCCTGATTACCGTATATTGTTTTAGGGAAGAGAATATACTTGTGTGGTCCTGTTCTGAGCCATATACGTTTAGCTACCAGAATCCTTTCCCAATCCTTCTAACTGGAAATATTCTGCTGTCTGCAGCAGTTAAGACACCGAAAGACACTAAGACAGTGAAGACAGTCTAGAAATACCAGTTAAAAAACATAAGAACAAATATTCTGCATATGTCATAGAATGAGTCGTTCAACATGAAAATAAAAAGTATCCTCATAAAAATAGAAAAATAAAAAACAAACATTTATTTGTAATACCTATAAAAATGTATTAAACCATGGTAAAAATTTGACATAAGGGGATCATACAGATCTGGACAAAGCAATTGAACTGAACATGCTCTTCAATAGGTTCAGCTCACCTCCTGCCTCAAACCCAACTGACCACACACCCTCCATGAGCCCACAGCTTTCCTGTCACGGTCTGTGGTTGATGACTTCTGGTCATGGTCACAGTTTCAGCTACCACTCTGTCAGTGATGGGTTAGCTCTGTTAGCTCTTAGCTATAGGTAGCTTAGAGTTTGACAGAGGCTTATCATCCACCCCCACATAAAATAACTTTTCAAATTTAAAATAAAACTTATTGTGTTACATGTCTCCTGATGGTGTGTTGCTCTACAGCATACAAACTCTTCTAAGTTTCTATTTCTATCTATTTCACGTATACAATTGAACAATTTGTTCAAGTGGTATTTTTTATTTATCCTAATGTATGTACACACTTCACATCAACAATGTGTGTAGAAAAGCTATATTATGCCATTCAGGCTGTACTGAGGACTCTACAGGAGATTGTGGCGGTGACCCAGACACACACATGCACACACACACAAATGTTTCTTTTTCCTGCAACATAATAAGATATGAAACACATTATTTGCCACCTTCGAGTACTGACATGTGTCAGATTATATTTGCTCTTGCAATAGAGCAGCAGTAACCAACATACTTTGGAGGAGAATATATTTTCACTATGTTAATACATTATCTGTGCTTTGCAGAAACATTGCTTCAAGCACCCTAAAAAATAACAATCCCCTGAAAAAAATAATACCCTCCCAAAATGATGAATCGAGCTTACACAGAATCAAATGATTTGACCCAGTTTCGGCTTGGTCTCTGCTAGTTGCCATTTGCAGCATTTTGTTTACTCTCTTTATGCATTGGGTATTGTGATTAACACGCTGTCAGAGCGTGTCAAGCTGGGAGTGGGTCTAGCCACTAATGTTAAAGGAGATTGCTGTACAAAGAACAAAGCACCTGCACCAAAGACAAACAGGTTAATGTGTATTATCTCTACATTGTTCTTCTATTGTGTGGCTGTATAGATATACAGCATCATGTGTACAATATGCTGTTCCTGACATTTTCTTAATACTGTAAAACGCATGAACAAACGCAGCTGGAAGCTGAGAGGTGATGATCGAGGTGGAAGCGAGAGGTTATAAAGGACAGAATTTACCAGCAGGCTGATGATTACCCCCACAATCAACCCTCTAACACTTACACACACACCTCATTAAATCACTCCCACACCCCCATCTGTACTGATAACACAGAAATAGATGCCAGCTCCATGTATGTATGAATGAGTGTGAATCGGTGCACAACTTTTAAGTAACTCTGTGTGTGGTGAGGTAAGATCTATAGATGTGTAAAGATGTTGCAGGATGCATGAAGAGGTTGCAGCCTTACTCAGAAATGTATTTTCCTCAAAAAATAGCAATCTGTTAGGAACACAATATGCCAAAAGAACTAAGTGATCAATTTGAGTTGCTGGAAGTGACAGAGCGGCAGAATCAACAGTTTTGACATGTTGCTGTTTTAGGTTAGCTAACAAAAAGATAAAGGCTGCTCATGAATTTTAATCATAACAGATTGTGGCAATTAAACATGATTAGTAGAATAAAGTTAAACAGAAGGATTACAGATTGTATTAGGAGTGAAGTCTAAAGCTGTTCAGATTGTGAGGTATACACACACACACAGTTTTTGCATCTTTCTCATATGTTCAACTAAAAGAGCATTCAGAGTCATCTTCACTAAGTGGTTTATTTCCAACCAGTGTGTGATTTACACCCAATGTCACAGTCCTATGCACTTTTACATGTCTTTAAGTTTAAAACATATTAAATATGTAAAATAATAATATTAGTGGACAGGAAATAAAGAGCATATAAAGTAGGCCTAGTTGTTCTTTCGGCTTGTTCAAAATATTTCGTAAGGCTTTTTTTTACCTGCCAACTAACTATTTAGACCTTTATCCAGTTTTTGAATAAAATTAAAATATAACCAGCAACTCAGTTCCTACCATATTGTTCCGTACACCTAAAACAATAGTCCCACAATTTTAATTGATGTTACTCAACATAAGAATGCACTCACTATATTATATTCTATATGAGAGGTATAACCTACCTCTCGTATAAATTGTTAAGCTATATGTGAGCACTGTTACATTGCACGTATTAACACTGCGTAACATTTTCTCTAACGAGCAGTGGTAAAGAATCAAAATTCATGTGTCCACAATTCCTTCGAGATCACTCCCAAATTTTAATGGAATCAAAGTTAGACAAAGAGCTTTGCTCAAAAAAAAAATTACAACAATTCATTTTAGGAGTTTTCACATCAACTTGCTAATAAAAACGCAAACAGCCAGATGTGTTTTGCAAATTTGAACACGAATAAAAGGCAACCATGTTAGGTATTTACATGGTCACCAGCCAGCTAACACACTTCTCACAGATTTAACAGCAAAGTGGGGACTAAATATAAGGATCATGATTAAAAATAGTGAAATTCACTCCACAAATCCACATATTGTGAAAGAAGACTTGATGTTTTCCAGAATAAAAGGGGAGCAGCAGATATTCATAAGACAACAGCTGATATCACTATATTTCAGATATCAGTGCTTAAAGCTCATATTAAACCCAAAAAAAGATATTAGCATGTATTAGATGCTGTATAAGCCCCAACATATAAATTATGAATTTAGCCATTTCCACCAGAAGCCCAATAAAGTTTTTTCTGCAAGTTTTCAATCATTTCATATTCTGATTCATTGAAGGGAAGTTGCTTCTTATTTGGTTTCTTTCTTTCTGCCTCTAAGAAAAACAAACTGCAAGAAACCAAACAGGAAACAACTTCACTTGCAAAGTATTGCTATGCCCTTAATTTATTTTCCCACTGGTGCAATATTCTTGATACTTATTGTTGATTTTTTTTTTTACTATATTTGTTAGTGAACACTGTGTAGTCTCAACAAATTGACTTAATTACTATGTGTCTATTTACCAGTAAAATATTTCCTTTCTCTGCCATCTGGAATGTGTGCTAGTTTTGTTTGTGTTTTTACAGCTGTAATTTTCTTTCAGTGCTGACACTGGATTATTGGTCTACAGGATGAATAAAGTATCATCTTATCTTTATTTATTGCATTCACCTTTATAAACAAGGCAAAGGGGTTACAGACTATAAGCATTCATGTGTAATGCATGTGTTAATTCCTAAATAATATGCACAGAAAATAAAACGGATGCAGTGCAAAGGATTTATAAAGTTTTAGAAAACTTTGGTCCTGTGTTTGATCCACACAGTAGCAACAAGCCGCATGTTTTCATTCTGTGCCTTCCTTCAATAAAGAGACAGTAATGTTTTTACAAAATGAGGTGGGGTGGAGAGTGAGAGGGTAATGTGTATGTGCTATGTGAGTGTGTGTATGTGTGAAAGCTTTTTAATATGGGAAAGCTGATATTATATAGTAAAGCACTTTGCTCTGTGCAGGTAAAATGCAACACTGTGATTGACTGATTGATTGTTGTAATTGTCACAGTGAGGGCCAGATGAAAAGCTACATATGATACTATAGAGATTGGAAGCTGTGCATCAATAATACAATAAAAAAGGAATTGAACTAGCACACCTTTAAACAGTAAATCTCAAATTGTGGTATGGGACCCCATGTGGGTGTGAGATAATTTCAGGGGGTTGCCAGATAAATATAAAAATCTATAACTTATATTTATCAAATACATTCAGGACTTTTTTAGCAAGGCTTTCAAAATTAACCATTAATGCAGAAGTAAGTGAAATGTGTACCTTTTTATTGCACATGATGTGTGAACAGCAGTTAGTACACATATCAGCATGTTGCGCTGTTCATGGTTACACTAACAATCAATAAAAGTCCCATTTATGGCTACAAAACCAATGTGCTAAATGTGCATCTCAGTTTAAGAGAGAGTGGTTGCGAGAGAAGGTAGAGTTACGGCCTAGCAGAAATGAGCAAGAGGTTCTGGCTGCAGAGTTTCACTGTGAGGACGGTTCCTGTGCAGTCTTCACTCTCAGACCATCTCCGCGTGGGGCCAGAAGTAACTTTTTAAAATTAGTTGCATAAAGAAAATTCACTGACAAAATCTTTGGACGGTGTATAACCACCGAGTCACTGAATAAAATGAGAAATACTTTATTCATCCCAGAGGGAAATTCAGCTGTCTGGATCACACTGTAAATAATTTTAAACATACTCCTTCATAAAAACAATATAGCCTTGAATTAATAACATCAATTTGAATGCTTTTACAGAGTCTTCTGATTTTATTGTGTGTAAAATATTGATAGCTGATACGCTCTCTGGGTATTTGAACAGTAATACTTTAGCTGAATGTTGTGCTTATATTATATATAACATGACTCATTAGTTGTAGCTTTGTTCCTTTTTGTTTTTGATTTTATTTGGCTCCGTTGTGGGTTCTGCTTATTGTAGTTTAGTTTTTATTGTATATGTTAGACTGGTGATCCGTCCAGCATGTACCCTGCCTCTCGCCCATTGATTGCTGGGAAAGGGCTCCAGCTCCCATGACCCTGAATTGGATGAAGCAGTATGGAAAATGGATGAATGAATGTTACAGCAGCACAGAGCTGTCACCCAAATAAAGAAAAAAAGCGACCTTATTCTTTTTAATGTGATAGTTTATTGTAAAAACTATTACATTATGGTATAATTTTACACAAAACTAGCACATTTTAACGGGATATGGTTTCTTTTTTGATTTGGGTGACAGCTCTTCGCTTCCGGGCAATCTTTATTTTTTGTTTTCTCCCTCTTCATCTTGTGATTTATAACGACTGACGAATCTTATTTATCTACTCACCTCTGATATGGTGTTGGGTGAGGGAGGATGTGGCTGAAAACATCAATTTTAGGAAACCACTGCAAAATGTTGCGTATGTGTTCTTTCCATTTTGTTGACAAAAATCCTACCTAGGAACCCCATACCATCTTATTTAGTGTTTAAGATTTGAAAAATCTCCTGAGAAAAGACGTCAGAGGCTAAGGAAGTTAGACACCAGCAAGACAACATCAGATATGACTATGTGTGTATGAAGGACACAGCACTGTCATGCAATATTGCATATGTGCTGAAAATATACATTTGCAGCTTTTAAAATTGTTCATTGCTTCATCATCAGACTTGACCGAGCTAAGAAAGTAGCTAAAACTGCTAGTGTTATTTTAGCTACATTTTCATAATATCCTCTCACCCTTATATCGCACTCGACAGGAGGATGGTAACATCCTGTCTGGGCTTTGGCAGCTGATGTTCCCACAGTTTATCTGAAAAGCTTGTGTAAAGTGGAGTAGCTCGAACGTCTGGTACATAAATAAATGCCAGTTCCAGTCAGATTGGAAGGGGCTAGAAAAAAGTGATTAAAAGATGCCTGCTGATCCCATTTTGCCTGAGTTCTAAAACTGCTGCAGCAGTTGGTCGTGGTCGTGGCTGCCCTTTGTGCTCCTCCTGGTTTGTCTCAGCTCTCAGGGTGGTGAGTATGATGACAGGAAATCTATATGAAAAACAATTAGTGGACAAACTACATTTGTGTTTTCTGCTTTATAGGTCCACCCGTTGTTTTTGGTGTACTGTTTTGTGTGTAGTTGCTGCTTTTTATCAGTTTTGTTTTGGTTTTAACTTGTCTGGGTTTTTTTTCAGGCAGCTGGGAACCATTGGGTGGATGGGCTAGCAATTCATGGTTGGGTACCCCCACTTTAAATTTGGTTGGACTGAGGGCTCCACATTTTTACTATGCAGTGAAGGGTGTTGTGTTCACAAGATAAGAGTCGGTGGCACAACTGGCCACTCCTCTCCACTGGTGGTTCCAGCTGCGTCTTTATGTGTGTGTAGATATTTGGCTTTTTAATCATTTTAGACCTAAACAGTGTTTTTATATCTAGCCAGAATATGTTTTTATGAGTATGTTTTGCATTAAACTAATAGTTTTAACTCCCTCACACATTTGTCTGTCCCACAGAAGCAACCCTACACCTTTCATTTCCATGGGCGTTATTCTCCAGGTGGTGTTGTCCAGGAAAATCATTTTCATGCCTTACTTTGTCATCTCACCTTTCATAATACCGCACCACTCTGCCACACTTTGAATATATATTTGGACTGGTTTACTTAAAAAACCACTGAGCTCTTTGGCTACCACGGCCAATTATTATGCGTAGTCAGAGGAACAGCAGGGGATAATAAAGGCAAGAGGGTTAACCCACTGCCCTAAAATCAATACTACTACCTGCTCTGAATGTTTCTGAGGAGCTCATGAATGCCTCTGTAGCTAAACAATCATGTATCTAATGGTTACCATGTGGACATGATTTAGTCAGACCCGTGTGGCATTGAGGCTGTTGTCAAGTATAGCTGAACTAATATGTGTGTAACAACTGCTTTATTTACCAGTCTCAGTTTGTCCCCTATTTTTTTGCACAGCTGTCTTATAATCCATAGTTGTGACACTGTTGCATATCATTGTAATGATGCGAGGGTAAACACAACACTTTAGTAGTAACCTACACCTAACACGAACATTTATTCTCACTCTTACTGTATACTTCCAGTGCTCCCACAGGAACACATGTAGAGACATGGATGCCTCACGAACGACACCACTGATAGTGACAAACAAAACTTTTGCTGCATCTATAGAACACAATACGAGGAGAAAAGAAAATGGTCATTTTGAGTCATTGATGCGCTACTGCTAGATTTTGCACTGTGTGTGAATGTACTCATTCTGTAACACCATTGTGTAGCCACAGACTGCATGTGAATGGCAGATCTGTCAGCGTTTACACAATTAAACAGCTTGAGTAATTTCCACTCACTCCAGAGATAAAGAAGATAAAGTAAAGTGCATTATGAAAGTAAAAACACATTTCTGGAGCATTTATGCATTATAATTGAACCAGTGAGTGATGCTTACTGGTAAAAGTAACCATTTCATTCATCATTTGAACAGTTACCATAAATTACTCTTCATGAAGACAAGCATCTTAACCAACCATGCTCTACATTTTTTTTAACAACAGTACGTTGAATAGTTTTCTTTAATTTACTTAAATTTCAAGGGAGACAGAACATACAGAGACACAATGAAAGACAAAGAATTCCTAAAGTGTTATGCTGTGCTTGTTTATAGTGCTTCATATGAAAAATGTGGTTATAGCAGATTTTAATCAGTGTCCTTTCAGCATTTTACCATTATACTTTAAGTAGAAAGTTGAATTAAATTCCCTGAACAACCTTTAAGCTTTTAACCCAATCTGAATATAGAGCTGTTCTGAACTAATAAATAATGCAGGATGTGTAAAGCAGATGCATTACATTGAGCTCTATTGTGCACACACTCTGTTTAATGAATAGGCATTGCTAAGAGCCATTACCTGAAAGCAAAGCCTTCCCAAATGTCTTCCCTCCCTGTGCATTAGTTGACCAGAGCTGTTGTGTTGGGAAGGCAGAGGCTTTGGCCTGGATCTGACAGTGTAATGTTCACGCTCAGTAAATTGTGTTGGAATTGCTCCCATGGGAGACATGAATGCGACAATGGTCTGTGGGTAAGGAGTACTTGTTCATACACAACATTGGAAGTCTGTTTGCCCTTTTGCGGTGAATGAGGAATTAATTATTCATCTGCCAATGGTGGATAAAGAGTGTGAAGGAGAGAGGAGGAGGTGTTTTTGTACACAATAGATTGTGAAATCTTTTTAGGTGTCAGTGAAAGTAGAATGAAGTCGTAAAGAAAAATGGCAACAGCAGAAACACACAGACAAGCATTTTTATTCTAAATGAAAATGTTGTGGTATCATTAACTCATGAGCCCACATCAAAGCCAGTCATGGTCATTAAAAATGCAAAGTGAAGCATTTTTCCACCATTTCCTCTTTGAAAATGGTCAGCTTTATTCTATATTTTTACCTCATTTTATAACATCACAAGTTCAAAACACAACTTACTTATTTTTGTGGCTCGCTCACTCTGTGAAGACAGTGAAGAAAGAATAGTGAAAGAAAAAACATGTATTCTTTTCACCATTTCTAGTTTCAATTGAGCAAGAAGCCATAAATATGTGGAAGTGCAATATTTTTCTGGAAGCATTAATCGGCTAGCTTTGCTTGCTAATGCAATTTGCTTGTGCCACTTTCATCAAATAGTTTTGCTTTCTTTTGGGGCAAAAATTAGCTGCATAACTTAGGGTAAAAATATAATTTCTGTATTGTTTTTTATCACTAACTAAATTTAGCTTGGGAAGACAACATACTAAGAAGAAAACTGCCTTGGCTTGGACAATGACCTTTCCATGTGGAATTTGCAGTTTTTCCCATGTTAGCTTAGCTTCTATCTTGGTACTTTGGCTTCTTCTTACCATCCAAACTCATGCATGTTAGAGTGTTTGGTCAGTCGAAATTGTCCTTAGGAGTGAGGACTGTGGTGTGACTGTTTTTTTGTCGTTGTGTTGGCCCTATGATGGATTTGCAGCCTGTCCAGGGTGCACCCTCCCGCTCACCCATTGATTTCTGTGATAGGCTTCAGTATACTGAACATTCTAAACATTGAAACACCAATGATACCAACGCTCTTACAGTCTCTTCACTCCTTTCACTCATTTAATACCAGGGCTTGAAATGAGATTTTCATGATATTTAGCACAGATTAACTTTACATCAGTGTGGATGTTTATGTGTTTTCCAGAAGAAACTGTTATGCATTATTAGATACTTTTGCATAAATACGCTTTTATTTTGTCATCAAGTAGACCTTATTGTTATTCTTGATTTACTATGTTCCTTAATACACATAAAATCTTTAAATAGATTTCCAAGGGCCCTTTATCATAGAGCACTTTTATTTCTTAAATTCAACAGAGATAAGTGCAACAGACCAGGAGGAGCCTGTACAACAGTAAAATAGGGACTATGGAGGCCTCTGGGAGGAATAAAGCTGGTGCATACTATCCCACCATGTCAGTGTTGATTAAAGATTATTCAAAGAGAAAAATGTAGCCTTCATATTGCTCACTGGAGGACACTGCTAACCGAGAAATCAAAACCACATTAATAAGAAATACCGAACAGAGTGGTCAATGATTAAAACAGCTATTGAGCGCTTAGATCCAACTAATCCCTAATTAATAAACCAATCCTAAAATGATCAGTAATTATGCCTGTCGAGGACACCAATTTGCTCCAGTCCTGAATGAAATCTCAACTTGTTTGATCTTTGGCTTTCATGTCTGCTCCTCCTGCGCTCCCCAGGCAACACTTAGTCCACCAGCAGGTCATATTTTGCGCTGACAGAAAGTGGTGAGTCGCCAACAGCTCTTCTTGGAACAGCATGGACACCAAAAACTGGTTGCAAGGGAGCGGCAGCTGGGTACGTGGGTGGCAGGATATCAGATAGGATCACTGCAACCAAGGGAGGTGAAAAAGGATAGAGAAGACATGACAGGAGAGGAGGAGGGTTTAGGAGAAATTGCACAGGGAGATACAAGAGAGCACTATAAATACAAAACTGCTGCCAGCACAGTAGGAAACCTCCAGCCAGGTTGGAGTCGTTTCCATAGCAGTAAATGCCATTTATCTAATGTATTGGCCTATTACAACCTCTCCTTTATGGGTTCCTGATGAGGAATCCCCCGCAGTCTCGCAGCAGGGCCACTGACACAATTGATTGGGGAGCCATTCTATTTCTGCAAGCAGACCCTCACTCATGCTTCTACCTCCTGCTCTTCCTATATCCGCCACTTCTCCGCTTGTTGCCTCTTTGTCTCCCTCCCTTCCGTCGTCCTCTCCCTGTTCCACGTTTTCCCTCTTTGTACCTTGCTTCATTTCTCCTGCCTTTTTTCTGCCTCTGTCCCTGTAGTCTCTGAGGATTGTCTACAGCCTCATTGTCAAGCTGCTCTCATGAAAATCAATAATATCATTCTAATTCAAACTGATATGAAAAGGCACAAGGCCAGCAAACCATTTCTCTCTAGACTTCTTATAAGCCCATGTTTTTCCACGCCATTTATTTTCTGCTGTTTGATCCCTTCGATCTTCCCTTTTGAGGACTCCTTAGGGTTTAACTCGCCCGGCATGTCTGAACAGAGTTTAGAAATGACAAATTTGGCAGTGTCCGCAAGTATCCATGAGCACCCGTCTCTGAGATAGCAGTCTTTGTGATAAGTACCTCAGATATTGGCACACAAAACACTTGTGCCTTAAATGTAATTTTAATATTTTATCAGCTATGCCAAGAATAAAGCAAGTAATTATATATTCTCAGAAGCCCATTTTTAAAGAACAGAGCGGTGGTGGTGGAGGGGCAGAATATCAGGGTTTGTAAAGCACCCATGTTTACTCTATCTTAGGCCAGTATCACTTGCTTTCTTGATATAATTATTGTAAATTAGTAATCTTCCTGCTAGCCTATGGCTATATCATACCACTAATGTCCACCTACACTCCTTTAAAAAATGCACATCAGCATATTTTCCCCAATCATTGGATCATTTGTGGACCTAAAAGGCAGTCCATTTGTGTGATGAGATGTTTAAGGCCTGGAGGGATTCTACCAATTCAATATTAACAAGATTTGATCGAGACAACAACACTGCAAACATTTTGTGGTTGGATAATTGTTGGGTAATTGGGCCACATGGATGGTAGTGGGTTTACCAGAAACCTTTTGGAAATGCACTTAGCTGCTTGTGTGTATTTGCAAACAAAGCAAAAGAGCACTCTTAAACGCTTGTTGTGCTAGAGGCCCAACATTTTATCTTCAAAAGCATTTCAAGAAGGAACACTAAATGATTCAGACAGTTTTATATTACTTTTATATTAAATTTCTTGTACTCCTTTGTGCAGTTTGAAGATAACCAGAGGCATTCACTTTAACTCATTACTCACTTTATTTAAAAAAAACTTGCATTTCTTTAAAGACTTGGGTCTATTGTGAGTTAGCTTTTGCAGTAAAGAGCTTATTTTAAGAGTAGCTGCAGCGTCCACAGGAAGCCATATTGTTCATATAAATGAGACCTGTGGATCAAGGTTTGCACCGTTTCAAGTGCATAAAGGCAACCAGTTTGCCAGTACCAGTTTATGCCTCTGAGAAAAAGTAAGCTTTTACAGGACAATTCAGTCAGGAGAGACTCATCTGCTTGTTTCAAGTGCTGCTGATAAGGGAAGATTAGATTTTGGCACTGGCTCCATCTGAGGATAATGACCAGTTTGTTCTGTGTGACTGGTGAGCAACAAAACAGCCACTCTGATTCGACATGGAGGCTTGATCCTGATTGTTGGATCCGAGGTTGCACAGGTGCAGTTAATGATAAGCAAGAGTACAGTTGATTAATAAATGACTGGTACATTCATTTGATGCAGTATCAAGCAGACTCCGGTGCATAACTGATTCTGTTATACTGATGTTATAACAACAGGATTTGGGGAAATGTTAGACTGGATGAACAAAACACCTCAAGTCAAAAGATTTATATTTATGGAGTCAGTAATGGGACTCCTGTATGTTTTTGGACATTGAAGTCAAGTTTATTTTTCTTTTTGGCTAAAACAGTGAGACAAGTCTGTTGCCTTTTGTGGGAACATTTGGACTGATTGTGTAGTGAGAGAACAGGCTGTTTTGTGATAGATTTTACTCCAGCTCCTGCTCAGCTAAAGAAGTATGAAAAAGTGCTTTAATGAATTTAGCACAGTTTCATGTTGAGTCGGACTCTGACTTAAACTGCTTTTAGGCTGCAAAAAGTCTACATTTTATTCTAATGTTCATATGCGCATGTGGTAAATCATGTAAATGGTCAGAAGATCAAGTTTGCAGAGGCTGGAAGCTTTTTGGATTTATTTACTGATGGAGATAAAAACTGTGCTTTAACACAGATGTATCATTTCATCTCTGAGTCAAGTTTTAAGGTACCAGGTGTTGTGATGAGCTGATTATAACTCTAATTTAAAGCTATAATGTGCTGTAATAAGCTGTTTAATGTGTTATAGACTAAATCACATTCTTTAAGCCCTGACTAAATTTTTGACAGATTAATCAAGCCCTTTTAATCTTCTCTCCCTTTGTATGCCGCCTGGTGTGAGACTGACTCAAAGGATAACTCTGCACATTTTTGTGCACAACAAATAGGAGCAACAGCAAATGAGTTAAACTCTCTTTAACAAAGCTTTATGTGGTGGTACCTAATGAATGAAACAACCCCTAAAAGAAAATCCAGCCAGCAAACTCTCCTCTGCTTCTTCCCATCTGATCACCCTTTGTTGGCATTTGGAGTTACTCCCAACATTGTGCTGTATTTTCTCCCCCTTTGTTTGTTTTGTAGCAGGTTTGGTGTTTGGCAGGTGCCTGGTTGCATTTCACTAAAAGATATTTTGTAAATGAAACAGTTTTTACCAGCTTTGAGTTAAACCTGCTTCCTGGTTAAGCCCAACTGCCTCATTTCCAGTTTTTAAAGCTGCAGTTTCTGTCTTGCTCGCTGCCTCATAATTACTTCCCCTCGACATGATATCCTACTTGCTTTTCCAGCACCTCTATCATTCCCGTATCCACCTGTATACTTGTCAGAATTTCTTCACTTTACTATCAGAGCCAACAAACTTTATTTATATCCTGAAATATATAAGCATGAGTTATTTGACGGAACTCAAGATTAGGTGTCGGTACCACACAGACACTGTTCAGGCTCATTTTTGTCCCTCTTGTTTTTTTTTATTTGTCACATTAAATAAAACTTATAGTTGATGCCATTTCCTCATGAAATAAAAGATGGGATGAAAGAAAAAGAAAGGAAAGTGGACAGAGAAGCTGTAGGCTGAGGTCTTAGCTTTACAAAGATAAATCGGTACGCCTGCTTCAAATGTCACAGCCCTCATACTTTACATTGTCATGATTTTACGCCGACACATCCACCATTAGAGAGTGCAGAGTTCAGATGTCTGAGTTACGGAGTCCATCTCTAACAAATAGGGAAAAAGTGGAGGAGACCACTATAATGTTTGTAAAAAACATAAAAAAAATGCAGTGCAACAGATGGTGGATCTGTGAAGCCACTTTTTACATCGCAGCTTCTTCTTTGTTTATTTATTTATTTTGATTGTTGGTGTTACGACCCCCATGTCGTCTAGGGGAAAAAAGGGGGTCCTAACACAAACAAAGATGGCTAAGAGTAAAATTCAAC
>JBAMHV010000001.1:27295496-27312031 GCA_037177535.1 Pseudomugil gertrudae
AATCACACAAAAATAGCTTATTGAGTTGATCATTTGCTGACATCTTCGTCCCCCCCAGTTTCAAAATCCTATCTGCGGCCCTGTGGTCAGGCGTTTGCTTTGCCTCAGCCACGCCCTTTTTTAAAAGGAATGAATCTACAAAATGCATGGATGGAAAATTAAACTACTTCAGGGATTGTTGTAAGATAAATTAACATTAATAGAAGGATAAAAGCTCATCAAAGTCATTTTTGCATTATATAGGACCTTTAGAGAACATTAAGCAGGTGGAGCTGGAAGTCACAGGTAACTTGAACGGTAGTATTATTCTTGCTGTTGAAGAAACTGATCTGAAACGTGCACGTGTGTGGTATTTATCACACTGGGAGTTTTAGGAAGACCAGCGCTAGAATTAAATCCTATTTAATTTGTTTTAATTTTGCCCTGAGGAAAACTATAACATTTGAATAGAATCTGTACTCGCTCACTATTTATTTAAAAGCTTTCTAAACTCCCCAAAGTTATTTTAAAAATCTAACAAAAACATTCCTCTAATTTTATCATTTTATTTTATTGAACCAAGCAGCAAAAATATGACACAAAAGATGACTTAGTTCACACACCTGAGTCAGGCAAGTACAATACATGCACATCCGGACATGCACATTGTATTTTGCACAAAAGTGTAATTTGTACAAAATAGCAACATTTTCCCTCTGAAGGACCTTTTATGAGGACATTTTGAAACATTTAAACAGCCAGACACAAATGGCAAAAGTCTGATTTCCTTTCAAGTGACACTGATTTATTTTTCTTCTCAAGGAAACAGCAAAAAATAGGAAACTGGGGCTCTAAAAATATTACATTTTTGTAAAATTTAGGGATGTTTGTTATTAGCTTTTTTACACAGTTTTAGGTGTGTAAAGCACAATGTGTAAAATTTTACACAATCATATTTTTTTAACTTAATTTCTTAACTTCCAATACTGATATCAATGGACACATTTATATTTTACCCTTATCCCAAGAAACAAAAAAAAATCTAAATAATTTCAGGTAATAAGAAATACGGTCTGCTTTGCAGTAAATTTGATGTCTGCACACACTGAAATAATTCCGTGTGAATGAGTCAACTTCCTGCAAGTAACAAAGTAATAATGCCACAGGATTTGTTGTAACAACATATCTGGAAGGCTATAACCTGTTATTTTTAGCCATTTTAATTTAGAGGAGACATAGCTGAAGAGTTTGCTATATGATATGTACGTGTGTGTGTTTCTAATATCACATTTTATTGCCAATATTGGTCAGTAATCCGTATGCCAAAATTATTGGACATCTCTTTAAAAAATGTAAATAATTAAATAATTACACTAATTTATACTGAAAATCACCTAAATGTTTAAATGGCTTATAATATACATATTTTAATGGAATAACAGGAATATTTAAAGCATTGGAAAAGGGGCGTGTTTAACTCTTAGGTAGTTAAACCACACACTGCAGGAAAAAACTCAATTTGCCATAGACTTGAAGACATTATTCTTCTTATATTGTTGCTTAATGTAGGATTTTAGGTGTCCAATTCTGGATTCTCATTTTTATTCTGTTTAAATTTTCCAATGAAAATGATTTAAAACAAGTGACAAATGTGAACTAAAGGCAGGATCATTTAGTATCATTTCCTTCTCCTCATTATTCAAATATTTATTACTATAAATATTGAACATAGAAGAAGGTCAGGCATCCAGAGGACACATCATTAAAAGTCTGAGTAGTCCTGAAAAAGATGCTACGAAAAAAAAGTTTAATTATATAGCACATTTACTACAACCTCAGCTGCCCAATGTGCTGAACAATAAACAAAAGTACACAATGAAACAATAAAATCAGTAAAAACAAATGCAAAGGACTTGAATAAAAAATAAAAAGCAATCAAATAGAAGCAATAAAAACTAGGTCAAGCTCAACTATGTTCAAAAGTCAGTGAGAAGAAGTGGGTCTTGAGCAAGGACTTAAAACAGAATGGGCAGCTCTAATGTGAAGCGGCAAACTTTTCCACTACTCAGACATGCACAAGCTAAGCGAGCAGCAAAATACAGACGGATGGAAAAAAATGATCAAGGAGTTACATCAGCATCGTTATCAAGCCACCATATGCTGACTTTCAAACGATGCACTGATCTCTTCTTAAAGATGCTGTTTTTATCATACTTTTAAACAGTTACACTCATAACATTTAGACCACATCACGCTTTTCAGTTTCATTGAGCTTGTTTCCAGAAAAGCTTCGGTGTACCAAGATTTTCATTGAATTGGGGCCTGTCTGACAGCTACAGTAGTAATCTGGATTTTCAGAACCTGATTTCTCCATATTCACTCAAATGTTTCATTTTTTTACTTTATTAAATATACACATTATTTATAGTGCTTATTGTGGGTATTTAATTTAGTTTGTTTAGCTTGTCTACCCATTTCTGTGAGGGTAAATCAGCTGAAGAGAGCTGTTAGTTTCTTGTGAGGACTGAGCTGGTGTTCTGAGTGATGACGTCTGATGACTTGTCATCACTCAGCAGCAGAACATTTCTAGAATAAAACTCTGCTGTAAAATAAAGATCTGCTGCCCTTCAAGATGTTCTGCCATCCTTATGTATCTGTCCACCAGAAGAAGTTATTTAATCCTGTGATCTCTCTCATCTTTTAGCTATTAAGTTGTTCATTCATTTTTGCTCAAACTAGTTAAATCAACCTAACATGGGATAATTTCCCAGAGGTAAATCATTTATCTACACCTTAATGATTACAATAATTCAAAATTCATTTAACTCCTTGTTCTGAGCAGAAAGAAAAATCTGAATTTCAAAAGTTAGAATAAGATTCAATTAGTTTTGTAGGAGCTTCCATCTTGCTTTTGTTTCCTCCCCTTCTGTACCTCAGAGCAGCTTCACACTCCATAGAACCCCAGCCTTTAGGGCTCAGCACCTCCATCCTCATCCATCATCCTGAAGGGGGGAAAAAGGCAATCCATGTTTCCTTAGGGCGGGAGCCATGGCTGTGGCTGTCAGCCAATGGTGATTGATGGGCGGGGTTATGACAGGGCACCTGGGCCAGTGCACACGCCTTATCCAAGGAGAGCATTCAGTCCTCGGCACCAGAAGGGCGCTGCTTTTGCCTTTACAGTACCAATAGAATATACCGCGAGGCCGTCGAGACACCTACACATAGGACCTGCTGGGGGGAAACGCTTTCTGTCAGAGCGCTGATTCTTGTTAACAGCATAGTTTCAAGGCAGCAGACATGGCCGCAGAAGTGGGAGAATCGTGCAGACACCCACCACTGGGAGGATGACACATACAAGCACAGACACTGGCGCTGCTGTTGCAATACAGTAACTAAGCAACAGGAAATCTCACACACTGACCACTGACACTGCATCCTGATAGAAATACGGGTTACCATCTCACTATTTCCTTTTTCTTTCTCTCCTCTACATTTTGTTTTTTTGTCAGACCCAGCGGATGTGACTCTATTCCACACTCAAACACAACTAAACAGAGCCTTCTCTGCAGCTCTCTTCCTCCACCTACTCCTGCTACATTAGTATACAGCTCCTCTTTCGACAGTATTCTGCCCCTCCCTCTCTTCTTCAGTATCCACACTCCTTAAGCCACCTCAAGCTCTCTAAATCCCCTCTGTTTGGACTTTTTTTTTCTTTTTGAACACGTCTTTTGCTTTTGTCTGCTCCTTTTAAATATCCTTTCTCCTGTTTGGCTTTGGTCTATGCAGCACCATGCTCCCTTCTTTACAGTATCCTTTGCCTCCTTGTCCATCGTCATAGTCTTCACCTACTCCCTCACCTCCTTCTTTGTGGCTCATGCCGTTGCAGCAGACAGGTGTGAATTACACACGCTATTTGTTCTCTTGTTTTGTCATTCTGCCGACTTCCAGTGGTCATCATTAATAACCCCAGTTCCCCTCGCTGGCTGCTTTCAATGTGGCTGGACTGATGTTTCCTCCAGCCTGCAGGTAAAGCTGCCGGGCTCATAGCCTCTGGTACACAGAGGGGTGGAGGCGTTATATTAGTCCAGACACGCAGGTAACTAAATCCAGACAGGAATTTAAACACAACTACACTTCAAGCCATGCAGGCACTCAGAATACCAAACAAAATGCAAATAATCTTTTTACTTTCATTTATTATTATTGGGATACTATTAGTTTTATAAAGCATAGGGGATTGCATTGTTTTATTTGACATTAAATGAGTGCATGTACAGAGGTAATAGTATAATGGGGATAAGCTTAGATAAGCTTCTACCCTTACAGGGAGGAAGTTGCTGGTTCGTATGGAGTTTGCATGTTCGCCCCATGTTAGCATGACTTTTCTCCTCTCTGGCTTCCTTCCACCATCCAAAGACATGCCTGTTAGGTTAATTGGTAATTCTAAATTGTCCTTTGGAGTCTGACTGGTTATGTTGGCTCTGTGTCTTTTACTTCCTGCTCTCCAGCGAGGCGGACGCTTCTTCTGTTTTCTCCCTCCCCTCCTTGTTTTCCTTGCACTGTCTGTCTGTTCCAGTCTATTTTAAGAGCCTCTTCTCTGCATTCTTCCTAAATTACAACCTAACACGATGGATTTGGTCAGCTGGTCTCTGAACGCAATCGATCAAATTTTTTTTGATCAAAGGGGAGCCAGCATGGGCCCAATAGAACGAATATGGCTGGATACGTGATGGACTCCTGGGGCAAGTGGAAAAGTGCCTGTCAGTGCTATCTGTAGTAGACGTGGAAGATGCATATATCAATAGATTTATGCTCTCTGAGTTCTTGCTGTTTGGTGTTAGCAGGTTTCTGGTGATTCACAAACTTCAGAAGTTGCTGCGGGTGTACCCAGCAAGCGAGGTCTGCGTTCAGAACACTGTGACTCTGGCTCTGAACGAGCAGAACCAAAGGCTGGATGTCTCACTTGCCCTGCTTGAATGGAAACTGACCATCATTTTGGCTGTTTGGAATCCTGAGACCATGCAAAGATTTAAGGCTGGGAAATCTGCCAGCCTGACCCAAACAAAGCTTTGCTATCTGAATCTGGCTCCCTACTGGCCTGAAGGTGAGACATGAAGCCCACCTTGTGGAATGCAATGCAGCTCTTCCCCGATCTCCCCCTCTCACCTGCAACGAGGCATAAAACCCTGTCAGCTCTCAAAGTTGCTCCACGTGGCTGGAAGATGAACTGTGACATGTTTGCAGCTCGCATACCTCACTGCGCACACGCTCACATGACCCATTTACAAACATACCCCCTCTTGAGTCACAGCCTCAGTTGGTCCTTGCCCCTGTCTTTCCACTTCCGGACTCTCGAGTTTGGACTGCGCCTTGAATGGCTGCGACCGACCTCGGTTCTTTTCGGGAGACACACACCCCCGCTCCCACTAACCATCACCACCACCACGTGTTTTTGTATGCTGTGACTGTCGAATTATTTGTGCTAATAGGTGAAGTGTTTTTTAAGCATTTCTAGCCTTTTTTCGTCTCAACTCATCCTAGTGTGTCTTTTTCTCACCCCATCTGCTCTCTGATAAAACGGTGCGCTGTGGTAGGGCTGCGCCTCAGTCTCCCTGATCCTGTATTGTTGTTTGTGTTTGTATAATCTTGGATTTGCTGTACTGAAATGTAATTTTGTTGGTCCAGGACGCTGACTCAATGACAATAAAGTTTTTGTTCATTCTGTGATGGACATGTGACTGTCCAGGGTGTACACCTACTGATTGCTGGGAAAGGCTCCAGCTACCCATGACCCAAGTTCTGTCGCCACAAGCTGTATGGTGAGCTCTAGCTGCACACTGCAAATGCAGGCGGGTGGTTACTGCAATATTTTATGCTCATGTGGTATGATGATATTATCTAGTTAAGGGCAGGGGCAGTCTGAAGTTGGATAATTTGTAGTAAACTATAAGAAAGAATTTCTGTCTAAGAGAGCCAAATTTTTTGTAGGGGTGTAGCTTTATTTGCAGCAGATTCGACACGATGAGAGGAAGATCATACCATTTTGTAAAGAAAAAAGAAAGAGTGTTGTGGGACACACCTGGTACAAAGAGAGGGATAGAAACCAGAGTGAACTCATTACTTTAAAGTGTCATAATGTCCAGATTTTGGCTTTATTTAGTTGGTTAGCTTTCTGTGGTTCTGAGTTCAGTTGTTGTAAAAGTTTGAATAAAATATTAAACATAACTAAATGTTCTAATATAAAATGCACAAAACAAGGTTCTTATGATAAAAAATTAAATTACCAACAAATCAGTCTAACTTGCTAAACTAGACTAAAATGGGAGCTCTGAGTGATCTTAAATAAGGAGCCATTTGGGAGCTGAAAGAGCTGAAAGCCAAATCCTTAAAACTTCCCATCACTAGTCTGTAAATGCATATAACATCCTTTTTTCATGATTAGGTTTGAAAATAATTTATTTTAAAAAAAAGGTTACACTAAAAAGTAACACCAATCTATGTTAGAATTACCTGTCAATACAAAGAAAGCACTTATTATCCGTATATTGAAAATAAAGATTTTACTATTCTTTGTCTTTGTCCTGGTTTTTTTTTTTCTCCGTTTCTCTTTCGTGTATTGTTGATGTGATTTCCCTTTTTCTGTTCTTGGCTGCCACTGAGTTTGGAAAAAAACCCTACTGCTTCCTGATATCTATATCCCCTTTGAAACCTCCCCTTGCCAAAGTATTTAGATTAGTTTAGATAGCCCTCTGTTCACAAATGCATTTTGAGTTTAGTTATGCCTGAGGCCATTTTCACACCTCATTGTATAAAGATCATTTTTAAAGGGAGGTTATATGAAGTATTTATGGGTAGTCAGTCTTACCTGTGTCAGAGTGCTCTCAGCTTGCACAACTGGAAGAACTCTGGCTGAGGGAAACCAAGCTCAGAAAGAGACCAAAGAGCAACTAAAACAAATCAATTCTGAAAAATGTCATTGCATTTTCATAAAAAACACAATTACTGGTACTTTGTCATTGAGCTAGCTTCCCAGGACCACAAAATTCAGTTCCAGTAGAGTTTAATCCAAGATTACACAAAAAAACATTTAACAGAATAGAATCAGGATGGCTGAGAGTAAGATGCACCTTTACAGAAGAAAAGACGACATGAAGGAAAGAAGAATGTGGGGAAAAAGCAGGTTACACTGCATCTTTTTTTTTTTTTTTTTTGTTGTTTTACCATCAAAATTGTACAACATACTACTGATGTTGTGAGTCGCTCTTGGAATGGTAGATGGTCTTGTACTTGTATAGCGCTTTGACACTATTTGGCCATTCACCCATACGCTCACACAAACACTCACATTCACACACCAGTGACGCATCACCGGGAGCAACTGGGGGTTCGGGGTCTTGCTCAAGGACACTTCGACATTGTGGACCACCAGAGCTGGGATTTGAACCACTAACTTGCTGGTCAGTAAGCATGTGCTCTTGAAAACACATGCTCACTGACCTAACTGCAACATAAACAGAGCAACACATCTGTTTTATAGTGCAGTTTTCTTCCTGAACACTATGCTCACAACTGAGGAAATTGCTGTGTGAAATTGCAGGAAGAATTTTAGGAAAAGCAGTACAGGATGTAGAATATCCAAACAAATGTAAATACACAGTTTTAAGTCCTGTTTTCTCAACATCTCATTAGTTTGTTTGGAAGTCTAAAGTCCTTCCTTCCATTTTCCATATCCCCAATGAGTTGGAGCTTATCCCAGCAAATAGGTGACACTGGTGATGGTCCGAAACCATCAACCGCTCACACACCCTCTGAAAAATGTGGCAATATTTGCAGTGATATTAACACAAATCAGTCAAAGGTAGAGTAATACAACTGAAAATGATTTATATAGCATACATCACTTCCTCTCGACTTAAAAAGAGAAACCTAAGCTCCTCAAATAAAGCTGGACACGTGGGGAATTTGCTGTACGTATATATTGTAGCTCTGTCCAGCAGTCATTTTGGACAGAAGTCTGTGAGTAAATTTCACTGATCATTAATGCAAACATTACTCATGCCTGTCGGTCGTCTGATAGGTCACAGGACCGTACAATTAAAGACATAAATAGAAAGAAAGACAGCAGGCTTAGCAGCAAAAATGATTCTATCAAACTGGATTATTCACAAATCAAAATGTTTCTCTGTAGGAAAAAATGTATTTGAGTTTTATCATTGTTTAAGCATGGTGTAAATGCAAAAAAAGTGTTTCTATTACCCTTTTGTGATAAACTTTTACATCAAAAACATCTGAAAATAAACCCACAAAAGCATGAAAAAATGCACGATAATTTAGTTTGTTCTAAATGTAGGTTAATCCATCACCAGACTTCTATTGTAATATTTAGGTTTTGCAAAAATAGGGGTAAAAGAAACGCAGCTACTGTCTCAAATACTGACTTGATGTGATGTGAGTTATCTGTTAAAGACGGTTAATGTGGGAAACGTCTGATTACACCAAACTTTTAGGTTTTGTTTTTATTTTTTACTATTTTGAGTTTCATCTGAATATTTACACTCACAAATGTGTGAGTTTTTAATCTTTACCTGTCCAGGCCTCTCACCTACCTGTTGTTATAAAGTCCAGCTGTCTGTGACCCTGAATTTGAATTATTTATGGTATTATATTTTGGATAATTTATTCTTTTCATTATCTCAAGCCGTGATGATTCCCTGTAGATATAAAACATTGAGGATTTATAGTTTAATTAACACTGAGTTGATTAAAACCTTCCAGAATAGTTGTTAATGTGATAGTCTTTTTAAAACATATACAGTAATCACACTGTTATAATTACTTGCACGTGTTAATGAAACCTGTTGCTTCATGAATTCAAATTGTACATCTTTTATTTGCTTTTGCACCAGCACTGTAATTAATTTTCTCTCTAAGTTATTCTGTCAGTTAATATGATTGAACTATATTTTTTAAGTTAGACCCTTTGAGTTGTGTTATTTAAATATTGGTTTCATGCACATTTTGAATTATTCTGACTGAATTAAAAGACTGGAGTACTAACCAAAGCTCCACAGGGAGGTAAATTCTCACCATGGATCACACATGCACATGTCCATTTGTGTTAACATAATTAAAGATATGCAGGACATCATGGTTGTTGTTTTCTTACAACCAAACACACCAACACACACTGCAGTCAATATTTTTTGTAAACATTGTGATTTCTTGCTGACCTTTGATAGTGTCTTTCTAATATCATTTCCTGAGCTGGGCAACTGTTCCCCTACGGCCAAGGCACCAGATAGAATCAACATCCCTCTGTAGTTTATTTAAGGTACCATAAGGTACTTGTGGCAAGTCTGTGCCATCCACAAAACGATGTTAGCTTCCTCTCAAGAGAGGTTTTTGTGATGCTCTGGATGATTACCTCATACAATTTTCCAACTTTCAAAGGAAAGAAAAGTGCTTATCTGATTGGTCATGAGTGAAGCCAGACTCACAGATAATGTGTTTCTCTAAATCCAACCTAATTTCCGGCTGCACTGTTTGCCTCTGGCCTGGAATTACCAAAAATCACTCGCCATCCCTCGTGCACTCCTTGATTCACAGAAACAGAGCCCACAGTCAGAGACCGAAGAAATATGGTCTCTTCCTTTATCATCTGTTTTATGACGGCAGAGTTTCTTCACAGCTAAACTGCACTCAAGCGAGGTCTTATTTCCTTTTGTCTGCTTTTTTCCTCCATCTCTCCCTGAAGCTTTCCTCTTTTTTCCAGCTGCTTCCTTCACTTCCTCTATCTATCTAACACTTTATACTCTCTGTTTCTTTCCATCTGTCTTACAGTTTTCATCCTTAACACGCTCCTCATTCTTACTCATTCGGTCCCTCCATCCTTTCTTCATCCTCACAGACTGGTTCAGTGAGGTCATGGAGGGATCTGTGTCCCTTGGCCTCTGTGTGGCAGTGTCCAGTTGGTGTAATTATGATGGATGGAGTAATTTCCAGAGGCGCCTTTTGCCAAGAGGGTTGAGCCCACCATGCTTTCTCTCAGCTTTAATGACTTTTTAATAGAGCTCACTCCCAAACCTACATCACACTGTGCCAGCGAGAGTCACCGACAAATCACTGCTGTTAAAGCAGGTAATGGCACAGCAGAACATGGGTGGCCTCTTTGAAAGCAACTTCCCCTTTAGGTGCAGTTGCTTTCCCTGGATGAACATAGGCTCTCTGTTTTCAGATCCATGCTCATTTAGGCTCTTTTACAACTGTGTGCAATGTAAAGGAATTTATATTACAAAGGATAATTCGTTTGTGTAATTACATTTACTTAATAAATTAAATAACTTTCATTCAAATTCAAATATGTTATTGTCCCAAAATATTCACATATTATATCTACTTTAAAAGTTGGTGTTTTTCCTGCAGGATTGTGTGTTGGACTCACAAGTGACTCTTCGAGGAATATTCATGTTCATTTTCCAGCCCCATGTTAAATTCATGAACATATGGTAATTTGACTATTATAAAGGCATTATACCAAGTTCTCATTGTGTTGCATTTACTATATATTTGGTAAGAGAACACCTAGGAAGAAAGCTAAAGTCAGAATGTTATTAGCATTAATAAGAGCTGGCTGATCTGGTTTTCTGACCCGCAGGTTCCACATAAATAAAATAATCTTGCCCAACCCCAAACCTGCCTCGCACAATCAAAGCAACTTACGCAACCTGCCTCACCTTGCTGCTTTTAAATACAATGCCATGCTATTGCAGGCAGATATAATTTGACCTGAAAAACATTCATGAGAACAGAATTGAACTGGTAACAAATAACATAGGGCACTGGTTACACCAGGTTATACACATTACATCCATGTATTCAATGACTTGAAGTGACCCACAGGTCAAAGGTCGCTCTGTGCATTATTAAAACAAATGTAATTCTAGCCAAATTTCTATTTTCTATCTGAAGATAAGTCAGAGGATGGTTATGTTCTCACCTGTTTTTGCTATGAGTGTTTTAAAACGTATGTTTCCATTAGACCATACCTGTCTCCCTGTGTCCTCTAGCTAGAACGCTCCCAGAATGTAGAGTGACAGATAAGCAAGAGACGATGTAAGTAAGACTCATCCATTGGATGTCAGTCAGGTCTGTTGCATTAGATACACACAAGTATGGGATCCAGTAAGGCTCCAGTGTGAGAGTTGCACCAGAAAGAGTTTGATGTGAGATGGTCACCATGTTGTCCTCCTTCGCATAAAGGTTAAATAAAGAATTCTAAAACACAACGATGCAATCAGTGAATGCATCCATGTTTTTCACAGTTTTCTTTTGATTTTTATAAGAATTCATCATATAGTTTCAAAGATGATCGACTGATAAGGATAAAACGTCAGCCTGACAGCTGATCACGAGAAAGGTCTCCTGCATTGCATGAACATGTCAGGAAATTATATGAGAAATAAATGTGTCATTTTGAGATGCATATTTAACCCACCAATAAAAAATAAAACATTTAAATCAGACATATTTATCTTTCTGTACATTTTTGTTGGGCTACCAAAAAGATTTAAATAACTCATAAGAAATTATTTACCTAAGCAGGAGAGGGAGAAAAATCAATGGATTTGACAAAAGAAAAAAAAGGATAAACATCATTTCAGTCATATCAAAAGCAGAAATGGGTCAAAGTGACCCTAATAACAATATGAGGGTTTAAAAATATACAACTCTGCACCGACTCTCCTACACCAGCAGTTATGGCTCACTGGTTAGTGTGCACTGATCAGAACCAGTCTATGGTTTTCTGCAAAAATAAACACAGTTCTAACATATTGTACAAGTTTACATAGAAATAGAAGTGAAAATATTGTTTATTTCATCTTATTAAGTGATTTTGGTTGTCAATGAAGTCGGGTAAAAACACTACAGTCTTCTTATATTGTGTAAAAGCTGCTACTTGTTATATCTTTATTTATTTTGGACAAGTAAACTTTGTGATGGAATATAAGATTCTGACTCAATAAGACATTATCAACTAATCAGTTTCACTAAAAATATGAAACATTAGACTGAATGTGAATAGAATGGGTCAAATGAGGAATTGAACATCATGCTGTGCCTTTGTTTCTAATTGTGCCATGCATGGCCGTACAGCTGGAACAGGGGGTTGGGTTTAATGCTTGTCTGTTGTCTCTAAGTCTGCCATGACGTGACACAGGCCTGCATCACTGTGTTTTAGAAACATCAACCCGGCATTGTGAAACATGTCTGTTTGGCACATATGAATAAGGTCAAAGAATCTAATTCAGTTATTCATATTTCTGACTCATCCGTGTGAAGGCTGAAGAAATTACACACAAAATTTACAAAACATCAATTAGGCAAGACATTGTGTCATGACTTTCAGGTTTTTGGTGTTTATTTTCAGTTGTTGCTCAAAGTTTAGATCACAATGTTCACAAAACAAATAAAACAAACATTAAAGGTGCAGTATGTAACAAAATCAAATGTCAGTGACAGAAAAAAAAATCTATAACTAAAAACTTTCTATTGAAGTCTAATCACTTCACTAAAATAACAGTTCTGCTTTTATTCTCTTAAAATGAGCTGTTTATATGTGCTTCCTGTGGTTTCACTTACATGGCAGCTGCCATATTTGTGCCACTATTTTTACCACAGTGGGCCAAATCTACTAAGATCTCAATTTGCGTGTAATAATTAGCATGTGGAATCTAGAATTTAGTGTGTAGGGCGGGACCGTGGTTAGTACGTGATTTACTAAGATTGCTGATGTAAATGACAGCGGGTGCAAAGTGTCGGAGACACGTCTATTTAAATGAGGATTTAGCGTGTGTCATGGCAACTTCACATAACCGCAAGCGAAAGTATAAGTTTGATCCAATGGAATTAGAGGTGTTGATGGAAGAAACCAACAAATATTTCAAAGAGCTACAGCAAAGTAATTTCATATGTTTTTGTGCACATGTCGTTTAATGTGTATATGATTTAGGAACAGCCAGATTATATTTTCTTTACCCAATAAATCTTGATTTGCTTAACTTTGAAATATTCTTGATTGATATTTTACCACTGGTTATGATGCCAAAGGCATCACAAACACACTGCACGTTCAATAAATGGTGTATTTTCGGTTTCTGTTTATATGCTCAGAGTTTGCGGGACGCACAAGCTGCACATGGGTGCAGTGAATTGCTCCCATAACACCGGAGAATCCAGCTACCTCAAAAAAACCTTGTTTGGTCTCATTTAAGGAATCCTGAGTGCGTATAAACCTAATAAACCTCACCATCCGGCGCGACATAGCATTTAGGAATTCAGTCAACACATCTGAAAAATGTGACTGAGAGATTCCTGCTGTGTTGGCTACTGTGCGCTGGAATCACCCAGATGGCAAACACTTTAAACCTGCAAAGAGTTTTGTTGCGCTGAGTTCCTCCAACAGCTTCAAAATAGCAACACTGGATAGGCGATATGTTTTAATAATTACTTCCTCTCTCATTCCAAACATGTTAACATGAGGAGCTGTGATGGACTGGCGACCTGTCCAGGGTGTACCCTGCCTCTCGCCCCCCCACGCGACCCCGTTCAGGGAAAAGTGGTAGAAAATGGATAGATGGATTAACACGAGGAGGAAATATGCGTTCTTTCCATTTTCTTTGATGATTCCTGTCTTCGTCTTGCAACAATCACTGCATCCATGTTTGCGCAATTACACATACAAACCGTTTGCACGTCCTTTTGACACGCGTTAAATATAGACGCTATTTCTATCAGCAAAATCCTTTTCGGGATTGATAAATCGCTTTGCGTGTGCTAAAATTATTTATTTACATGTTCTCCTCCCACCACATGCAAAATTGCGTGTGAACGCCCCAATTTACATATTCATTGAGGCAAAGGTACTATCTGGAGATGGACGCGCAATTTTGCATCTTTGAAAGACACAAACCCTTTTTCTCACTGTTAGTAGATCAGTTTGTACTTTTTTAGTGTGAGCAACGAGTTTGCACACATTTTACTACACGCTAACCTTTAGTAGATTTGGCCCTGTGTCTCTGAATAAACAAGCAATAGAAAACAGTAAACATGAACAACACGGAGTTACTTGTAGTGCAGACGACACTGCACCTGAGGCCGCTAGATCCATTCACAGATGAAAACATGTTCATGTCTGGAAGAATTTACAACTGTCTTTGTCATTTAAAGTCCTTTTAATTAGCACTGCATATCTGTCGTTTTTACACAATGCACTGGTCATTTTAAGCAACTTCTTTTTTGTTGAAAGTGATAAATGGTACCTGTGTGAAGTTAGCATGGAGAAATTTCAGGCAAGGAAGGAATTTCTTCTCTTTTAATTACCACATACATGGGTATAATAACAAACAATCTTTATACTGGAAACACATTCTCTGAGATCTCTACATGTCCCTATACACCATATGAACCTTATTATTGTGGAGCTCTTCTAAATTTACCTTGGATATGCCAATTTAGGCATTGTTTTTGAAAATATAACTAAGGCTTAATGAGTTACATTTGACTGAAATCAAGGACAATTTCAATATAATCTTTCTTATTGTTACCAGTAACCTAAAATAACTTTTTTATAGCAATACATTCTTAACAGGGAATTATTGCTCCAAAACCTGGAATGAAATATGTGTTTATCTAATTACAAAGCAAACACTAGAGTTAAACAGGCTGACCTGTGGAGCAGATGAAAGACTGTGGTTTAAATTGCCTTTTTTTGGCCTGTAAACATTGATATTTGTGAAATTCACTGTAAGATTTCTTTGTATCGGTGCCTTTTGAGTCTAGTAATTAAGCTGTAATTCATTTTTTGGCTCCTGTTATGAAACAGTGAAACAAGTTAAGCAGTGATGGGAATGTCTAATTGTTCAATCAGAACATAAACTAAAAGTGGCCAGGGTAATTGCAACGAAGTGTTTGATTCTCAGCTTCAGAGAAATAGCCTACATGGTTTACCTTAGGAGTTAGTTTTTTCCTGTTTTTCTCTTTTGGATATTTTTTCCTTTATTTAATCAAACCTTCTTGAACACCGGTCACGTGTAGCTCTTGTTTACTTTCTCCTTCTGAGCTCAGATATCCTAATGGACCTGTGTTTGTACGAGTTCTGTTGGATGTCAGTGCTGCACTTCAACCACAAATCCTGCCACAGAGGATTGAACATGCTATTAGGGCACCGATTAGCCTGGTTTGTGCTGTCTTTGTGTGTGTATATATATATGTGTGTGTGTGTATGTATAAATAGCTCTTATGATATAACGCTGGTGCTGGTCTGTGCATGAATAGCTCTTTAGACATAAATTGGGATTTGTGTATAAATAAGCTATATTTATTTAAACAATGGGTCTCCCTCACACACCAGATTAATGGTGTTATGGTGTTACTGTTCCTCAGGGTTCTGTGCTTGAATCAGTGTTTTCATACTGTACATGTTTCCGTTAGGTTCTCATCTCAGATAGTGTGCCACACGTTTACATTTCTATGCTGATGGTTTTCACCTTAATTTTGAAGACCTGGATGACTTTGAATATAAGAATAATGTTTTTGTGCTTTAACCTGGGTACCTCCGTAACGATGTAATTACTATAACCTTGGCCTAGTTAGGAGCCTGGGAGTGATAAACCAGGATTTGTCATTTGACTCGCATATAAAGCAGGTTTTTAGAACTGCCTTCTTTCATGTGAAAGCTCAGCCTCAGTGTGATGCAGACAAACTAATCCAAGCATTTGGTTCTTTAAGATTGAAGATGAATACACTTTCTTTTTTTCTAAAAATCTTTTACTTCTTAACTCCTTATTAAATCCAGGATGAGTTTAAAATTCCTCTACTTACATATAGGCAAGGCAAGTTTATTTATATAGCACCTTTTATGTACCAGACAGCTCAAAGTGCTATAAAGTACTTGTTGATGTCATATATTCATATTTTATTTTGCTCTATGTAAGCAAATGAAGGACAATTGACCATTTTTACTTTTAGGATCAGGCTTAAAACTTTAGTTTTTGAAAAAGATTATAGTTGGACCTGACATTGGTGAACCTTAGCCATCCCATTTACTCACAGACAGAGTACAGGTGAAGCCCATGGTACATTGAGGACCTCCCTCCATTATTGCTGCATGCTAGAAACCTGAACTGTGTTATTTCAGAATAACAGTCCTAGGCACATTTCGGGAGAGGATCTCTCCTTCAATGTGGGCTCCATGAGGTTTCTTTGTTTTTTATCCCCACAACTGTTTTTCCTTACTGAGAAGGAGGGTCTAAGGACAGGGATGTCCTGGGTCTGCTTAGTTCAGTGTAGTCATTACTTGTGTTTGTGTGTTATGTCTGTTGTTGTGTGATTAAATGTGTGTGAAGCTCTTTGAGTCGACTTTGTTGTGATACTGGGCTATATAAATAAAATTGATACTGTAGTGGATTTTCGCCATGCTGTCTCTATGAGGACCCACTACTGTCCTCTGTCAGAAGGGGTGTTCGTTTTATCTTTAAGGAATACATACGTTCGTCTGA
>JBAMHV010000001.1:27349544-27372734 GCA_037177535.1 Pseudomugil gertrudae
CTTATATATATTAAAACATATAAAAAATGCAATCAAATGATAAAAATCCAGTTTAAAGAAATTGTTGATTTGAATTTTTAAATAAAAAGTACAGAAAAGCAGCTGAGGAGGGTCTTTAACCTTATAAAGTGTTTCAGCTGATCTGAGGCTTTCTGAGTTTTTTTGTCACATTCTGACTCCATTTATTATCAACAAAAACATTTTTGATTCCTCCATGACAGTATTGCCATCATTAACCTTTTTCTGCAGGGTTTCCCGGATTTAAGCTGCAGTGTGTTAATCTGTCTGTCCTGTCCCCTCCAGATCAGCCAGTCGAGGCAGATGGCTGCCCTCCCTGAGCCGGGTTCTGCCAGAGTTTTCCTTCACACTGTCATCTCATGCAGCTCAGGATGGAGGATTGGATCGAAGTCAAGAGTCAAAACAATCTGTGGGTTTTTTGGACTCAAAAGGGGCTGCATGGTGGCGCAGTTGGTTAGCTCTGTGGCCTCACAGCACGAAGGTTGCCGGTTCGAGTCTGAGACGGGGCAGGGGTCGAACCGGGAAACTTTCTGTGAGGAGTTTGAATGTTCTCTCCGTGTTAGTGTGGGTTCTCTCCGTGTTAGTGTGGGTTCTCTCCGTGTTAGCGTGGGTTCTCTCCGGGTACTCTGGGTTCCTCCCACAGTCCAAAGACATGCACCTTGGGGATAGGCTGATTGGAGACTCTAAATTGACTCCCATAGGAGTGTGTGTGTGTGTGCATGGTTGTCTGTCTATGTGTGATGGACTGGTGACCTGTCCAAGGTGTACCCCGCCTCTCGCCCATTGTGAGCTGGGATTTGCTCCAGTCCCCCGCGACCCCGTTAAGGAAAAGCGGTAGAAAATGGATGGACTCAAAAGGTTGTTTTTAGGTGCCCTTACATGACATTGTTATGAAGTGGTCCTAAACAAATAAAGATGAATTGAATTCTCTATTTGTTTTTTATTTGTTTGGATTTTTTTTTTTGTCAAAAGCCATAATGTAAGGCTCCAGGTCCCACAAAGAGATCATTTTAGCTCCAATCGTATAACAATTTCATTTAATTTCTCCTCAGCATAATGGAAATTATTTCAGAACTATGAATGAGATTAATTTTTTCATTAATTTGATCCCAGTTTAAATAAAAGTAGATTTCCGTTATGAATTAGATGAAAAACATAATTAACAGAGCTTGTTTTACAGACGTGGAGTGACTTAGGCCTTCATTAATACAAATTCCCTTTCGTTTAACAAGCATTCAGGCTGATTTTAAAAGACTCACCTTTATTAACCCTTTAAAACCAAACCTACAAACAGCTGAAGAGTAAAGTCCAGAATTGTTTTTGGTTCTTGAACATAATCTGAAAGGAACTAACACTCAATTCTGGTGGGTATTTTTTACCATTTATCACCATGTGAGGAGCCATGTTCTGTTCATTCACAAGCCAGAGCTTTTAACACTACAAAAGTTAGAAAGACAAAATTAAATGCAATTAGTTTGTGTGAAATGCAGTTGTTTTTTCTTTGTCATTTTTATTAAATGTATACTTCAGGGACATTTAATTGCTACCTATAAATGCCAAAAAGGCAGAAAGCCATGATTGTTATCTTTTCAGGTGTTCATTTTGACAGAGAGGAACCGAATAATCTCCTAGAATAAAGTACGTGTGGTATCAAAATGACTGCTCAGGCATCTGAGTGCAGGGTCGACAGAGTTTGATGTAAACGATGTAGAAAAAATACCGGGATATCAGTAGGGTAAGGTTTAAGTTATCGTGTAATAACAAGTCACTCCCATCAGAGTTTGAACACATTTAATAATTTCTCCCATTCTGCAGGGTCATGCAACAAACGGATCAAATCTGACGGATCAAAGTCACATTCATATGAAACATACAGGTTTTATTTTTTCACAGGATATTTAATGACAGAATAAGAAAGAAAAGCAACAAAGATAACTTCCCAAGTCTCAGATATTTGCTGACTGAGTCTCTGGTGTGAGCAGAGACGTTACAGGCCGAGGATGAAGCGGTCGACCTTCGTGAGATACGCTGGTTTCAGATACTGATGAAGCTCGCTCTTCTTCACCCAAAGCAAATGAGCGTCTGGTACTTTGTGCGAAGCGCCGTCTGCTAGGATGGCTTTAAAAAAGAACACCTTTGTTCCAATGCAGCTCTCCGTCCGGACAGCTTTGGGCACTTTGTACTTGTACACTCCGCAGGGGGCGTTGCCGAGGAAAGTCGCTGTGAAAGCAGCAGCTGTGAAGCGAGAGGACGAGATATGAGTTCCATCAGCTGGAGATGAAAGGTGAACTACAGATGTTTATGTTCAAAACCGCAAATAGACTTTGTTGCATTCATCTGGGTTATGAGTGTTTGACTGCTCTAATTAGTGTTTTATCACCACCCCCCACCCAAACGCTGTCATCTTCTGCTGTGACAACATCACAGTTGTTAATCTAATCTCGTGTCTTGCAAACCCCCCGATGGTCCCAGCTGGCTCAACATAAGAGTGAAACACCAACACTGCCTTGTTAGAGATTCAGTTTCCTTTGAGTCCAGCTATATTAAAAATGGATCATCTGCTTCTTCTGTGACACACTTTAAATAAAACCTTCCTCCAGATGCAGCGTGTTAATGTCAAGTGGAAAATCTTTATGTACAGCGACTGATGGTGCAGACGTGGGACTAGTTCACTGGCAATGTTGAGAAACAGTTTAACATTTATAAGAAGGCTTTGCAGCTCGCTCCCTTTATCCAGCTGCATGCAAAATAAGTGAAAATGGGAATATTTATATCCTAGTCTAAAGCTGGCATCAAAGGAGGTCCGACACTATGAGCAGCAAGTAGGATGTAATGGTTTTAACGCCACATCGATGTTGATAGTAAAGGCGACTGAGCTTTACGACTTCAGATGGCATCAAACTTTAATGATTCTGGTAACAGAAGTAGGTCATTGTCAGAGGGACATTCAGGACATGAACAACAGCTCCCCTTATAAACAGTCATGAGGTTCATTGTGTTAGTCGGCTGACTGGTGGGGGACAGGTGTCAAACCTGCTGATGCGACTCTGAAGAAAGGCCCACTGACCATGCAGATGTTTATTTAACAGATAAACTCATTTCTCAACATTAGTGACTGCAGCTAATGTAGAAAAAAACTATCCCACTTAAAAAGCAATAAAAGGAAAAAATCCTATCTAAAATAAATCCCTATCTGGTTTCCATCCTAACCAGGAGAGGCCAATGCATGAGGGCCCAAACCGGTCAGCCAGAGGGCCAAATCTGGCCTGCAGCATGAATTTGATCAGGTATTTATATAAATTACATCGTTTCAATTAAATCCTGATTTATACACACGAAGGGGGATTTTTATGTTTAAACTAAACCATTATGAGGGTAGGGAGCGATTTATTAGAAACTATCCATAAAAAGATAGGGATGTTTGATTTGTGTGGAACATTAGCAAAATATTTTTAGTTTCCCAAACTGATAGTTATTGATCTCAAGCAATTTAATAAAATAAAATCTAACAGTGTGCATGACCCAAAATTAAATGAAATTGCCTCAAAAACGAGTCACTATAGTCTGATGATGATAAATTGTAAACACTATGATGAAGAGGACGTCACACACACATTATCACTGAACCAGAACATGTACTGGTCCAAACATGATTCAGGCGTATTTGTGGTTAATCACCTGTGTGATGATTCCCTAAACATTGAACAGCTGTAAATGTCCATTTAAACATTCAGATAAACCTGGAAGGGTTATATTTCATTATAGACCCAGTATGGCAGGGGTAGGAAACCCTGGTCCTCGAGAGTCCTGCAGATGTTCCATGTATCCCTGACCCAGCACACCTGATTCAAATCAAATGGATCCAGCAGCTTATCAAGCTTTGACTCGTTTATTTGAATCAGGTGTGCTGGATCGAGTATACATGGAAAATCTGCAGGACATACGGGGAGCAGGGTTCCCTACCCCTGCAGTATGGCATCGTATGAAAAGATAGAAATATCAAACTTTGTGTTTTTTCTCCTTCATATCTTTCTTATAAATTTGACTTTATTTTATGTTTTGCGGTGAGTCAGCTCAAGTGGTCTGAAATATATGCTTATGTACATTTAAATTAATTTCTAGCTCTTGACAAGCAACTGTAATGTGAAATATTGGCTCCATGAAGCACACAGCAGCAGTGTCCAAAGTCAGTCCTTCAGGGTTGCTGTTTTCAATGTATCCCTGCTCCAACCCACCTGACTCAATCTATAAATGAACCCAGCAGCCTATGGAGTTCTGCACAATGACTCGTTAATTTGAGTTAGGTGTGTTGGAGCAGGGAATCAATGGGAATCTGCAGGACTGCAGCCTTTGAGGATGGAGCTGGACACCTCAACAGCAGCCACTAAAAACCTGCAGCATAGTGATAATAAAACTGGGTGTTTTAGCAGAGACGTCTGATAACATTTAGAAGGAACTGTGATGTGACTGAAGGAACGCTGTAGCAAAGAGTCACATCTCTTCATTTCTAAGAGCTCCCTGTTTATGTGCTCAAAGTGAAACAGCTGAGATGACCCGTAAAATTCAAAACCTTCATCAAAATAAATTCAACAAATACATATTTATATATATATATATATATATATATATATATATATATATATAGAGAGAGGTTTATGTTGCTGAAATAAATGGTCAGTGCTACTCAGAATTGGTGTTATTTTTGTTCTGTTAACATCATTTTCTGCCCCGATGAGCACATGCAAAGAAGGTGCTGAAGGGAAGACATGACTGGGACTGAAAGAGATGGAACAAAAACAGATCAGTCTCTGCAGGATTTCTTTTTCAATTATATTGTTAGATGCGGAATAATTAAATGAGCCTGTCAGCTGCAAATAAATAGCATATTTACTTTATTGTGCAGCAAATTATGACATCGCTGGTAACAGGTGTGCAAGGTGGCTACTAACTCTAATTTCTGATATCCAGACAAACATGGCTAACTTTAAAGTGTCCTGCTCAGAGATTTATAAAAAAGATTTTTTATGACATGGAAGAATTGATTAATAGTAAAAATTAAGGAAAAAAGGTTTCAGTCAAGCAGTACATATTAGGTTTCATTAATCAAACAGAGAGCTGATAATCTGATGCATGATCTGTAAAAATATTGCCTCTAATGTAGAACAGATGGAAGATTTACAATGATTCATACATTCAGCGTCAACGTGCAAAGCCCTAAACAGTGATGTCATCATTTGTTGCACATTAAAGTAAAAGTGCATTTTATTTGCAGTCGACTGGCTCATGTAGACATTATGAGTCTAGTGATATAAATTTACAAAGCTGTTTTCAGCACTGACTAACTTACTGGTGTAATGAGTTAACACAGTGAAATTAACACAAATGTCCCATTTCCGTAAAAGTCATGAAGTTTTCCTTCATCGTCTTTTTTTGTCCTCCAGCATTAAAGCAAGCAGAATGATGGTCTGGGTGTTATGTTGGGCAATTATCAGAAGGAACTTCATAAAGGTCCCTTCGATAATCTGAATGCTTTGTTTGTTTGTTTACTTTGAAAGGAAATAAATACACTAAAAATATCCTCGCTAAATTTGACTGGAGAGGACAGGAAAAACAAGATGGAAAAAAACCACACACACAAACAAAACCAAAAAAAAACGAGGGGGCAGATAGATCACAGAGCGAAGACAGAAATACACTATGTAAAAAACAAAAAAACACACAACTGCATCTACTACAATTGTACAAAAACCCAAAATAAGATATCTCACTGCCCCCTGCAGGAAGACAAAGATCTCTGAAGCTTCAGATATGAACAAGCTAATAAAAGCAACCATGTACGTCAGAAAATAAAACACAAACACACAATATGAAGTTAACTTAAGATAGTTGTTGGTGAGAAGCTCTACAGTATAACTCAGTACTTGTATCACGCAGAAGGTACAGAGTGAAAAAAGTGTTCGCAGGATAGTGATCATACCAATGTGACCCTGCCCTCACAAAGGATGGCAGGCAGGCCCGGAGTGCCCCGAGACTCGGGCCATCGGCAGCCAGACCCAAGCACAGACCCCATCGAGCCCAGAAGGATGACCACCGACACCCCACCCTGTATTTCATTAGTCATGCTTTAAATAAACTTTAATGATCTGTGAACTGCTGAAACTTAAATCTGTCTTCATTTTTAATGAATACGAGATTTCTGTGGCTGTCGCATCTGATGCTGTTTAAGCAATAGGAGGTCTGATTGTCTTGAGCCTTTGATAATAAATGTCTCTTCAATTTCCCAACACAGATCTCTAACACAGTGGCAGCTTTACACGTCAGCCAGTCATCCCTGCCACAGACACGTTTTCATCACAGATGCTGGCTTTTCCTCTTTCCACTAATGACAGGCTGGATGCTCTTTCTCATCTTTGGCACTGCATTTTGCACAGGATTTGGGAAAACATCCACTTTCTTTCCATCCAAGCTAAGCATATGTCCTGAGAACATGTAGCATTTCTACAGAGTTTACATACCGGCATGCCGCCTTCCTCATGTAATCATTTCAGCTATATTTATAGAAGCAGGATTGATTGTGTTGAATAAAAGTAGTTTTCTATGGAACACCCGAGTTCATGTGGCAATACTGACCATTGTGGCATGTTAGTTTCTTATCAAGTGCTGCCTGAACATGACATGAAATTTCTATATGAATTTTTACCATCTTCTTCCACATCTGACCATAATACATTTCTCCCCACCAGAGACGCTTAATGGATGCATGTTGCTTGTTTTGCTTGTGTTTTCCCCAGGTCCCCGAGTTGAACCCACAATGTCTGCATTGTTTTCTGCTTCTTGTATTTGGTCCACATGAAGCATAGACCTACTCTTTCTGCCGGCAGAGCAAAGGTAACTTTTCAATCTGCATCAGTTTGCACATTCACACACACCTTCCCCAAACAAAGCTAACTGGGAATCAACTCAGAAGTGCTGGTGTGAATCCATCCTTAGTTACATGTTTAAAAATGTCCCAGCTTTCCTGAAAAGGGGTCTTTATGTTTTTATAATTGTCATTTCACATTTGCAATAATTACCTGAGGGTTCTAACTTTTCACTCCTGAAGATTTGCAGCTTTTCTTTGTCATAAATGTTTCAAACTTTGATTCAAAGTATATGTAAACATCAACTTAGTATGTGGAAAATATGGCAGCTATTCTCTAGTTCATCTCCACACCTTTTCATAATGGATTAATTTTAAAGAAAATAAGACAATATACGCTTGATGTAATGATCACATTTAAATTAGTTTGATTAATTTCAGTGCTCAGCAGCTTAGTATTAACTGTACAGACTCGTATTACCTGGCAGGGAGGAAAGGGCTCTCTCAGCAGTCTGTCGCAGCGTTTCTCCCTCTTTCCAGAGAGCCTGAGGCAGCAGCCACAGCTTCTCATCACCAACCTGCTGCTCGGCTAGAAGAAAAAGGGAATCAGCCAGGTAGCGCTCCGCTGAGGTCGGGTCCTTATCTACGTCAGCTGTGTAGGACAGAGGCAAAAAGACAGGCGACGGGACAGTCAGTTGTGTCTACACTAACGTTAAAAATGTGTGGAAACCGACAGCTCTGCAGCAGAGATTTAATGTCAAAATGTTTTGACCTCTCTGATCATTTATTTAAACCCGGATATTTTAAATCCATTTACATTACCCCTTTATTTCCTTATTCGTTAAAGCACATAATGGGGATAAAACATGCATTTGTAGCAGAGTACAGCATAAAGTGTCTTCATAGTGCGTTTGTCACACAGTCCTACACTAACCTCTAACCCTTGGTGCTGGCTTGAAGTTCTTCCGCTTCTGTTCCCACGTGTCTTCCAAATCCTGAGCCAACATAATCTCTTGGTCACCTTGGCTCTCCTCTTCATCTGAGTCATAGTCCTCTGACTGCCTACGACTCATCCTCTCTGCATCCTCCAACAGCCGTAGCTCGTGGTCTGACAGCAGGCTTTTCTCCAGCTCCATCTGAAATTAAGCCAGTGTGTCACTGTTTCAGGCTCAAAAATGTCCTCAAATCTGGGGACTGTTGTTGATCGTTATGCTGGTAGAACAATATGTCAGACAACACCATGTGATCCTACTGAAAATCACACTGCCACTGTCTTTTTATACACATCAAACAATATTGGTAGGCAGCTGAAGTTCAAGTAAGCTTATACATTAGTTGAATCGCACAACAATAAACCACGTGGCAAGTATTAATAATTATATGAATGATCATTATTATTAAGGTTTTTTTTTATCTGTCTTACAAATTGTCTCAAAGCAATCCAACTTTTAAAAAACCCGTTTCCTCCTTCATTGGTGTACTCCGATTTTAACACAAATGTTCAACATGTCAACTTCTGTGGGGGGTCTGTGGTAGGTGCTACCTTTTTCTGCAATGTTATATCTAGAAGTCATCTTCCAGATACATTTTTTTTTATATTATTATAACAACAAAAACAACATCACCTGCTGCATCATCTGCTTGAACTGCTGCTCTATCGGACTGTAGTCCGCTGAAATGACCGGAAGTCTCTGCAAGCACACCGCGGCCGTAAGCGTCCAAGGAGAGCTCGCTCTTTCGTGTACTATCTTAGACTCATGTGTCGCCCGACAAACAGGGCTAAAAGAAAACTTACGACATCCCAGATTCAAGACATGTGTCCTGCTAGAACAAGATAAAAACTGTAACAAGGACCGACTCGCCATCCTTCTACAGGGAGCAGCCATCTTCTTTTGTTGCGTTCATGTCTTTAAAAAAATCATGATTTTCAAAGCATCCATTAAACAGCCTGAAAGACCAATTCAGTCATTTGAATATATTGAAATACAAACAAATCCCCAGTACTTTAAGTAGAACGTCTTGTAATTCTTATGCAATATAAATTAATACAGTCGTTTCTTTGAGATTTAAGAAAATAACATATATAATAATTATAAAATTTTTCCAATCTTTTAGAGTTATTTGAATGCAGCACGGTTGTCAAGAAACTACCCACAATTCAGTGCAAAAATCGAACAATCTATTCTGGTAACAGTGGGTATAGCATTTATTTTTGCTCAAAGAAAAATAAATAAATAACTAGTGGTGTACGCTAAACACAAATAAATATAGTTTTACTTACTAAATATTGTGTTTTTATTCAAATCATGTGGGAAGAAGGAATACTTTACGTCAGTGTTAAATGCTTTGTTACCATTCCACCCCTTTACATAGAAGTGGTGTGGTCTAAACCGAAGCTCCTTCAATGTCACGTTTGTTGTACATAAATGTGTTGATACCAACGCTGAATCTACATTTGAAAAGATAAAAATGTATAAATACAGCTGTATATTGGTTAATTCCGTGAGCAATGTTTGTCGACAGCTGGTTTCTTCAGCAAATACAACTGGGATCTTTCTGTGAGTGTTTTATGGGTTGCTAACTGTTAGCCCTTATTAAGTTCATATACTGTATTTAATCGTATGTGCTTGTTTGACACAAAAAAATAATTAAAATTCTGGTTTATATCTGTCATAAGTATAATCCTATTATGCGTGTTTAGGTACGGAAACAGAGGACATCCGGTGCAGCGAGCAGTATGTAGCAGTGCTGTCAGACAACAGGAGGCAGAAGCAAACTCTGGAAAACACTTCAGGTCTGCACACTTATCTGTCATTTGCCTTGGTCCCATAGTAGTCATTTGTTATTTGGACACATTTTCTTTCGACATTTAAGTGAAATGTTCAACTAAAGTTTACATTTTTTAGCCATCTACCCCCTCTGCCGGGTCAGGACAGCGCACTGAGATGGGCTGGAAAGAAGTATGAGGACTTGCATATTGTTCACATTAAAGCCACATACAACAAGTAAGTGACACACTACAGCTGTTTTCCCAGCTCATTTGGGCTCTGGGTGCAAATGTCTGCACTTTGCTTTGTCTGACTGGTGTATTTAAATTCCCAGGATTTGTCATTAAGTCACCCATTACCCTGTTTTGTCCCACTCCAGCACACACATCCAGCTAACAGACAGCACAGGACAGTCTATTGTGAGGACATCCTGTGGGACAGAAGGCTTCAAGAACACCAAGAAGTCGACACCCATCGCTGCTCAGACTGCCGGCATCTCTGCAGCATCTGTGAGTATGATACAAGAGTTTGTCTTGTTAGGGATCATTAGGGCTGTTTACTGTAGGATTTGTTATGGAGGACACTGTCTCCGATGCTTATGACTTATGACTTTGGATTGATCTAATCTATCAAGACTGTAGGCCAACAAAATATTTTTTAATCCCCCCTCATTTTCTCTCAGACGCTTCTACCATATAGCTGGCCCCGGTACCTGAACTGGATCTTCCTGGTTCAGAATATATCCCAGTTTATGACTGCTCTGACCAGTATCCAGGCCTGCACAGCCCATTTCTGTGTCTTTAGTTTTACATTTGATTAGTTAACATTTTACATTGTAAAGAGATCTTTACAAAAATAAGCAGATATTTCATTAAAGTACTCGCGTGTTAGCTGTGTCACACCTTTCTGAAGTTTGTGTCTGTGTCCAACAGAAAGCCACAGCAAAAGGAGTCACGTTTGTGCGTGTTGTGGTCAGAGGTCTCGGTCCTGGACGTCTGGTGAGAAGTCTCATTCCCTGTGCTAATCTTTGATGTTGTTGTGCTTAAAAGTACAATTATACCCGTGTTGTGATTGTTTTGCTTGAGATCCTAAGATTAACTTACGTATAAAACACCTATTAAAACGGCTCATTTAGGTCACTTTTCCCCCTTTATTTTTTCATTTGCAAACATTTACTGGTGACCTTAATGCATTGCATGGAGATTCAGCTTTCTCTATGTTTGGAAGTAAATGCAAAAAAGAAAAATGCAATGGAAGCAAGATGACATACTCTCTGTAAATGCTTGCATTTCCGGGTAGCACCGCTGCATCAGGAGACTCACCACTTAATCACCAACATCCATCCAAAAGCAGCAGGAGAGAACTACTACAGCCTCTCAAACCGAGGGTCTCAAGATAATTCTAAGGGGTCGCCAGATAATTGTTTGAAAAATTAAATTCACATTTGAAAAATACATTTGGGATATTTTATCATGGCTGGCAAAATGAATGTGTTAATGTGATATGAGGAATTCAGTTTTTGAATGAATAAACAACAAAGTTGTTCCTCATGTCAGATTAAACATCTGATTTAGTGCATGAAGAAGCTTTGTCACAGCAATAAATTAAAACCACTTTATCCTCCTTTATTAGTGAAGATTTTGACAGATCTGACACGTAGGGGAAGGTTGCAGGATGAGCCGTTTGATTTATCACAAGTAAATATTTAGCCGTCACATCGGACAGTCGGGTCTGCTTGCTGTGCAGCCGCTGACAGGACAGAAGGCTGACTGTGCACAGATGGACGAATCCGGGAAACCTGTTGAACACTAAGATGTTATCCCAGGGGGGTCGTGAATCAACACGTTTTCTAACCCCTAACAACTGTAACGCAATTGGACAACACACACAGCAGGAAACGGCATCTTCCGCATGACGGACATCCCACAACTTAAATGTAAAAATCTGTTTTTGTCCACAAATATTTTCTAGTTCAATTTTTTAAAATTATCTTCAGATTAAAAGTTTAAAAAACAGCCTGTTTTTTAGTTTTAGACTTTTACCAGAAAAATAAAAAACAAGCTGATTTTTTATTTCCATTTTGAACTGAATATTAAATGAACAAATGTTACACAGACAATAGTATATGAAAATATCATGCATTTTAGTCAGTTATAGGACATGCTAAAGAGAATACAAATGAAATATGAACATATATGCAAACATCTAATAGCCATCCAGTGAATCAATATTATATATTACTTCAAACTTTTATAAAACCAAAAACATGTACTTCACACTTCTCACGTATGAGCATGTTTAGCTGCACAGTGCAGTTATTTAGTTAAAGCAGAGCCTGATTGAACATCTAAAGTAACACGTGCAAAGAGAAAATGGTTACTTTGGATACGTGATGCACCAGTTTGCAACAAACCAGTTCCAGAGAGTTCCAGGCTTCCATGGCAGTGATGGCTAATAGAGGATCTAAACTGTGGACAGCCTATGAAAAGCTGCTAATCAAAAACGAGTAACCTGGTATATTTAAAAACCACGGCGTTAACATGCAAAACGGATTACAGTGACATAAAAGATGAGGCAAGCAGCTGGGTCCTTAAAAAATTGCTGACACGGCAAACTTTCTGCATATAATGAAGTGACTTTTGGTCTGTTAATGGCGTATCAGTCACTGGCCCTTTAATCAAATCACAATGAAATCTTATCCTGGCAGATTTTCTGATGTCAGTAAATATGAAAATACATTGATTTCCAGGTTGATTTGCACGTGTTTATCCTCAGTGGGTTTTTTGTTGTTGTTTGTGCTGGTTTTAATGGGATGTAATAAATGAGGATCACAGATTAACATGAAAGCAAAACTAGCTTTACATGTTCTGACCTTTCCTCTCATTGATCTCAGCGTGGGTGATCGGCTCTAGCACACCAGTCACAAATGATTTGAGCTCATTTTGTAATGAGAATTAAATTATCTTTCATTAACGACTAAATGTGTCTTTCTGTTGCACAGTCTGCGATCAAAGGCTTGACGATGGGAGGCCTGGAGGTGGTATCGATCACTGACAACACCCCCGTGCCACACAATGGATGTCGCCCACGTAAAGCCAGAAGGATGTGATGTCTGAGTGCAGAACGCTTGGCAACAGGAGGAAGCTGTTGAGATGTATTATGCTAATAAAGTGTTGTGGAACTTCACTGGCTCAGTAGTTACCTTATGTAATGTTTTTTGGGAGAATAATTAAAGATGAAGTTATTAATGAGCAGAGGTGTACAATCCAGGTGCCAGAAAGTAGAAGTCCTACCATGTCTTTGGATCTACCTGTACATTTGGAACAGGTGTTTTACCTGCAGATGAGCCATGCTCATTAAATTCAGCTAGTTTGGTGAGTGGCTGGAGCAGCTGCAGCCTGCAGGACTGTACACCTCTGTTAATGAGCTGAAAACAGGCGTACCTCATATTGACACGTGAATAAACCTCACGTTTTCATTTGTTTGGAAAACAAGCATTTATATTTCACACTTTAATTGTTTAAATCTAAATTTTTAGATTTAAGCTTAGATTTAGCTTTTTAAAAATGTTTTATTGCATCTAATTTTATTACATCTCTTCAAAACAGGCTCAAAAACAAGTGTTTTATGAGGCAAGAAGTTTATACTATCTCCCACTAGAGGGACGCCTTGGGACATGAGTACTAAATACATTTTTTCATTGCAGGTTGGATGTTAAATTATAACTTCATAGTTTCATAAGTTTCTTTAAGACCATATTCAGAGTTGTGGAAACATGCAGGCCTGTGAGCAGTTTAACTAAACACTTTTAACTAAAACCTTCCTTTTTAAAGCAAAGAAAGATCCCAGTTGGATGGTGGTAAATGTAATTAACCAACTTTAGCTCTAGAAGTATAACTGGATGCTTTTTTTTTTCAGAATTGGGTTTCCTATGAGGTTCTTAGCCTGACAAGAGAAAGTCATGTCCAACACCGTTCCAGCAGGAGGTTTTCAGCTCTGAAACGGGCCCTGCTGAGGAGGAAGTACCTGAGGGGCTATTCTGACCATTATTCTGAACACATCAGACTGGCCAAGTCCTTAAATATGTTTATATTCTTTCTTTCTCAAACCTGTCTGGTTAAATATTTAGTTAGGTCAGTGGAAATGTGGTAGCTCCAGAGCTAAATAACACATAAAGTGTGTGTGGTAATGTATGTTATTAAACTCTGGTGTTTTTTTTACCTGAGTGTGAGATACAAGTCATAGTTTATTACATAGAGGCGACACTTTGCATGGGTTACTGATTCCAGTCCTACGAGAACCACGATCCAGCAACATATTTCTATGGATTTATGAGCTTAAAGATAGTACACCTGTGATGCAATCCAAAGCAGCAGATAGAGACATGTGTGGAAAACTCCTCTGGGCATGTTGCCTGCTTTAATCTGACACCAACAAGACATTTAGGACCAGACAACTCTGCTCAATGGATATTTTCTTCTCTGTAAACCACACAGATGACTGTGTGTGAAACTGTAAATCAACTGTGCTACATTCAGTCACTTAAATCTACCCCCTCTTTCTGATACTCAGTTTGAACTTCAGGTTGTCCTGACCATGTCTACATATCCATCTGCACTCAGCTGCTGCCATGAGATAGGTGATTACATATTTAGTTTAACCGAGAATTTAACAGATGGATGTAAAAGTCTATTTACATTAGACTCCAGTGCATCTGACATGACACTATTAGAATGAACGCTACATGACCCAATAAATAATTAATCCACCTGATAACTGGTGGGGAAATAGGGCGCTACTGAAAATGGCGATTTTCATGGACACACCAAATATACAAAAATACATTGTTTATTTCAAGTTGGAGAAGAAATCCTTCCTTTACATAAACACTTCAACTGAATCATGAGATATAATACTCCCTCATTAATGCTTTATCAGCCGCACATTGAACAAAACATCAACAAAAACTGAACTAAAGCCTCAAAGTGCGTCAATGCATCAAGACAACCACAAAACATAAATAACAGATCGAGCTGCACTGCCAGAAGTACATAACCACCATGTCTGCACACAGCTAAACACAAACACTGCAGCTCACTGATGATGATAAAGACATTATCAAGGATGATGAAGCTATTTTGTTTTATAGTGAATTTTTCAGAAAAGACTTATGAAACAAAAAAAAACAATGGGCAGCACACACACACACACACACACACACAGGCTTATTTTCACTCCATCACTCTTATAGTGTGAGACTTGTGAGAGTGGAAACTAAACTATGAATAAAGTCACTCTTTCTTTACAGCAGCACATTTACAACTGATATATTATGTGTGGTTTCCCTTTCTGGCACTGACATTTCAGACTGCAGACTTTGCATCGCCTGACAAATCAGAAGATTGTCATGCTAAATCTCATCCAGAAGGGTTAACATGTGAAAGGGAGAGTGTGCGCAACACCTAGTGTTGATCTTGCCTTGATAAAGGCACTTATTTATGGTCTGTCTTAGTAAAGGAGCCAGTGCAGAGTGTATGGACTGAGTTTAGGTGTGAAACAGAGAAGGCTGCAGAATTTGATGAGACGGGAGCTCATTTGGTGCCTAATAAATATTGCACTTTGAAAGCAACATGGAGATTCAATATTAGAGAAGCAAGAGGTGTCTGCACATCCAGTCTGCTCATTAGGAGTTGTGAAGGGAGGAAGACTGTGGCACTGTGAGAGTACAGCAGGAGTGTTGAACTGAGTGTCACCGAAGCTTTTCCAAAGCTCGTCCTCACTTTCCCTGAAGATTACTGAGCTCCATGTCTTCTTTGCGGCGTTTTTGTTGGGTGAAGAGGGAGCTGAAGGGGTACAGTTTGGCTTTGGCTGGATAGCGCTGACCAGCAATGTCCACCTCGTAGTCCCCGCGGTTGATGAAATCAGGTGTGATGGGTGTGGGGAGCCCCTCGGCTCCTGGCGGAGGAGACACAAAGCCCAGGCAGACGTGACGCTCCAGGGTGTAGCTGTAGGCGCTGCTGGTGGTCGTCCCAGCTAGCTCACTGTTACGGTAGATGGGCTCACCCCACCATGGCCACAGGTCCAGCTCGGTGTCGTGGTCCTCCAGAACCAGCATGACAAACCGGCGGAACACACCATCCTGTCGCTGCTGCAGCAACGCCTCACGACCAATGAAATTAGTATCCTGACAAAGAGAAGAAGAAATAAAAAAGAAACAAATATAGACTAATAAATGTAAATAAAAATAAGACAGGTAACCAGAGCAGTCCTGTCATTATTACTGTGCTAACACTACAGAAACACTGGATGTCCCTCTTTAGAATACCACTCGTCACAGCTGAAAGACAAATTTTCTATGAAATCTCTGCAAACACAAGAACCACGTCTGCCATATAAATAGCACATGTGATACCTTACTCTTCTACTCTCATCCATTTTCCAACTGTTCTTAGCATAAAGTGATGACTGAAAATGAAAGCTAACTGAATCAGTTTCACCAAAATCACCTTGCTAAGGGAATGGTTATTAAACAGACCTTGTCAAACTTGACCCTGAACTCTCGTCCGCATTCCAACGGAGTGGTGAAGGTGTCCAGGTCCTGACCCCAGAAGGCAAAGAACTTCTCAATGCGAAGGCTCCTCAGTGCGTAGTACCCTGCGTTACGAATGCCATACTTCTGACCCACTGACATCACCTCATTGTACACATGAAGCGCATACTGGAGGGCGACACAAACATGAGCAGTAAGAGATAACCGTTATAACGTGTAAATCTGTTAAAAGCACAAACCCATTCATTATATTCCTGAAGCATCCTCACACAAACATATTAACAGAGAACAGAAGACTCCCAGATCAGTAGAACTGTTTTGAAGTGTAACATGAAGTCATAAAAGTGCCTTCACTGTCAGTTTTAAGACTTTAAAAAATGCCAATTTATTGCCAATTTTATTGTGCTTTGTTTTGTTTTTACACGAATGTAACCTAAAATAAACAACTACATTACTAAAGTAATCTGATTCACAATAATAAAGCCAAAATACATCATCCTTTGTTGAGGAACTGGTCATATATATACAGTGTTGTTTCAGTTCAGACTCCAGAATACTTCAGTACACAGCGGAGTTCATGGTTGATGTGGGTGACTGTAGTGTATCTGGTGCCATGGCAACAAAACAGCCCAAATCACCCTTCCAGCGCTGTTAGTCATTATGAATAAACACTCATTTCCACTTTGGTGTCACCTTTACAAAGGATCAAAACTCCTCCAAGGCTGATTGACAGTAACAACCATTTGAACCATTGGCATTGTGTTCGAAAAACCACTTCAGGCAGCAAAAAAACAAGCGACGTTGCTCCTGCAGGAGCATCTCGCTCTCAGCCAGAGTGGAAAAATAATGCATGGGTCAGTTAAAAGCGGCTTCATGTGGCCCTGCCACAAGCATGTGTGGTACAACTCCATCCTTTTCCTGGAGGGTCCCAGTGCATCCATGATTAACTATGTTTTTATAAGATCTGGCCCTGCACAGTGCGCGAGGTGATGTGTCTGCTTTATTTAATGTTACTGGCAGTCAGGATGGAGTTAAACACAACTTCTACTTTTATACAGATTATGCTGAGAATCAATTGATTACATTTGATCAGCAGAACCTGACTGCTGGTTTATGCTCCTAATTTCTTGGGACGATCTTAGTTTTTCCCACATTGCTTCTGCGTCCTGGTTTATCTTGTTTCTGAATAATGACATTGTCTAATATGAGCTGTTGCTGATCTTAGGATGTGACTTTCTAATTATGAGACCTGGAAAAGACCAGACGATTACATTTTATTTTCTGATACATAAAATTGAACAATTTATAGTGGCCATACTTTCACTTTCATAAAACATTGATGATTAAATTGTGTTTGTGAGTGTGCAGGTCACACCTCTATGGGGATGTAAAGCATGAATCCTGGTTCTCCAGTGTGTGTCATACTCATCACTCTGATCCCGTTGGCATAGCCCACACTCATCTCCTACAAAAACACAAACATCTAATGTTCTTGAAAGCATGAAAAGGACAGAAAGAGAGCAACTAAGCAAAAGAAGACAAACTCGTTTTCCTCACCTTACAGAACATGGATGGGAAGCGGTCAGGCGTCATGGAAACGTAAGACAACTCAGCCAGAACATCCATTGCACGCGGTCCAATCAGATTTAAAGCTATGGGTGTGTGAGAAGAGTTGTAAATGCTAAAGACCCTGTGACTAGCTAAACACATTCACTGTAAAAAGGCACTCTCGTGTTCAGTGTCTTATTCTTTGTGTGAATACAAAAATGCTCACATCTCAGAGCTAAAGAAACTCCATTAGTGTTAAAATAGCATTCAGACCATGTGATTAACCACCCTCGGCTTGCTTGATGTGTTTTGCAAGTGCTAAAACTAGGTTAGTCAAATGGCTGTATTGGGGGCTGATGGGCTTTGAAACATCTTTTCCACATCTGTGTAATAGATAAAGACATCACCACAGACCCCGCAGTCATACCTGTGTACTTCCAGCTAACATCCTCTAGGTGGAGATTTGGATCATTGGGCATGTGCTTCTTTATCCAGGACCAACAGTGGACCTGCTGGTCTGTCGGAGAAATGATGAAGAAGCTGGAAAATAAACAAAACAGACCGAGTTTTTTTTTTTCTTTAAAGTCACTGCACACTGCAGGTTTTTATATCACGCAAACATTTCAAACCTATTTTTGCTGAGACGGACCACGCTGCAGTCATTCTCATAGCCTCCTCTCTCATTCAGCATACCAGTGTGGACAATGTGTCCAACTGGAACATCCAGATCATTGGCGCACAGGTGCTGCAGCAGATCCAAAGCCTGGTCCCCTGTGGACTGACACATCAGAACAGACAGGATTAAAGTCATACTGTTAACGATCAACTGCAGATTGACTGAAACGGACTTCCTCGCCACTCACAGTCAATTCAAACTTGGTGAAGGAGGACATATCGATGACACAGACTGCCTCCTTGCAGCATTTTACTTCTGCACCAACAATGTCGAACCAATCTGGTTTGTAAAAGGTCTTACTCTGGTCGAGAGACAGCAGATCTATAAAGATATACAAACAAGGAGATTAATTTAATTCATTTTACAGCTTTTCATCCAAATTCACACCGCTACATGTCCCTACAGCATCATTTTAAACTTTAAACTTCTGTCTGATAAGACAAATTAACCTTTAAAACCTCTTAGTTGATAACTAAACACCTTTTGTTAAGTTAGTCCCATTCCTGAAAGATATAAAAACACAATGACATTGTGTGTAACAGACATGAATTGATGTGTTGATGTTTGTTTAGCAGAAACATGTCTCTTCTTCCCTCTAGCCAGTTATCACTTCTTCATACCTGAGCAGGAAATTTAGTTTAAAAAATGATTTGGTAAAAACAGAGGCAAGTCAGTGAAGAGACCCGGTAAAAACACAGCATCACACAATGAAGAAAAAAAAGCAGGCTGATGGTAAATGGCTGGGGTCAACAAAACTTAGAAGGATCAGCAACCACAACATTACTCTGCATTTCAGATCTAGCTATACACTGAGGCAGAAACTGGGCCACCACAAAGATTAAAAACGTTATTTATCCCAGAGGGAACCTGGATGTAAACTAGATCTGAAGCATATATGGCTGCGGTCTTGTAATCTTATCATTTTGTTTAAATGTGATTAGTGTTGTTAGGCTTCTTTATTGATATTATTTTACAAAAGGACTAAAAAAATGTATTCAATCAGCAGTCTGTACCTTTCCCAGGAGGAACAAAGTACTTTGGCCTTTCAAAGCCATGTTTCTCCATCCAGCGAGCCCCCTGGGTGTCCAGACGATCATACAGAGGACTGGTCCTCAGCTGACGCCCAGTCTGAAAGTCCCACCGAGGAACCTTCAGCTCATACAGCAGCGCTGCACATGGACACAAACACAATATGTATTTGTACTCATGCAAGACTTTAAAAGAAGCATTTATATAAAAATGTACACTGAGCCCTCGATGACTTAAAAACCGGGTTAAACAACCCAAACAAAAATCCTTTGGAAAGAAGAGTCTACTCACGCATGACTTCCATCACTCTGTGTCGCAGGAAGGTTCGGCTGCTTTGCAGGTTGCCGAAGCGTTTAATATCCAGCGGCCAGACGTTAGCTGTGGGGTAGCCATAAGTCATCCACTCAGCCAGGTACCTGCAAACAAACCATACAACCTGTAATTTGTGGCTCATTTCAGCATGTCTCCATCACAGCCCTGAACAATGTCATGAGTATGTTGTGGCTGATATATTTCCAGGGTAAAATGACTTTTATTTAAAGCTCTATAACATGTTCTTGGGTGTGGAAATAAATGCAGACCAGTTTCCACCATCCAGCAAAATACTGTACTTACTTTCCAGCTCCTCCAGCAAAGGCCAGGCCCGAGGAGTTCATCCCTGCCAGCACATAGTAGCCAGACACACCCGGCGTCTCCCCCATCAGGCAGCGCATGTCAGGTGTGAAGGACTCTGGACAGTTGATCAGCTGATGGATCTCAGCAGACTCGAGACCTGGCATTCTCCTCAGCAGGGCGCTGAGCATTGGCTCTAAAGGTAGAACCACAGAACAGGATTGCAAACTAAAACATGAATGTTGTGCACAAATGTCAGACCCAAATAGGAACAGGTCAGTATCAGTATTTCTACACCTTAAAACAAATAAAAAGCTCAGATTTTTCATAAACAATAAAGTTTCCTATTGCAGACACAAGCTCATCAATCACCGTGTTGCTTTTTACCACTGCCTCTTACTATAGTTAAGCTACTTTACAACAGGTCAAAATACACAGCAGCAGAGCTTTAACTGTCTCAAAAAGTGCAGTTTGATATAAGGTTGCCGTAAAACACAATTGTCCATAAATTGACAAATAAGTGTGAACATTGATTGAACATGTTATGTATTTTCATATATTTCCAAAAACCTACACATTAGTCACACACATCAGCGCTAAATCTAAATATAACCACCAAAACAAAACACAGGACATACACCAGCCGGCTAAAATGTTGTTTCAGGCAGGATCTTTGCAGCCCCCCTCTCCTTTCTGTACCTGTGTGTTGGGCAGTCACAGTGGCCTACGACTGTGACGACATTACTCGTCCACGCTCCTCAAAAGAACTACACCTTTTAAGAATGTCTACTAACCCGGTACACTACGCCCCCAAAAGCTAAAGTTCCTACAAACACACAGAGGTGCAAACTTGTCTGGGCAGCACCAACGAAGATGCTTACAAGGGAAAATGTACTCTGTGTGCTCTCATGTCTCGCAGGGTGAGCTGTCCGACATTACACAGAACACATCAGGAGAGCAACACAGCAAACAGGACAAGCACACATTTTTAATGCAATGCAAACATAAATAAATATACAGAGAAAGTTTGTTTAAAATATATACATTTCCTACAATAAAATATTTGTAGAGCTTTGTGTTTGTGTCAAAATATATTTAAGGAATCTGTGATAAGTGATCGTTCCATAAATTATTTTATCAGTGTTGTTAAACTGTGTGACAACATAACTTTCCTTCAAATCATAAGATAAGCACAAACAAATACTGTTTAATATAATGCATTAACCATTTGTCATCCCACTCCACCCCTGTTGGTTATCAGAGCTGAAGTGACACAGCAGTGCTGACTGTGCACATAAACTGAATCAAAAGATGCTAACAGATTTAAAATAAATAAAAATAATAAATACATTTTTAGAAAAGACAAAAGCAGAGGCATTTGTTAAGGATGCCCTGGCTTCCAGACTGCTCAACAAATGGAGTGACAGCAGGAACTGGTGCTCTGTGGAGCTCATGAGGAGTGAGCTCCTGATCCAGATTTTTACATCAGCACTTTCAAAGACAAATAATTGTGAGAATGATTGATCACACGTGGTTAACTAGGTTAATTAATTACATAATAGCTACATTTTGTGCATATGGCACTTTATTATATCCATCAATCCATTTTCCACCACTGATCCAGAGTCGGGTTGCGGGGGCAGCAGCCTAAGGAGGAAGGCCCAGACTTCACCGTGCTGTTTGCAACCCTAGTTTAATAACACCTAATCCTCAGAGCGAGAGGTTGTAACCAGGATAAATAACCAGGTAAATCTAAAAAGGAAACACTGACTGTTCTCATGAGTTGTTTGTTACACCGGTCAGGTAGTACAATGAGAGGCTACAGTTAGGGTTTGGCTGGTAATAAACTTCTGTCTTATGACACGATGTCACAGGACTCACATTACCTCGGTCAAGGCCAAAAGAGTGTATGTGTGTATGTGGCTGTACACATGCGTAGTGTGGCACATAGAGTTCAAAACCTCTTAAATAATATAACACAGAGAACCTCATTTTGCAATATTAAAAAAGACTAAGTAATGGTTGTGATCAATGTTGCATCTCAGAATTTTAACCAATGCAAGAAAAAAAAAAAACAATTCAGTCTGTGAATGAGTCTAAAATACAACTGAAAATGGTTTTATAAATGACTCATAAACTGCACTGTATATAGTCTGATACATTTCTGTGAATGCTACAATAAAAACAGCAAACATCTGATCTATCTGCTTTTCAGCAACATCTTTGCCTCTGTGCAGATTCAGAGAAGATGACACCAGCACCTGACTCTCAACATAATATGGCTCCTGCTAAATATCCCACCACCCATGGTTGCATGATGTTTCTGAATGAATAATTCTGAATGAATAATTCAGAATTAAAGTATTGTTCTACAAGTTTACATAGTCATTCCAAATTGAGGTTTACATGGAAACATGTTTATTCGCCTTTTTTTAATTCTGCTCTAGATCTTTCTGATAGGTCAGATGGCAGATGTATTTACATATACCAGAAGTAAACTCCACTTCCTGCTCCTCGATACGAGCATACTGCTTCACTTTTTTCAGCAGCTGATGAGCAGAAATATATATCTGCTGAGGAGCAGATGAGTACCGGAGACAGGATGCAGAAGACAAAGTAACAAGCATGCACAGAATGGCCGGATTCGAGTGGATAAAAGTTTACATGACAGCAAAATTAATCAGTGTGAATAAACCAGCCACTTGCTCCATTTTCTACCGCTAATTCCCTGAACAGGGTTGCGAGGGGGCTAGAGCCAATCACAGCTGACTTTAAGAGAGGCGGGGTATACCCTGGACAGGTCGCCAGTCCATCACAGGACCAACACGCAGAGACAAACAACCATGCACACTCACACTCACTATGGGCAATTTAGAGTCTCCAATCAGTCTATCCCCAAGGTGCATGTCTTTGGACTGTGGGAGGAAACCGGAGAACCCGAAGAGAACCCACGCAAACACGGAGAGAACCCACGCTAACACCGAGAGAACCCACGCTAACACGGAAAGATCCCACGCTAACACGGAGAGATCCCACGCTAACACTGAGAGATCCCACGCTAACACGGGGAGAACCCACGCTAACACGGAGAGAACCCACGCTAACACGGAAAGAACCCACGCTAACACGG
>JBAMHV010000001.1:27382167-27400205 GCA_037177535.1 Pseudomugil gertrudae
GGTACGGAAAATGTAACCGCACGGCACGACACATCCTGATGGAAACGCTCTGTTTCTGGGTATAATCGTGTGAGGCCCGGTAGAGTAGATACTAGTGGAAAAGCGCCATAAGATACTGATGGGAGGGAGAGCCTTCAGCTATCAGGCTCCTCTCTTTTGGAACCAGCTCCCAGTATGGGTACAGGAGGCAGACACCCTCTCTACCTTTAAAATCAAGCTTAACACCTTCCTTTTTAACAAATCTTACAGTGAGGGATAGTTTAGCCCCCCATGCAGTCATGGGGACATTGTATAATGCAGTGAGTACTTTCTTTTCCTTTCTCTGCTCCTTATCTTTTTATATTAATATATGACAGTGTTGACATCATCAACCTATTTATCTTTTCTGCAGGTCTTCCTGAATAAAAGCTGCAGTGTTCATGTTGTTGCAATGTTACTCTGTCTTTCCTGTCCTCTACCCCCAGCCATCAAGGCAGATGGCTGCCCTCCCTGAGCCGGGTTACCCGAAGTTTTGCCTTCCCGTTAAAGGGGAGTTTTCCTTCCCACTGTCGCCTCATGCAGCTCAGGCTGGGGATTGGATCAAAGTGAAAATTTAATGCAATCTTCTTGTTTCCCTTATCTAGACTGATTTTCATGAACTGGCTCAAATTGATGTCTGTGAAGCGCCCTGAGATGACACTGTCATGAAGTGACAAAAGCGTCAGAAGAGTACCGGTATACAAATAAAGTTGAGATGAATTGAATTAAATACCAATTCTTTTTGTTATTAGAGTGCTGTTTTCATTTAGGTTTAAGAGATGAATTTTGAATTCCGTAACAATCTACGCACCTAAAAGAAAAATCTACACCAGGGAACTATAGTTTTCAGATGATACGAAACCATTGAAAAACAATCGACCATTAAAATGGGATAAATAAACATGGGATAAAAGCCAAAGTAATTAACCTCCCACCTTTAGCTTAACTCAAGAAGAAACATATTTTCAAGAATAAAATACTTCAAGACACAGAATCAGTTGCTGCATGACAAGCCACAAAGGAAATAATAAACTATATTTATTGTCATGTTTAAATTTAGCTATTTACAAGTTCTCATACTGGGCAACAAAAACATTTCACATCAGTACAGTTCAAAGACAGCTCGTCCACAACATAATATGACATCAAAACCTAAGAGTCAGTCAAAGTTTATGCTCAAATTTACACAATTAGTGTTGTAAAGTATAAATGACAATTGCGGTCTTGTTTTGTAGTTAATCATTTATTCAAATTGCATGAGTAACACTCAGGTTTATTTTTTAGAACACGATCGGTAAACTTTAGCTGGTTTTTAATCCCTTTTCATTTATTTAACACAAAACATGTACTTCATGACTGCTGTAAATTTTCTAATAAAAATTTCAGTTGTGACTTTTAGATAGTGCTGGAGCATGGGAAACAAGTTATCATTTAATGGAGACAAATTTTTCCACTTGGCCACAAGTTTAACTACTGGTGTGATATAATGAGAGGACTGACATATTTTTACTGGTAAAGTTGACCCATAGAAATAGATCAGGAGAAGAAAAGAAAAAATAGCCAAACTTATGTTACTGGTTTATTTGTGTACATTTCATTCACTGCTATCCTGCAGGTTTTAGAAAAAGTGTGTCCAAAGTTGGTTCTTAGGGGCCACTGTCCTGCAGGTTTTCCATGGATCCCTGCCACAACACGCCTGGCTAAATGGATCCAGCAATCATTGAAGTTTTATACAATAACTGACTAATTTGAGTCGGGTGTGTTGGAGCATGGATACATGGAAAACATGTTGCATTTTGGCCGTTGAGGGCTGAAGCTGAGTATCCCCGTTTTAGATGCTTCCCTGCTCAAACATATCTGATTCAAATTAATTGGATCCAACAGCCTCTTGTCAAGTTCTGCACTATGACTCATTTTTAGTCAGGTATGTTGAAGCAGGAAAACATCTCAAATCTGCAGGATTCTTGGATTAAACTGTAAAATAGATCCTGCATTTGACAGTAGCACTAAGATAAATAATTAATTTAAAGTTCAGAGGGAGTTATATGATTAAAGTAGGAAGTATGACCAACTTGGATGTCCACCACTGGATGGAGGTCTCGAAGATGGCAAGATTTTCTGGTACCACCACTTGAGGATCGAGTTAAAAACAATATTCACAACAGGGTTTGATAACCACCATAAATAAAAGAGATAAAGAAAAAAAAAACTAGGGCTCCAAAGTAAGTCCTAATCTTTGGACTCATTTCTTGGTAAGTTATTTACAGTGGATTAAATAGGTCAACTTTGATGTCACCACCTATACTTTAACATGTTTGTGATTGTAATACAAAACAATATCCATGGAAACACAGTAGGTTTTACAGCAGGGGGTTGTTGGTGCACTCTGCTAAACTTCATTCTGTTGGGTGAGGTCCTTTGACATGCTGTTGAACTCGGTGGCCCGAGCACTCATCCCCAGATACTGCTTCAGGAATTCACTGAAGCGCTTTTGATTGTTCCACTTGCGTGCTGACTTCCGAATACCGATGAAGCCGCCATACCTCTTCTGGTATGATCTTCCTGGAGACATGAGTCTCCTGTAGCCGTGCATTCCTTTAACAAAACCGCCAAACCTCTTGGAAATGCTTAGTCCTACATCATCCAGTTCACCCTCATCCTCTCCTTCATGCCCTGCTTCCTCTTCTTCATATTTGTTTTCAAGGGACAGGGGGGACAGGGGGTCCTGGGGGTCATCAGCAAAACTCAGCTGACTGTTCTTGCCACTCAGATCTTTCTCATTCATGCTCAGTGCCCGGGCCACATGGTCAAATCTCTGTAATGCCATGGGCACTAACAGACTATCTTGCATCTGCTCCTCTTCCTCAGGAAAAAGAGCTTCAGCTTCCTCTTGAGATCTTTTCCTTGTTGTGCCATCTAGGGAAGGAATGTGTAGCGATAAGGCTTTAAGACACAAGTCCCAGGAAAAAGAGGGGGAAACTTTGCCTTCACACTCAATGAGACACACCTGTTAAGAGACAAAGATAAGAAGTGATGCGGTTACGTAAGTCATTGGTTTAATGTGGAAGATGTTTTTATTTGTTCTTAGTTGAATAAACAAACAAATCATCATTGTTGCACTTTTGAAGCCAGATTACAGGAGTTTGTTGGTTTAACAAGGCTGAGAATTATATTAGACTGAGCACCAGTGTAAATGATTATTGATTAGGCTATGTAAGGAAAACTGTCATCTCACACCAAGGAGGTTTATAATTAAATCTCAGTTGCAGTCTGACATCACTCTCTGCGTTTGTCCCAAAACATTTATCTTATGTTAGTGTTGTGATTTTAAATGGATCCTAGGAGCAAGTTTATCATGCTTCTTATTTGATTGCAGCTCGAATAATAGCCAGTAACTCTGGCAGAGCTGGATTAAGCTGGTGTTATAAGTAGATGAGTGGCTTGAATTGAAACTATTTTATTCCTTTATCTTTAGAATCCAAAGGAAAAATCACAAGGCTCCAAACTAACTTTTTCTACTCATTAGCAGTGGCGCTTCTTACTGGCAATTTCAGGAGCACTAAAAAGGGCAACATGGAGATGGAGTGGTTAGCGCTGTGGCCTCACAGCAAGAAGGTTGTTGGTTTGAGCCCAGGCTGGGGAGGGTTGTCCAGTGACCTTTCTGTGTGGAGTTTGCATGGTCTCCCCATGTATACATGGGTTCTCTCCGGGTACTCCGGCTTCCTCCCTTTCTCCCACAACACATGCATGTTAGGTTAATAGCTGTGGTTAAAAAATGACTGCTTATCATATGTAAGTCACTTTGGATAAAAGCATCTGCCAAATGACTGTAGAATAAAAAAAATGTTCATTTTGTTAATAGATCCTCCCCACAAGTCATCACAGTTTCATAGATCCACTAATTCATAAACTAGATCTGGGTGTTGGATTTGCTTTTGAAAATAATCAATTCAATACACATTAGCTCCAAGACCAACATATACGGTAAATATACAGCTTTCCCGTGTAAACATCAAGACTGAACAAAAAAATTAAACATATTCAAGCTAGCATGTATTCTGCTGAGTATTCCTCCCATCTCTGTCAGGAGATAGGAGCTGTTTTTCTGAAGGAACAATCATTTTTTTCCTCTCCTGTTCTCTGATCCTGGTTTATTGCTCTTTAAAACATAATATTTTAAATCTCTGAGCCATTATAATAATTTTGATTGGTCAGAATTTCTTAATACAAGGTCCTATGTTATACTTTTACACTCTGCTTTGTGTTTCTCATTTTGTGACCTAGTTGTTAAGGGATAAAAACAAATTTAAAAAAAGAAAAGAAATGATATGACTGGAACTTTTTGCAATGAAAATAACAACTATGATTTCTTACCTTTGAATAGAATCAATGTTTAACCTTAAGTAACCTCTAAATGTAATGCATGCTTTTTAATTCCTACTTTTTACATTTAGTAACATATTTAATAAGTACTAAAGTGATTGAAAATAAGAAAGGAAGTGAAAGTGAATAAGCATTATGGTTGGGTCTGTAAGTCCTGTTCCTGAACCCTCTCGTGTTTCCTGGTGTTACAGTTTGGATATGGAGAGGGTTCAGGATGAAGCAAATCCTGTCTTCTACTTTTATTTCAGCTTAGACATACGAGGAAGGCTACACATGAATTAATACAACTAGGGAATCTACAACATGGACTAATACAAACAGGAAACACACAGGGGAACAAAGCAGGAACAATTACAAAATAAAGCAGGAAATCCAGGCAGCACTACACAAAAAGCCCAAATCCTGACACCTGATTAGTACTGCGTTACTTGGTGATAAGCAAGGAGTGTCAGCTAATGTTTTTCACATTTTCTGCTGCTATTTACTATCAGTCCAGCAACATTATTATAGTTATGAGCCATTATTTTTCAATCCAAAAGCTGAAAGTAAAGAGATAATTGTAATGATCAGATCTGACATGTCACTTCTGCTTTAAAAAAAAAAAAACCTTGTCTGCTTGTCCCAGTCCATCACTGGACTTGTTTCAGAGTATGAATGTACGTATTGACAAAACTTCCTGCTTTGAACAGTAATACGCCTGCAATATATAAAACACACAAATGCTTTATGGGCCCCTAAAGAGGTTAAATAATATGATTCCCTCTGCAGTTTGAACAGTTTTTTTTGGTTTGTTTGATAACTGTTTTCTAATACTGTTCAATTTACTGAGCTCAGTGTAGATCCCGCCCCTGTGGTCTATCTAATATTGCAACAGTTCAATGTTTTAACCCAACTGCTGCTAAATGTCTTTGAGTATTATGCCTGTGAAAAATGTCTGGGGCCCAGCCATGTCATTAACCAGAAAGAAACAACCACCAGGCACAGAGACAAAACACACATCTGTCCCCGGGAATCAATTAGCCTCAACAAATTAAGCTCAAATGCCAAAAGGGTAATTTGTTGAGTCAGTCAGGGAGGGCAGGATGAATACAACAAGGTAGGGTGAAAGGGTTCCAGTTTTTTCATAACACCCAATGAAGACATTAATGTGATTTTTATTTGCTGTCAGGTTTTGTCCACATAAGGGTTTGATTTGAGGTGATGAATAACCTCTAGATTATATTTAGTTTGTCATTTTTGCGACTAATGCAGCCCTTTATCTGACAGTCTGCAATGATTGTGTGTGAGTGTGTGTGTGTGTGTGTGTGTGTGTGTGTGTGTGTGTGTGTGTGTGCGCGCACATGCCTCACCATGCTGTTGAAACTGAGGAATTTAGGCAGGACTTTCCTGCAGGACAAACAGTCTGCCTGGCAGTCACTGTATCCAGGATCACACAGACAGAGAAGCAGCAGAGCCACCACGGTCTTCATGGTCCCTCCGTCTGCTGCACAGCACAAAGGAAAACACACATGTTTAGTCCTGCATTTGTGCTTCTTATTCGACAAACCATCATTCCTACCAAAAATGTAATAATGTAATAATGCTTAATTTGGTTTTTGAACACTGTAAATGTTTGCTTAATAAAGATGGAGATAAAGATGAATTCAGGCATCTTCAGACATTTATAACATCACAGCACTGAAACAGCTCTAGTTAAAGTCCTAAATGACATTAGGATGAATACTGATTCTGGTAAAGTATCAGTCCTGGTTCTGCTGGATCTCAGCGCTGCGTTTGATACTGTAGATCACAGAATCCTGCTGCACAGGCTGGAAAACTGGGTTGGACTTTCTGGACTGGTTCTTAACTGGTTCAGGTCCTATTTAGAAGGTCTGAGTTATTTTGTTACGATCGGCAGCTATGAATCTGAGCGAGTGGCCATGACTTGTGGAGTACCACAGGAGTCAGTGCTAGGACCTCTTCTGTTCAACTTGTACATGCTCCCATTGGGTCAACTTACTACAGAGCTTTAACATCAATTATCACAGTTATGCAGATGATACACAACTTTATGTGTCTTTGTCACCACACGAATGCAGTCCACTGGACTTACTGTGTCAGTGTTTGGAACAAATAAACTCCTTCATTTAATTTTCCACAATTAAATGAAGAAATAACAGATAATTCTGTTTTTCAGCAATACCATTGCTAGACCATTTTCATATGTTTTATTCTACCTATTCCACCTATTAGAGGAAATCACAGCTCTTTTTACTGTAATACTTTGAGTGCCTCAATATCTTGAAAGACTTGCAAAAAAACCATCCATGACATGAACCATTTACTTCAATTCTTGTGTTACTGTGTTTGACTGTCACGTTACATTAATCTCTGCAGACAAGGTGATAGACACAGGGAAAGATGAGAAAAAACATCTGTACCCTGTTTTTAAATGAAAAAACTTGTATGTTGGGGTTTAAATGAGTAGTGCAATAAACCAAATCTGCCCCGGGAGTGTTGGCACGAGAACATGTTTCTCTCATCTCAGTCTGCCCATCAGAGCAGCTTCAGCCTGTAAACTGTTCAAGTGAACTAATATTTACATTTTAAAACGTGACATAAAATCCTACAAATACACTGCAAATGTAATTTTATCAGGTATTATTGTTGGTGCTTGGGTATATGTGTTTATTAGCTACTCAGTTATAACAAAGCTTGTTTTCATGTTATAAGTTACATTTCCTCGTTATCTTGAGAAAACTGCCTTTTCTTGACATAACAACATACCATAACTGGTTGTAAGTTTGTTTTCTGAAGCTCATGAGATGATCAGGATAAGCTCCAGTCAGCTCTTCATCGAACTGGTAATCTCCCCAGTTGGTGAGAATCTGTGCTAGTTGGGACAAGCATGTGGGATGCTGTTTGCTTCCTGGGATTGTCTTCGTTGGAAGTTAACACAGAAAAAACTCACTTTTATCACAGTATTTTTTTTAATTAAGCATTATCTCAATAACAAAATAAATTATTACATTATTAGATCAAGAAAGCATTTATTATCTCAATCTTTTTTTCAACATAATGATGTTAATAAAAGCTCAACTACTTTGTGCCTCTGTAATCCAATATGTAGTTGTTTTAAAAATATTTTTATCTATTAGATCATTTAGAAATATGCTGCTGATTTAAACTCAATGAACTCCAAAAACTGTTCTCTTTACTTCCAGTAAGCAGTGACAGCAATAATCATCTTCAGCTAAACTCAGAATAAAGTAAACTTTAATTATTGCACCAGAAACTGGAGGATTAAGGAGCCCAGTCTCAGAAACCTGGTGGAATTTCTGATGAAGAACTGTCTCTAGAACAACAAACATCCAGAAACTGGTTTTTGTGTTGTTTTTTTTATTTCAGGAACATCACAAAACACAGAATATGGTCGAGAAGAGAACTAGACTTATCCATGCTTTTTTAAATCACTAATAGACTGCTGCAATAGTTTGTTTACCTGCCTTAAACCTTAGAAATAAACCATCTCTTCTTCAAGTGATTCAGAACTCTGCAGCGAGACTTCTTACTCGCTCTAATAGAAGAGCTTATAGAGTCGCTCCACTGGTTGTGCTTCATTTTAAAAGCTTTGTTCTTTATGGTCAGCTTCCAATTTTACATTGCTGACCTGCTTCATCCATATACACTGTGTATATGCAAATTAAGTATGTCAAACGTTCTTTGTTTCTCAGTTAACCTCATGGATTATATTGTTTTTCAGGGCTCGTTTGATCGCTACAATCAATTGAGACATCTGTAATAATTAGTTTGTCAGCTGACCTCAACAAATGAAAAACTATTGAAGAACAATGTTCCTCAATATTAAGCAGATCATCAATATGGCTGAAAAGTGTGAATTAGCTGAATGCCTTCAATAAAATATTAAATTCATTTCACCAAAAATTTAGTTTAATGCAAGTTTAACACTTCATTGTTCAATGAATGAGTAGAGTTTCTGCCAGACACATGAATCAGATTAAGAGACAGCAAACAGATATTTGAATCTGCTGATGCCTCTGAAAACCTGCAAATATCAAGATGTTGGATTCTCCAGAGGTTTGCAGTGATGCATAAAGCCTCTACTTCCAGATGAATGGTTGGTGGATGGCCACCATGTGCCAACAAGGCTGCAACATCAGCAAGGAGGAGGCAGTCACATCCTAATTCTGCAAATTCAACAGATAATTATTTTCAGTTCCTAGAACAATAAAAAGGATTTAAAACTTTATTGTGCATAATAATTTGGAATAATGCATGTTAGGTTTTTTATTTTTGAAGAAACTACTTTCAGCATTGGAAAGTTTGTTCGGTCACATCAATTACACTCTATTGGGCAATGTGAAAAGTTGTTAGCATCTGCTATTTAAGGATATTAGATATTGTGTATCAGAGATCTCATAGTTTCATGTATTCCAAACACTTCGCTCTCAGACTGCAGGTCTACTTGTGGTTCCCAGAATCTCTAAGAAAATAATGGGAGGGAGAGCCTTCAGCTATCAGGCTCCTCTCTTATGGAAGCAGCTCCCAGTATGGGTACGGGAGGCTTTAATATTAAGCTTAAGACCTTCCTTTTTAACAAATCTTACAGTTAGGGATAGCCATCCATTAGTTATACAGTTATGGGGACATCCCATAATGCACTGAGCACTTCTCTGCTCCTTATCCTCCATTAATATACAACAGTATTAAAATTAAGTAAAATTAAATGAATGAATGAAATGAAAAATACTTTATTATTCCCAGAGGGAAATTCAAATTGACATTATTAACCTGTTTCTCCTTTCCAGCGCCTTAAGACACAGGGGGACTGATTGTTCCATGCAGTGCTAGACTCTGAAACCTGCCTTATACCTTTAGAAACCAGCTGATGATTATTTTAATCCAACAAGCTTTTGATTAAATTTGGGTTCTTATGACTCATTTTACTTCTACTTTATGTAGTTTGCTCTGTGTTATTTGCTGTTACTGATACTTTCTCTGTACTAAAATGTACTTACTTGCAACAAAAATAAACTGTTTCTTCAAAAAACTGTTTTACATTTGAATGCACTGATTGGTTTATCTATGCTTTATTCATGAAAGAAAAATTCTGTTATATTTGTTTGCAGAACTCTTCTGCAATGGCAATGTTAATGGTACAAAATGAGTTCTGGTCTAAATGTAGTGATAATATCCAGATAAAGTACAGTAAGTGATCGGATATGTTATCTATTTTAAGCATGACAAGTAGACTATATATCATACTGGAGCCATACAGAAAAAAACAAAAACATAAAGGCTGCCATGTAAGGAAAAAGAACTGGTCGTAAGGGATTGATTGATTAAATGACAGAAAGCAGAGCAAATAAATAAATAGAGATAAGTTGGGCAGTAAAAATGTTTGACCTTATTCATTTCTAAGCGGCCCAGTTTGGTGAGTCTGACGTCAGAAACACAGCCAGAGTTTTCATCTCATTAAACAAACTCGTTAAGTCCTTTAATTGATGCCTCAATTAATGCCTCTGGCAAAAAAAGTGACTCATTGCTTTTTGTAATGACACATACACACACAATTCAAACTTGTATGCACATACCATGCACAACACTCCACAACAAACCAACATGAATCTAAAGGCAAGGTATGAATGTTAAAGGTCCCCAGTCACTCTTTCAGCTGAACGTTGTCATTATCTGTAAAACCTGGTGTGGAATAAAGTTTTATTTAGTTGTCTTTACTGAAACCTTCTATAAGTTCTTAGAAGTTTAGAATTTATTAAGACTAATTAAAAACGATAAAATGCAATTGCTCTGCTGTTCACTGTTAATCTTTAACAACCCATAAAGCTGCAACTCTCCCCATTTATTTAGTGTTTTTGTGTGGAAACAATAAGTGTGTCCTCATTTTCCTTTGTCTGATAAGAAAGAGGGGTTTCAACACTGAAGGACAAAATAGCAACAAAGGTTTAGCCAGGGAAATAATAAAAAGACACAAGTCTCTGTGGATTCAGGCAAACAGGTTGGGTCTGATCCTTTGTTGCTAACTAACTTTGCACCATTAATGAAATAAGCATGCATAAAAAGGCTTTCACACCTTTATCTCTGTTCTATCCTCACACCAGTGACAGCAGATAAAGATGCTATTCATATGTTTAACTATGAGAATAGACGTGTGTAAGTGCTGTGTTTTAACCCAATAATCCGTTTTTGTTTTATTTTTTATTTTTGTTGCAGTTTAATTAAATTCAACATGATGGTATGAATGTTAAAATATTGTTATGTTGGCGTACATGTCCATGAAACAAATACAATCCCGATTCTAATCAAGTTGGGAAGGTGTGTAAAATGTAAGTAAAACTAGAATACAATGATTTACAAATCCTTTTAACTTAAATTCAGTTGCAGACACTACAAAGAAAATATTATTTTAATGTTAAACTGATTGATTTTATTGTTTTCTTGCATGTATTCACTCATTTTAAGTTAGTTGTCTTCATCATGGTCCGAAAGAGCTGGGACAGGAACATGAAAACAAAGCTGAGGAATGCTCAAAAAGTTCCTGTTTGGAACATTTAACAAGTTTTTAAAAAAGTATTTTCAGCTGCTTCTCGGCAACACCAACACACAAACTAATACCCACTGTTACGGCAGTTTTGCTTTTATTAACTGTGTTATATATTAACTGCAATCTTGCTCTATTCTATTGCATGTCTGAATAAAATGTAAAGAAGAATTATGTTAACGATCACTTTAAGTGTATTCAATGTGTAATTGGGTGCGAACTGAACAAATTAGCATTAATTTATGCATTAAATTATGTGAATTTTTCTATTATCAATGAGTGTGGCATATGGGCTGTGCAAATGCAGAGGGATAAGTAGTCATTAAATCATATAGAATTAAAACCAGTCAAAATATGTAACTTCAGAGTCTTTTCTCACAGTTTTATGCTTTTTATTTGTGAAAAGATGTTTGTTTTTCTTTACAAATATATATTTTTTCAATAATCATGCAAATCCTTTTATCTACATTCACAGACTTGAATTTCTCAGGCAGGCTGACAAATCCTGGTTTATAAATTCAAACTCTAAAATTATTTGCAAACATTCCTTATAAGTCTTTATCACTTTTCATTTTCTTTTCCACTAGGACCTACTAAGCCCATCCTGACACCATTCCTCCTGGTTTGTAGCATTTCCATCCGGATCTTCCTGCAATAATTACTTTTTAAACACTTATTTGAGGTTCTGGTGATGCAGAGTTGGCCTGAATGTGTAAGGTGTACGGTTCGCAGGCCACTATTGGCCACTGGCAGAGTCCCGAGACCCTTGGTTGCCCAAACCATCCCCATTTTGTCAGCTGGAAGGAAGTGGTCTTCAGCTGCTGTGACTGAGCAAACAATAGCTGCTCTCAAACACCAGGAGGTTGTGGGCTGTACACGGATAGGAGAGGAGGCTTTGGAACCAGGGAAAGCAGACCATCCTGGTTGAGAGCAACTCCTTCACAATACAGAGGTCTGGTGGTCAGTGAGGTGTGGTGGCAAGATGTGCCAAAGCAGTCGCGCATGCAAAACAGGGTCAATGGATGTGGTGAGAGGAGATTGAGAAGAGGAGACTCTCATGAATGAAGTTGGGGGGAATGGATAGCCATCAAACCAGTTTTCTTATTTAACCCATTTATGATGTTCTCCCATCTCCCACCAACCTTCAACAGAGAAAATTCTATATGCCCACTGTGTCCATCTTCGGCAGCCTGATGCATTTCCTGGTTGGTTTAAAACAAGCCTTTTGCAACGTCGATACACCATGACAGCACAATCAGGTGTTAAAATGTCTTGCAAACAGCCCTAGAGACTAAAAGAATTTGTGTTAATGCCCTACCCATTCCACTTCATTAACCAACACATTTTGTAGCTTTCATCAGAGCTGGCAAAGCACCAAGCAGAGACTGACAGCAGCAAGGGACTAAATGATGATAGACTTTGACCATTTAGAGATTGCTGCAACAATCCTCAGGCTTGACCTGGTGCGCTGGTCCTCTTCTCTCCGCTCTGCTTTTATAGTTGAACTGACTGTGCCCTGGAAAGATGCCGTCCAGGAGTCTTATGAACAAAAGAGTCTGAAATACTTGGAGCTGGCAGCAGATGCAGAATAACAGAGATGCAGAATCAAGGTTTACCCAATCGAGGTTGGCTGTAGAGGTTTATGGCAGATCAGCAACCAGGCTGCTGAAAGATATAGTCATCTGAGGTCAAGCTCTGTGGCAAACCATCAACATCCTTTCCAGTGCTGCAAAGCAATCCAGTCATTGACTTTGGATCATGATAGAAGACAATGTTTCTGGGCTACAAGTCAGCTTTAACAGTTGAGTGTGCAGAGGGGGCGCACCTGGGACACCAGGTGGTGCTGATGAGCCCTTACAAGGTGTTGCACAGCTCAATCCAGTCTTACATCAAGTCTTATTGTCAAATTTACTATAAGGAAGGCTTCCCCTGTTAGGACCACTTCTAGCCCACAAAACACTTGCTGCAATCCATGTCCAGGCTAACAACTGACATCTGGACCATTTTGTGGCCACAGAAGACTTGCCATAAACTAAACTACGCTGGCCACTAACTGAGCATGAATGTGAAACAGCCCAGATCAGGACCAAAAAAAACATGTCTGCTATGTCGAACACCGCCACAAATATTCCCCAGGAATGACCTTGTCTCATCCTTCAAACTCCCAATTCCAGATCTTATCAAGCATTGGTCAATAGAGGGCCCAATCCTGCAATCCATAGGACCCAAATCACATGGTTATGTCTCATGTTAATGTCTCAGTCCTCTATGCAACAAGAAATATTGCATCCACTCTGAAAGGTCAGAGCTTTGTTAGCAGCTCCAAAGGAGACTTATTATGCAGGTAGTTATAATGTTGAGACTGATTAGTTCAGCCATCTTCTAACATAGCTTTTATTTTTTAGAAAATAAACAAATAAATACATCTGTAAAATTAAGAGGCAGCTACACAAATGACAGATGAAGGCAGATAAAAGCAGATAAAAGCAGATAAAAGCAGATGAAGGCTACACTAGCATTTTTTTCCATTTGTTTAGTACTGTCTTGTCTGATTTTTACTGTAGTCTGCCAGATTCTCTCAATGATCCATCCATCCATCCATTTTCTACCGCTTATTTCCTGAACTGGGTGGCAGGGGAGGCTGGAGCCAATCCCAGCTGACATTGGGCGAGAGGCGAGGTACACCCTGGACAGGTCGCCAGTCGGTTCTCTCAACTATTCTAATTTTAATTTACAGAATAATACTAAATATAAACAGTTTATCTAGTCATTGATGTAGGAATTTTCGGCAGGACACCACTTGCACACTTTAAAGCAAAGATTATGATAATCTTTCAGGTGAAAAAATATCTCTGACCAATTATTTCTCTCACTTTGTTCAGTATAAGACTAAATTGTAACCATGGGTAAGTATTTGCATGCCTTATAACACTTGTGAATAATAAAATATGAGAACATTCGGCTTGATTCCTTGACTTGTTTTTGAAAGGTAGCTTAATATAAGTGTATTTAAGCAAAAAATATTATTATCCTTAAGCAGCTGAAAATAAAACTATGAAGAGATGTTTCACCACTCTGGTCCGGTTAGTGGTTTCCTCAGCACGCTCACTCCTCAGCCCTGAAACTGTCTCGCGCCCTGTTATCGACAATGTCAGCCATTTTTTCTTCCCATTACTGACATTTTCTCATCAAGAATAGGAAATATGAAATAAATTACTCCCAGCCCAAACCTCGACTTAAAGCCGGATTATCCATGCATGGCTGAGCAGAGAAACGATGTGCATGTGTTCATGAAAGCGTTTTCAGTAAGCACGATGCTGTCAAATTCACATCAGTGGAACATAATATTTCCTCTGCTCCAAGTCTGCTGTTTACTCGCTAATGTCTAACATGCTGTAGTGGTGTTTGTGCAAAATACAAAGCTCTAATTGATTTATTAAATCTTCTGGAAAGTTTGACTGTTTATAACTGTACTGAGCCTGCTATTGTCGTGCATTTTACGTGCTTTCTCATGGGAAAGCAATCTGTATTTTTCATACTCTTTCCCATTAGCAAATTGGGGGCGGCACACAAAAAATCTAAAAAGCTACTGCAGCTCCTAATCACAACTGATCAAGATGGCTGAGAGATTTTCGGCTCAGAGGGTTTTGGAATTGATTTTGGAAGAGAGAGATAATGATGTTAGAGGAAGATGCTTTAGATTGTGAGGACCACATTTCTGAAAACTCTGAGTCTGACCATGACTTTCAAGTGAGTGTTGATCCGCCAGTTCCAAAAGGAAGTAGACCCTAAGAAAAAGCTTGTCAACAGCTTAGTAAAGAAATATGACTGTTGAGGAATGGTTAAATTGAATGGAAAAGTTGCCAAACAATGAGCTGGATGCAACCAGGGCCACCATGGATGGAAGTTTCTCATCTGCAGGACATCAAGTCTTCTTTTGAGCTCTTCATCACGTTTTCCATCCAAAATGTCATTCTGGATTTCACTAATTTAGAAGGAAGGTGTGTTTTTGGAGAGAAATAGTGGAAGATGAACCAAGCAGTCTTCAGGGTTCTTATCCTTGCTAGAGTTATGAGGTCCAAAGGGGGGGTTCCACATGGATGGAGGACGCACAAACATGCAACAATGACTCTGAAAGACTTCCACATATTTTTCAGGATTATTTGCTTTGATAACAAAGAAAACAGACCAGCTCCACAGCAGAAAGACAAGCTGCCATCAGGACCGTGTGGCATCATGTGGGTGGACCGCCTCCTGCTGTTTTACAACCCAGAGCCAAATGTCATCATTGACAAGCAGCTGGAAATCAAGTTGTATAAAAAAAACTTGCTTAATTTGTAAATGTATTTATTTAATTTCACTCATAACTTAAATTACGTTTTTTGTTTATTTTAAAAACTGTCAAAAAACAAGTAGCATTTTAATTAACTAATGTCACCACACAAGTTGGTTATATTGCTTGTAATGAAGATAAAGTAAACATCTACTGAGTAGTGTTACATAACTTGTTTAGTTTTATTATTTTAAAACTGAAAAGCACCTCCACAAGGAGGTGCTGGAGGTTTTTTTTGTCTAACTTACTCTTAAACAATATAGATTACATTCAGTTTTGAGAGGGATCCAAATCACCATCTGGATCCAGGAAAGATTGTTTATTATTGCAAGATAGAGCACATTTCAGTATATATGCCAGAGTCAGCTCTGATCATTCCAGTGGTTACAGTGAGAGTATGATTGGACTCACAACAGTGCCCCTTTCAGCACACGACAAGCTCTGCAGTTACCTACATGACAAGAGTCACTCTGATATATGCATATAACTTCACAATAAATGGTCAGGATGTTTGACTAAAAGATGTAAATGACATTCACAAGGTTTCACAAGATCCCAACAAAATTTTGGACACAACAGCAAAAAAAACGGGAGATTTTTGGAGTTTTCATCTGTGCAATAGAAATAGGTTCATCTGTGGGTGGAAATGAACTGGTTGACAGAGGTATGAACTCCCTGAGTGTTTTTTCTGGTTTAAGTACTGAAGCCAAATGAGGCTCTCAAAGTTCCCAGTGACTATCATCCTACACAAGTTGCCTGTCCATCACATTGCCAACACAGAGACTAACAACCATTCATGCATGCAGTCACTCCAAAGGAGAATTCAGAGACCGATTAACCTCAACATGCTCGTCTTTGGTTAAAAAAAGTCACTGTTGTACAGCAAATAATGCCTTGCACTTTTATCCTAAATAAACAATAATTTAATGATAGACTCACAGTAATACATTTCTTCTTACAAGGACAAAAATCTTCATAACTTGTATTACCTCAGATTTAGAAGAAATAATTCACACTATGAACTTCAAACCCTTCAAAATTCATAATTACTGAAAGATTATCTGAAGCTAACTTTGTTAACAGCTCAGGAAAATGTTGATTTAAATGTCCTGAACAATGTCTTCTAGGTTATTAAACAAAGAGAACAAGCTGATTAGAGATGATAATAAGCCACTCAATAATTAGACTGTATTCATGATGTTGGCTTTCTTAGTCCTTTGATAGGTAATTAAAAGTTATTCAGCCTTCTGCCAGAAGACATCTGTTGGGAAGTCACTTTGAGTGGCATCTTGTCCCAGACCCACTCAAAATTCATTGTGCCTTTTGTTTTAATTTTAATGTTTATCTGGCACACATTGCAGATTGATTATGGATTTAACACATTTCATGGCAGCAGATCTATGTTACGGGTCAGAAGGGTTAGAAAACTTCTAACTATTCTTTATACCGAATCACATATATGCTCATCCTGTCCTAAGAGCTGACATCACCTTGAAGGGATAAACTGTATTTTTTTTTCTATTTTCCTGATGTTCATTTTCTGATTTTCACTCTTTGTCTAAAACAAGTTACACAAATAGCTTTTATAAAACTTATTTACAAGACTCTCTATCAATCAATCAATCAATCTGCAAGTTGAAAAGCTGAAGTCATTACAAGCAGACATCCTAACTAAATCAATTTACTATCTATTCACCTGAGGTCGATTGATGGTTATGATGTGGCTAACACATACTTACAGCGGGTCACAAAGTCATTTCATATTGATTTTTCTTTATGTATTGAGATAATGTTATGCACTGTCATTTCTAACCTCCCCTTTCTGCCGCCACCAGTTTAAACTTTATTATCATGTCCTGTTTTTCCTCTCTGTGAAATAAAATATGTAGCTTAACGTATTAAAACTTCAGTGCAGCAAAGGCAGGTGTTCAAACTCCAAAGGTTTTTCATATTGACATACCCTTTATAGCATTAAGCAATTAATTAGCATGCTTGAAGTTAATTGTGGTTACTTTTATCTCTCAGGCAGGTTGTGACTTCATTATGCAGTGGTTTTAGTTCTATAATATAACGATAATATTGCACAATAATATAGACTATGAGAATATGTATTTACATGGAGAATATTTGCTGCATTACTGTTAATTTTGCTTTAATATTTTGTAAGGAAGCTACTCAATAAACTGGGGCTAAGAGGCGCACAGTCCTGCAGGTTTTTAAACTTTCAGTTTAAATTTATTGAACAACTCATTAACGTTAATCAGATGCGTTGAAGTAGGAAACTAACTAAAATGGTCTGGAATTGCTTATAGGACCTTTAAACTAAGGTTTTTGACTGAATTAGTCCAAACTGGGGGTTCGGGCCAGATAATTTCAGGGAGGTGTGCCAGATCATCGTAAAAAAAAGTTACTATTTTCCTTTTTTTTAAATTTAATGATACATAAACCAGAAAGTTATATGCCACAATAAAAATCAAGATTTGACATAAGGTGAATGTGGTCATGTAGATGTGTTTTTACAGTTACTGACCACATCCAACAAACACGACTTTCATCCATCTATTGTCCGAAGTCGGGTTGAGGGGGCAGTAGCCATAGGAAGCCCAGACTTCCCTCTCCCCAGCCACATTCACCAGCTCATCGGGGAAGATCCTGAGGTGTTCCCAGACCAGCCGTGAGATGTAATCGGTCCAGCGTGTCCTGGGTCTACCCCGGGGCCTCCTCCCACAGGGACGTGCCCGGAAC
>JBAMHV010000001.1:27414677-27433725 GCA_037177535.1 Pseudomugil gertrudae
TTGGCAAAGCAAAATTGCTCAGCACAATATAGCAGCCAGACCATCATTCTGCCTGCTGAGATGCTGGACAAACACGTGTTAAAAGAAAATAAAAAAAAGAATCTTACCCCAGCCACCTGGATCCAGACAAAGAGCCCTTATAAACAGGTAGGGAGCTGACTCCTCCCTACAGGGGGCGGGGCGTTCATCCTCTGTATCAACCCTTACATAAAGATAAACAGAAACTTTTAACCATCTTCCATGTTGCCTACATGAGTATTTGCTTCATTTTCAGGGGTTTTTCAGCTCTGAAGCTTGCAGCAGCTAAAGGAGCAATACCTCTGTAAACAGTAATATAACTGACAGCCAGCAAAAGGGAAAAAACAGAGAAGAAGAAAAGGAACAGGAAAAAGGAGAAAGAATAAGAAAACAACAAGGACAATAACTAGAGATGGTGTATTTTCAAAGAAAGGCTGTGAGTGTGTCAAGTGTGTTTGGCAGCAAACAAAAGCAAACGTTATTGAGCTGCGTTACCACCAACAGACATCAGAACATAAGAGTGAACTCTGAACTCAACACTGTCACTAGTGGAACAACTGTCTTAGCAACCATAGCCGAGGAAGTATGAGGGTAGTGATGCAAACATTTATTTAATTTTTAATTTATTTTAAAAACATTTCAAATGGACTTACCTACTTACATATAAAAGGGAGCAAAAATAAGTATTGACCCTAAAAATTAAGACAACTATAAACTCAAGTGGATCTACGAGGGTAGTGGCACTCCGAAGAACTGCTGCATGTCTTTAGTCAAGTTTATTGACCAAAGAGCTTTGCAAAACAATGCAGATAAAATCCTATAAATCAACACTGAAATAAAATAAATGAATGTATCTAAAAATAAAATAGTAAAACAGCAGGTATAATAAGATAGATTGAAACAACAAACACATAAAAACTGACACATTGAAAGTGAATGAAAATGCTTAAGCTGGAAAAAGAGCTGGTGAGAAAAAATGTTTTACAATGACTTAAAATGCTCAGTATAATAGTCAATATAAATAATCAATAGCAAACGCAACTACATAGGTAAAAATCATTCATTTGAGCATTTGTGTTCAAGTTAATTTTATTTTGTACATGTAAATAAATAATAAAACAGCCACCCAAGATAATCTGTACACTTGTACACCCCGACTGCACACAGTAAAACAATGTATGTATACACAGAAAATATTAAACAATAAATAAGTAAATACATAAAGCAAACTAATCAAATAAAGGCTTCACACAACAAAAGTTGAAAGATACACAAACAAATTAGCTCCCACCTCGATTAGTTTTCTGGACTGAGGCAGTCAGGTATATATTAACATAATGGCAAAAAGGAAAGACATCATTAATGACCTTAAAGAAGTTAATGTTGCTGCTTGTCCATCTGGAAAAAGGAATCAGGCCATTTTCAAGGTTCAGACAAGGCAATTACCCCTTGTCATGAGAAAGCTACAGTGGCAAAAAGCACTGAAAACCAAGGCACACAAACACTATTAGGGGTGATTAGCTGAGTGGATCCAAGTGAGTAGAAGGAAAATCTTCTTATGGGGAAATTAAGAATAGTACAAAGCCAACAGTGGATATTTGGGGATAAAGACTGGTAAGAAGACCTAATCTATAATAAACAAGAACTTAAACAAGACGTCCCACAGTCTGGTCCTCAAGATCTACTGTCCTACATGGTTTACATGCCCACAAATTGTTACCAGGCCTGGGAATTAAGTCATTTGATTCAGATGGGCTGGAGGTTACATGATAGTAAATCTCCAGGATCAGACTTGGGGACCTCTGACCTAAAAGATACTTGATGTATATTTACAAGGTAAAAAAAAAAAACCCAAACAACTTGCCCAAATCAGAAGATCTAATAAAAGCAAGGCACAAAGGCATTTTGCACAATCCATGGTCAAGTGGAGGAAGGTACTTTTGTCTGATGAGACCATAATGGAGCTTTTTGGTAATTGAAGATGCTCTTTTTGGTGCACAGCAAACACTGCACATCACAACACTCTATCCTCCTGTGAGGCATGGTGGTGGCGGCATCATTATGTGGTGATGCTTCACAGCAGCAGGCCCTGAAAGGCTTGTTAAAGTAGATGGTAAAATGAATGCATCAGAATGTAAGGAAATCCTGGAGGACAATCTGAGTCTATCTGCTAGAAAAATGCAGCTTAGGATAAGACAATGACCCAAATCATACAGTTAAGACTACAAATGAATGGTTTGAAGACAACAAGGTAGTTCCCGAGTGGCCACATCAAAGCCCACATCTCAGTCTGATGGAGAATTTGTGGCTGGACTTGAAAAGGGATGTTCACATCCGATCCCCACATACAACCTGACAGAGCTTTAGCAGGTTTGCATGAAAGAATGGAGCAGAATGTCCACATGTGCAAGCCTCACTGAGACCTATCCACACTAACTTGAAGTTGGGAAATGATCATACAATTTCTAATTTTATGTTGCATATTTCTATTTAATTTGCATTACTTTGTAGAAATAGGTTTTCATTTTGATATTAAGGATATTTTTTTTTTACATTTATTTTGGTCACAAAAGCCAAGTTTGGTTGCACATGATTACTTTACAAAAGCTATAAAATAGTGAAACATCTCAGTGGGTGTATACTTTTTATAAACACTGTATGACTGACTTTTACTGGACGGAAAGCGCTCAGAGATAAGACCATATTAAAGACGAATGCCAATTATTATTGTTATGAGTGCATCAGTGATCAAATTTGCCAAATTTCAGTAGGCTTCAGGCTTTGAAATAGCAGTAATTAAGCAAAATTACAAATCCTTGAGCAAACTGAGGAGTATACCTTTATGTGGGTGCAACACTTTGTGGTGGCCTTGTTTACTTGTGCAATTTAAAATGAAACTTACTGACAGTTTAGTCAGTGTTAGACTTACACTAATGCAAAAAATGTTATCAAAATAAGCACCAAGTAAGATCTCTCTGCTCTGAGAAATCTTGTCTTAATTGTTACTTCAACAAAACCAAAAATTAGTTTATCTGTGAAGGTCAATAGGCTATTATAGTGTTTGCCTCCTGTACTCCATGGTTCATTAGCAGATAGACATCAGTGGAGAGACAGCAGGTGGGTAAAATATCCCAAAGACCGTTCCACAATCTAAACGTCACTGCTCGCAGATCACAACTGCATCTTCATCTGACTCAAAATGGATATAATCTATCAAAATAGTCTCAGCTGTTTTTTAAATGTAAGGTTCACTGTGGGTTAGTTGCATAACTAGTTTCTCATAAATTACAGTGACATGTATGGAGCAGCAATCTTTTTTAAAAAAAAGGAAGACCTTATAATTGACATTTAAAAGCAGTGATTCAGAAAAACACCAGAAAAAATTAAATGATTTGGCTCAAATCAAATCATATGGAATCAGCTCACATGCAAATCAGATTAACAAAGGGCAGATAGTATGTAATAATGAGAGCAGATACATGGTCATCAGATGCACATCTCCTTCAGTTCAAAGTTGCACTCTCCTCCATCTTCAGACACCAAACAGGGGAAATAAACTTCAGAAGCTCCAAATAAGCAGCCACACAGTAATCATGGTCTACAATACTGACTTATTTGCTTTGCCTCATCAAGTGCCCAACTCTGATTACACACTCTGCTGTTTTTGACAAAGTGCAGAGACTAAAAATGCAAAATGAGCAATTAGACTGCATTGTGGAGCAAAGTAGCACTAGTTTGTTGCTGATTTACCCTACCATCACCACAGAGACATATATCTTCTACAACACAGGTCCTTGTGGAGTCAGTTGAAAGAAATAATGTTGGGAAAATGTAAGCGGTAGGGACCGAGGCTCTATGTTCTTCCTGATTCATGTGGTAAATTTTCTTAGACGAATCAGTCAATGAAGTTTCTGCAGTACACGTTCAGACTTTTCCTGTGAGAAATGGCTGAATGAAACCATATCAGATGGCAATTTTCAATCAGCATGATGCGTGAATTGATTTCAGATAAGAAATAATGTTAATAAATCATTTAAAAATAATATAGCTATCAAATAAATTCATCTGCTTTGCCATGATGTAACCTATGCCTTCCAGTAAACCAGAATGGGGAGTCTTCATTACAGTGCAGGTGGCGCGATACTAGATACTTCATATGGGTGTTTCTGTTGATTTTATAAATACTGTATATATATATATATATATATATATATACAATATATATATGCTAAATGGACCTGAAATATCTCTAATTATGACATTTCTTAATTCTCAGAGTTCACAGGATTTCATTAGAATTTATCTAGAAATTACATTAAAATAAACCCAAAATTATTCATTTAACACATGTTTTAATAATAAGGTTTTTCCTTATAGCCATAGTTTCATCAGTTTATGTGCAATACTAACGGTTGGTTATAAGTTGGATTTAACCACATATTGGTTAAAATCGCATCTTCCCAACATGTGGCCACAGATTAATGCTTTTTCCACTAACATCACTGGAAGGGCTCCATTGGTTTCTCTCAAGAGTTTCAAGACATTTCTGTTATATGTCAGATGTTGTCTCAAAATCTGGACATTGCTATTACAACTGCAGAATAAATACGGTCCAGATGACGACAAAATTGCCATATAATCATTTTTGGTTCAGTTTCACTTGTTAAATCTTTATAATAGTAATATGAGGTTACATAAATACTTCTTACTGCTGGAAACCTTAAATTAACTTATCTTATTCACCACAACATTTCAGATGAAGTTGGCGTCCTTTCATTCAGCATAACAGAGCGTATGCAGCCAAAAATCTGAATATTTCTCTCACTACAACCTTTTGCAAACACGGTGGTGCTTAAATCCTGTTTCTCTTGAGGTCTAAAAATTCACTGCAAGTCTTTGTGACCTTTTACATCAAATAAGCAAGTGAAAGCAGACAATTTTGAAAACAAAATAATCAAAACAAGTGCCATAAAACATGTGCATCTGATACATTTCTATAACTTGCTTTGCAAGGATGGCTCTATGCAACAGGATCAATGAGTGTACCAGAAAATCCACAGCTGAATGACAGAAAAAGGAAACGAACTGAGACAAAACGGTGGCATAAACTGCGCATCAGGGGATACACGCTTTAATTTAATTATTAAACACTACACGGTGAAGAAGAGCTTTTGCCCACGACCATGTGAAAGACAATAAGGGTAAATGGAAAAGGATTCTGGTAATTTTACCTGCTGCAAGATAATATTTTCATTGAATAATGACGCAGTTTAAAATGCCACCTGCTACATCCCGACAAACACGTATCCTGATTTTAATAACTTATAGGTGAAAGGGGCAGACTTTGAAATAATGTAATCTATTACTTTACTTGTTCTAAAACCTTTGGGAGGAAACATTTTACTAAATCGTTCTTTTTAAAATCATTTTTGGTGCCATATTTGATACTTTGAAATATCCCTCTGCCATTTCATTTCTTCTTGGTCTTTTTTCTCTTTTTATCCTCTTCTCCTTGTCCTCCTGTTCAGTCAAAGGGAGGGCAAGGAGAGATTGCGGATTTGTCGGAACGAGATAACAAGCCTTATCTTTCCCCTGCCAGATGCTGACAGACTCGATCCAATCAAGACCTGGTTAAAACAATTCATTGACTTCTACACCTAAGCCCAATAAGAAAGAGGGTGGGCACAGGAGGATGGGGTTGTGGGGACTCTTTTGTTGAATTCCACTTCTTCAAGGAGTAATGCACCAAAGGTAAGATTTTATTTAACTGATTGGAGCATTAACAGGTTTTTTAAAATAAATTTTAAACCAACCAGGCACCAATATTTTCTATATTTTTAGAGGTGATGCAGAGAAGGTGCGTTTACAATCTGACTCAGAAGGGAAAACCGGGGTGGCAATACTACAGGCCAGAAGCAATAGTCTGGGTCACTTATTCCCTAAAAATAAAAGAAACAGAGAGAAATCTGAAAGCTCTAAAGTTCCAAAACATATAAAAGAAACAATATCTTAGTATCTGTAAACTGGTTGTAATTTTACTCACAAATTTCTTAGCCTTGGGCAGCATGGTGGAACAGTGGTTAACGCTGTGGCCTCACTGCTAGACGGTCACTGGTTTGAGCCCAGGCTGGGGAGGTTCGTCCAACAACCTTTCTGTCTTAAGTTTTCATGTTCTCCCCATGTATGCGTGTATGTATCTTCACACCCACAAGACATTAGGTTAATGGCTATGGTTAAAATGACTGTATTGTATAGTTTAGCCCAACCAAGGCGTTACACAATTATAGCTCTTCACACAAAAGTCAAAGGTGAAGACAAAAGACCACAAATACCAAGCTGCTCTGAACTACCACACTACTACTACTAAAATGTCTGCAGCATTGGTTAGTAGCGTTGGATCGACTAGCAGGAGATCAGGCCAATAACAGATGGGTGACAGCACGGCCAGACAATTGCAGACAGGGAACCAAACAGTGGACCAATCACAAGTTTGTAAAACCAAACAAAACCATGGATGTTTAAACATATATGCATCATCTTCGGGATGCAGTTTATGATGCAAAGTAGATAAATAGAAAAAAAACACAAAAAAAAAAGACTAACATAGCTGCAGCTGGCGAACTAAGCCTTCGATAAGGCATGAGCCCAGTAGTTAGCTGAACCCCTTTTTGTGTTTGAGCTCAAAATACTCTTGTACAACCAACACCTAGTGCAGATGGCTCTTATGATTGTACAAGCAAGCCAAAAACACAAGTGTTATGGTCAGTATACAGTAGACAGTAATAGGTGCAGGGCTAAACCCAAGGTACATGTCAAAGACATGTTGACACTCAGAAGTATGAAATCTGCTTTTGTTTGCTGGTCAATGGGAACACTACAGGGGGAAATTTGCAGTAGAAATTCCTATAATGCCATCCCAGTAAAGCAGCCCAGATCTTTCCTAGGTGGAGCAACAAAGAAAGCACTGATGGCCCTGATCTGCCTTTCTGTCGATGTAAAGTCACACATGTGGAGATTTAAGTTAAGTGACATGTTGGCAGCCAGGTGAAGACTTGTTTCAGGACTGAGCATGATTTTCAACTATTTAATTCATCTTTGGTGTATGCAGGTGGAATAGTCATCGATAGGGCAAAGAAACAGCATAATCTGTTACACATCTTAAAACCTTTTTATATGATGCATACATAGCAAACACAAATGTTTCTTCTTCTTTTAGGGCTGCTAATCACTCTTTAAAATATATATCAGTTGATCGTGGTGCATAAACACTAATTCAGTAGGACTAAACTCTAAAGATTTCTGAGGACTTCCAACAGCAGACAAGACAAAATGAGTCCCTTTGTCCCAATCTCCCTTTACTTCAGCATTGACTTGGACAACTGATAACAGTGCTACAAAGCACCTGAGAGTCAGGATGTTTTTTCACTCACAAATTCATGGGCTCAACGAAGACTTTTCACAAACATAAGCTATGAGCTAAAGCTTTTTTACAATCACAGCAATTCACACAGCTCACCAACCCAAAGTGACCCACTTCAGGCTTTTCACAGGCTTTACAACTGACAGTTCAAAAACCCAAAGGTCAAGACAAATGGCAAGCTGCTCTGAACTATCACAGCCGCACTGAATGAAAGCCTGCAGCATGCTGAAGTAATGGTGGATCAGCTAGAGAGCAGTCCTTCAGGCCAGCCGCAAAAAAGTTGCAGTACAGCCGACCCATCCCCTGTTTGCAACCACAAAGCTTTGTTTAAACACGGTAACAAGGTAAAATGCAGCTTTGTTGGAGTTATTCTCTTAAATGAACATGCTCACATGTACAGTGGTCCTGAGGAAAGAAAAACATCAAAAAGAGGGGAACAAGAAAACAAATAGAAGCATTTGAGAAGTATTTGCTGTAGGTCTACTCACACTTTCCTTTTCCACTTCAGAAAGAGATGCATGTCAAACATGCATTTCCATGATTATTCCTTGATCATCCTGGCCTTGTTGGCCTTCCCAACAACAAGATCCCAACAGTAAGATCACATTAGGCCAAGTATACATCTAAAGTCAGTCCTCGAGGGCTGTTGTCCTGCAGGTTTTTAATGTGCCATTGCCCCAACACACTTAACTCAAAATAAATGGACTCAACAGCCTATGAAGTTCTGCCATTGAATCATTAATTTGAGTCAAGTGTGTTGGAGAAGGGACATGAGGAAAACCTGCAGGACCTGCAGAGCTGGACACACCTGCATTAAGTGGCATGAGGAATCATATTTTCAGTGTTTTCCCATTAGATACGTGTCGTTATATGTAAAAGAAATGTCAGAGAAGGCAAAACATGACAAGCCAGTGGCTTCAAAATAAAATATATGTTTTATGTATGTTACCTCCTTGTTATTGTGTTTTGCACCATAGCAAACATTCCCGTCCTGTAAACGCAGCCCTTAAATGAACTTGACATTCCTACTTGGTAAACCATAAAGTGCAGTGTGTACCGAGGTACCGAGGATGGCTTTTATTCTGAGTGCTGAGGGAGTTCTACCATCTGCAACGATCTTGAACTTTTCTTTTCCAAGCCATGGTGTTGTATAGTTGCTTGTTCCCATGAAAGCTTCTTTATCAACTAAATGTCACAGATGTGATTCATGCAGTAAAGCGTCATGTTCCCTCTGTCCAACATGTTAAAAGGTTACTGTGCCTGCCCCCTTCCCCTCAGCTGCTGTCTGTGGCATACTGTCACATCGACTAAAAACAGTCTACAGTTCAAATGGTCGATCTTCATACATTAACAGGGATGAAAGGGCTGGTGTGAATGTATTACAGCAAATGAATCAAACAAAAGGTGTCACTTTCTGTTGATTTAATATTTTTAGTGACAATGAAAATACTAAATACGCTGTAGGAGACGAGAAACTGGTTCCTTACGTGGTCTGCAGTTCATGCCAGACTGGCTCTTTGTATTGCAGAGCAGGACCACAAGCACAATGTACAGCTACCAGGGCTTCACTGCAATGCAAGATGAAGGCGTGTCCTTGTTTTTAAACGATAATATTTACATTTCAAAATCATCCAACTCAGCTGTCAATGTGTGTGTGAACAATTGCTTTTGATAGATTTGATGAAAACAGATCAATAAGTAAAGCTTTTCTGCAGTATCTAACTCCTTTAAAGCCAGCCAGGGCTTCAGTGTTGTTCAGTTTACTAGTCTTTAAATAAATAAGCCCCACTATTACAGGTTGTTTCACCTAGAAGTTCTAAAATGATGGCTAATTCAGCTTTAATTCAGATTTGATAACACCTGTTTGATACAATAAATCCTCTATAAAAGACTGTATGAGACTGTTCTGCAGTCCTCAGTGTGAGTCTGATTCCAGAAAAAACATCTAATTACTGGTTTTTTTAAAGTAGTAGTAGTAAGTAAGTTATAAACCCCTCCAAAACTCTGCCACTCGGATCATTACCAGAACTCCCTCTATTCACCACATCACCCCAGTCCTGCAGCAGCTTCACTGGCTCCCTGTTATCCCTGCTCCCACCATCGTATTCAGTTCAAAATCCAAGTCCATCCATTACCAAGCTCCTACTTATCTTACAGAACTCCTCCATGTCCCTGCACGCACCCACTCCCTCAGGTCCTCCTCCTCCATCCACCTCACAGTCCCTCCTGCTTCTCTCAGCACCATGGGGAGCCTTCAGTCGCTCTGCTCCCCATCTTTGGATCTCACTTCCTCATGACCTTCCTATCAGTGAATCACTCTCAATCTTCAAATCTAAACTCAAGACCCATCTTTTCAGATTAGCATACTCCACTTAATCATCCATCTCCCTGCTGATCGTTTATTTATTTTTTATTGTATTATTGTCTGTTTTTTAATTGAATATTTGATTACTGTTTTTAATTGATGATTTTTGTACGGTGTCCTTTGCTGTCCAGAAAAACGCCATGGAATAAAATGTATTATTATTATTATTTGTGCCATACATGCAGGGGACAACAGTTTTGGAAAGAGATGAAGTTCATCTAAAGAAACAGCTAAAATTTAAACTTTTTAATTTGTATATTTGTAGAGCTGCAACCACAGGAACAGCAGATCAATGAATAATTGAATGTAAATTATATTGCTGGCTGACTCAATGGTTTCTGAACTTAGTGGATGGGATCATCAATTACCAGAGGAACTGGTTAGCTACACATGACTTATGAGCCACCTTAATATTACATGGAATGGTCACAAAACTCCACTGACATGTTTTATTTATTTATTTTGTGCTTCTGAAATAAATAAATAAAAATACAGAAATTGTGTTTATTGTTCTAATTTTTTATGGGAACTGATTACCTCTGCCAGGGAAGTTATGTTTTTGCCTACGTTTATCTGTTTGTCTGTTTGTGTACAACATAACTCCAAAGTTTATGGACGGATTCTCATAAAATTTTCAGGATATATCCAGAATGGGAAGATGAAGAAGTTATTAAAATTTGGAGGGGATGCGGATCACCGTGTGGATCCAGGAATGTTTTGAAGGACTCTTGTATGGGAAAACTGTGTGGGTGGCGGAGGTCTGTGCTCTTTTTCTAGTTGTTAAAGGGAACTATCATGTTTCACCTGGTTTGGATCCTGCAGGTCTGCAGTCATTCAAGCAGAACACACAGAATATGTCTTTTTATATACAATTGAGTGGATCTGCAAGCATGGATTTTGCAGTAACAGGCGACTCTGATCCAGGCAGCTACATATCGTGACAGATGACCATCCTGATAAGTTGTGTGTTAGCGACTACAAAGCAGCATCATGTGGATGGGTGGGCTCGTCGCCATATGGCTTTGATTGATGTTTATTATGACAGCAGTGGCAGCTACAGCTAATTTTTGTAGCAACCTTTTACCATTACCATTTAGGAAAATACATTAAAGCTGAAACCAATTAGACTTAAATCCCACTATTCACCACACTGGTTGATTTATCAGCCTCTAAAAGCCACGCCACAATGGCCACATCAGCCAAAACTCATAAGGAAACGATTGCATAAATATATTTCTCATCACTGTCTGATGATGGCTCGTTGCATTTTAGGGGTTTAATGATGACAGAGAGCCAGGATGGCAGTAAAATGTGATGCAACGCCTACAATTCATAGCAAAAGTCATGTGCTGGTCAATGGTTGGAGCGTCTACAGCCTAGCAAACAGCTGTTCACAGAAGAGTAATTGAGAAAACAGGATGGATAAAAATGGGTAAAGACTCAGACAAAGAGAAGGGAATGTGCATAAATATTAGCTTAACAAAGATTTCTACCTGAAACGGTAAAATGTGTTCCATCTTTACATGAGACAAGCCAGAAAGCTCTTTATCTGGATGGAGTCAGATCCCTGATGGAGCTGTAGGTGTTTATTAACAGGCTAAGGTGGACATCTGAGCTGACATGTTGATTAACTGCAACGGCAGAAAAAGCCTTTTCATCAAATTGCTTGAATGTATGCTTTGACAAAAAAGCACACAGGAGATAGGTTGGACTTGGTGAAAGATGAGATTAAGCACAGAAGATTATTTTATTCTACAGGCATTTAGCAGATGCTTTTATCCAAAGCGACGTACATCAGAGAATAAAACAACACAAGCATGAAATCAAACAACGAGGAACAGCATAGATAAGTGTCAGACTGCTGCACGTCTGGTTGGACACAGCTATTATCCTGTAGGACAGATTAACTGAAAGAGTTTCTGGTGTTAGTGTAGAACAGCATATGCAAACACACATTTCTATCCATCATTTTAAGCAATCTCTGGAGAATCTTCGCCAAAAACATCCATTCAGGCACCAATGAGCTAGTCTGTGTGTCAGTATCGACTGTATTGTTACTCTACTACAGTAAAATAAATTGTGGTCCCAACCAGGAACAAACCTTTGAGTAGAAAATTCAGCTGTTTTTTTCATCTTTGCTAAGTGGAACTTTGAAAAAAGTCATTTCTATGCTCATCGATACATCATAAGCTTGATTGTTTCTGTTTCATCTTCTTATTTACATTTCTTTTCTTTTTTCTTACTCACTGCAGTAACACTTGCATTCAATATATGAAAAATATAAAAGGAGCTTGTTACAAAAATAAGACAGGGTACAGAAATGAGTGACAAAAAGTGATGGTAAAATATGAGGGTGATAGGAGTTAATGGTCACATACATAAAACATTCTGTCAGGAAACAATTTCCATCATGTTTTCTTACACCTTAATAAAGTTGTTTTGATGGTCTGATTATGACACTGAATGGAATAAACTATTTTGGCATGTACAGAAGTCTTGGAACAGCAGATGAAATGGTCATTTCTGATACAAATAAACATGGATGTGTGTGATCAAAGACACAGCTTGCAAGCACACCATGGCTGCTTGCAAATAAACAATCAAAACTCTGACCGACTTCACACACTTTACCAATAACCTTGGTCAAAAGGTGTTTAAGGAGTCAATAAGCAAGTCCTAAAGCAGAGAAAACCACACGTTTTAGTTACTGATTCATGTTTAAATGCACACAATAAATCCATAGTAGACAGACAGATCAGAGACCTTAGCTAGTTGTTCTTTGCTCATTAACAAGTAAGAGGAAGACAAGGCTGGTCTTTCTGTATACACAGTTCATGTACAGGACAATTCAAAGTACATTATATAAAATATCAATAGAAATACAGCAAAGTGCAGAAAAAACATTGGAACAAACTAAAAAGAATACATGATTTTTAATAGAAACACAAATAGAGAAACAGAATACATACCTTGATGGATGTAAGATACAAAATCATGTCAGCAGGAAATATAACATCATCGTCAACACCATGATCATCATCATCACTGCACAGCAAAACACACATGATTTATTTAGAAACAAACAGAAAAACTTTCTCTTCATTAAAAAAAAAACAAGAAAAGCTTTTTTTTGGACCCACTTTGAAAAAACTGAGGGTTGAATCAGACATTAGGTACACACAACTAAACACTGATTCTCCTTCGTTTTAACTCATGAGATGGAAAGAAAACTTTCCCAGATGACCTTAGAAGTCTCAGTGGCTGAAACAGCATCCGTGGATCAGAGCTACATTTTGCACCAGAGACATTCAAAGCCTCTTACATGAGCAGAAACACTTTAAAATAATTTCTCTGGCGACTGGAAGCTAGAGTAAATATCTAAGAGGAATATCTTACCTGATTTAGGCACCTATTAACTCAGGTCTGAAGTATTACACACATAAAATCTCTGGTGTTTTACTTTTCACTGTCACTGCCCTACAACACAATCAAGCCTTCTACATAATGTGGTGGGCCATGTTAGTTTTGTCCATTTGACAAAGTGAAGCTGAAAGTTACATTTTGCTCTCCTCCTTCTGTGAGCTAACATTTAAAATATCTGACTTTGCTCATTTTTCCAAAGGCCATGCAACCAAAATCATTGTCAACATGTCAAACGCTTGTGAGTTTTTCCCTTTCATAGTTGAGTACTTTTAGATCTTCTATGGCACCACCACCCACTGTAACATCCACCTTGATCTTAGAGGTCAGTCTGTATTTGGTGTTTTAAAGTGTTGATTCTTTTACCACCACTGAGACCATGTCTCTGTTCAACCTGGGGTCAGATTTTCTCTTGTGGCCACATCCAAGGAAATTGGCTACTGGCTACATGAACCTTAAACTTCAGCTGTCACAGAAACACACGATCCAGTGAGATGGTCTTGTAGTCCATGCTTTTGTGATCATTGCAGCTTTCTCCAGCATTACAGTTCACATGCACATAGAGGACGAGGGGTTCGCGGGGGACATGTTCCCTGCCCTTTTGGCATCTTTGCCCTCTGTCCCCTACATTTTTTACAACAATTACAATCACTTATGACATTTCAAATGTTTTTCCAAGCCAAACCTAAACGAAGTCAAGACGGTTGACATCGTGTGAAAAACACGGGTTGTCTTTGCTGTGATTCAAATGTTCAAACCATAGACTGTATAAAAGGTTTGCTGCTGCAGAAAAGCATGGAATACCTGCAGGATACCGGTCCTCAAGAACCAGATTAGGCAGATCCCTGCAGGAAGGTCTGTTCTCTCTCTGTACTGTACTCTGTACTCTCTCAGAGTAGAGCTGCTGCTCCTCCACATGGAGAGGAGCCAGATGAGGTGGCTCGGGCATCTGGTTAGGATGCCTCCTGGATGCCTCCCTGGTGAGGTGTTCTGGGCACGTCCCTGTGGGAGGAGGTCCCGGGGGAGACCCAGGACACGCTGGACCGATTACATCTCACGGCTGGTTTGGAAACGCCTCGGGATCCCCCCAGATGAGCTGGCTTCTCTATTTCTGGCTGCCGCTCCACGCTTGTTATGATTACATCTCATCCAGTTAGCACATGTTTTCTCCATCTCTGTGAGACTGTAGAATAAAGTTATATTCTATAAATACATGTTTTATTCTTTCCTGTTTCACCTGATAAACTTGTTTAGTTTTATAAACCAGGAAATATTTTAGATATTTAAATATTCAGTTAATATTTTAATACATTTCTAGCTAGAATGTCATTAAAATAGGATTGCTAATTTATTTAGTTAACATAACACAAAGTGAAACATTTGTAGTAATGTAATAGTGTCTTTTATATATTAGAATTGTCCAGGGTCAAGTCATTAAAAACTTTAAAATATTTTATATCAGCCATTCAGCTCATTTTCCATCTGACAGCATTAGACAGACAGACTGCATAAAATCTGCCACAGCCGGAGTGTTTGGCAGAGATTTATTTCTGGGAAAAAATAACATAACGGGCTTTATGTGGAATGTAGATGTGAAGGTAAGCTAAGACAGGGTGCTAATCTCTGGCTCACTGTAGGAGAATGAGGTGCAGCATTCCCATGCTAGCATGCAGAGGAAAACAGCTTTAATACCTCCATTAAATTAAACTTAAGTTTATCTTATAGTATAGTATATTCGATCACTTCATTTAATCTGTAACCACATTTGCTGTTGTGTTTACATTTTCATTTGTATAAACATATAATTTCTATCAATTTAACTTGTTTTGTAACCTTCATGAACCAGATGGGAGGATGCTAATGTAACGACTGGGCTAAAAACATTAGTGACATTTAAAAATAGACGTGAATGGAGGATGCCAGAAACATAACAACTATTTCTGGTTTGATGGGAAATTTGCACCTTTGGTTTGGTTCAGTTTGCTTTCACACTGCACTTCTGCACTGCTTCCCTCGCCAGTGAAACAAGACCCTCAGTATTAATTTCTAGACTTGGTTAGATTTAAGATCAACATTGTAAGATTTGTATGTTCACACTGCTTGTGTGTGCTACAGTTTCACAATCAAGCCACAATAAAACCAGATTTCCCTCTTGTGTATGTTTAATTTATCAAACTAAAAAATTACGCGGATGCTTACTCATTCACCATTTTGAGCCAGTTTTTTCTCCTTTTTTCCTTTACTGAACTTTACGTTTTCTGTATTCGATCTAATGCCAGTTTGGCCAGAGTGAAAGCCTGTGGTTTTCTTGAAAAGTAAGGAGTCATTTTAGCAGCAGAATGGAGGGCAGCCTTATAAGGAGAGGATGGTGGAAGAGAGACTGTGATGGAAAGGGGCACTAATAGAGGTCGGAGCTATTAGCTAAGAAATCGGGATGCGGGCTGAAGGCCAAAGCATCAGGGACGGAGACATGCCAAACCTAGTGGTTTGTAGGGTTTTTGTTTTGTTTTTTCACCTCCAAGGGGTCGGTTTAACTCAAAATGAGAAGCATGACTCAAGGACAGCTGGATCAGCAAAACTGCTGAATTTTTTTAATACCCACTTCAAAAATAGTAAATGATTCTTTGTCGTACATCCTTGCATAGTCTTAAAGTGTACACTTATACACACACATCCACACAAGTCTGTTTTCATTCCTCTGAGCTTTATCTGAAAGAGAAATTGATTGGTATTCAGTAGAGCGGAGAACAGAAACACTTCATTATATACCAGTGTTCCCTGGATGCTTCACTGCTGCCTTGTCTGTCTCTCTCTCTCTCACACACACACACACACACACACACACACACAGAGTTGTCTGAATATTGAGAAAGACACAAAGTGCTTTATCTCTGGATAAATGGCTATATTTTGACGTATAAAAATAGTCTAAAATGTAGAACAAGGTCAGATTCTTTGACTGGAACAGTACAAAAATTAATTCCAAATAAAAGCTACCAATTACATGTTCTCAGTCAAAATGTCACATTTCAGGAGACTCCACGGTGGAGGAGGTCACAGTCTGAACTTTCCATTGCTTCAGAAGTGGTTGTTAATTGCTGCTTGCTGGTGAAATAGAAACACACAGAAAAGAGATAAATGAATAGTGAAAAATGAAAAGTAAGAGAATAGCTGATCGAGGGGGGGGGGCTTTATTAAGAACCATTGCATTAAATTTAAACACATATGAGTCTGCTCAAGAACGCACAAAAAGTGCAGATTAAGATCTGCTTAAACAATCCAATAACCTGCCTTTACATTTGATGGCAATAAAGGGATAAAGATTCAGCTCTCTTTGCCTCAGGTAACTGTGAGCACAAAGGTTGATGCCACTGAACATACTGTTTATTTCTTCAGCTCCATGTGAAAGTGTGTAATATGGCACATCAATTTATTTAAATTAAATGGAGAGGTTTTCCAGGGGAAATACAAACATTCAATCTTTAAATTGTATTTTCAAGCCAAAATGTTCATTTATCCACTTATCCTGTAATTAGAAGGCGAGAACCAGCTACATCCTGAACTGGTCACCATCACAGAGCCAACACAGGAACAAACAACCACTCACTCCTATGGAGAATTAATCTCACACTGTTTTGGGTGATAGTAAGTGAACTCGTGCATACACTGGACATGCAAAATCCACACAGAATGTGGGATGTGTACATGAATCTGATTATGGTGTTCACACAAGGTGTAGAGGCTGTTCCCATATTTTCTGTCTAAACATCCATGTAGAGTACTACACATTACTGAATCATACGCATGTGCATACACATGCTGAATTATACATCAGGATCCAGCTGATGAGACAGCAACAGCAGTGGCTTAGAACGTGTTTGAGCTGATCAGCGAGCTAATTTACCACAGTTGTACAGGGACAGGTCTCAGAGTGCAGATCTATCTACAGAATCACGCTTTCTGTAGGGGTTTCTGAAGTCCATCACTACTACAGGTGTTTTCAGCTCCACCTCTTCAGGATGGGACAAGACATGATGTTAGATGATGAAGGTTGTGTCCATATGTCATCTTTCATGGATTGTAGATGTTCTGCAATGTTTTTCTTATAAATTGCATTTGATGTTTTACCTGTTAAAAGTGTTTTTATGATTTAATATGCAGAGGTTTTCAACCCAAAACTTTAAAGGCTGTTTTATAAAAGAGTTTTTCTTCATACTCTGGTTAAATATTTACTTTAGTAGCACTTACATACACTAAACTCTCCAGTTTTGTTCCAATCTGTATTCATAAAGTTTTACAGTAGGTGATTTTTTTTTATTTTTTATTTTCTATTTGACAGACTGATTTATAGAACATTTCAACCCAAAAAATTGACATTTTTCTGATTTGTGAAATCCCATCTGTAAAACTTGCAACCCTTTTATGTGAACAAAATACAATAAACACTTTGAACCTGGATTATTCCAGTGTTCAGATTATTTTCCTATAAATATGCATATGTGTATTTTTGGCTATTTAATACCTAATTTGCATAATTCAACATAAAATTGAAGAAAACTTGTCAAAATATAACTAAAAAGTGAGGAATAAACTGGGAAAGTTTCATTTTGATACCTGCTAAAAAAATTACCCTATATTCACTTGTTGTGTCTCTGTTAAATAGACTGTTGCCATAAAAATGGATGGGTGGAAAATAGCATTTAAATATTCATCGTGCTTTGAAAGAAATGTGAAATTGTACCTCAACCGTACCCCAACAAACCTGTTCCCTCAACCTTAGACCACTGTGCACTATTAAAGTCCAGGCTTAAAATAACCCTGTCAGAGGTTGATGTGTGAGCCGGACCAAACAAACTCCTGCAGTTCCCTATTGAACACTGCAGACTCAGGAAGCACCAGGCTGATGAGTCGATGCAGGAAGAGCCGATGACGCTGCTGCTGCTGCTGCTGTTTTTCATCACTGTCTGCCTGACAGTTGGTCAGAAACCCCACCAGACACAAATACTTAGATTTATACAGTCTGTATGTGTAGAAAGGCTGATCAAGATATTACTAAAACATCTGGTCATTGAGGATCAGTATTGTTATTATTACTTAAAACACTAATCTAACTCTAATCAACCTTTTAAGACAAAGTTTTGCTCAGATAACAGGATGGGTTTTTCAACAATGTAATCTCTCAGTAGTCTGTGTTATCAGTTAGCCAGTTACCATTATGTCTTCCCATTGACATTGTGATGGTGGCTGAGTTGATTTCCAGTAAAAACCTGTGGTAGTAAAGTTAAGCCACACCCCCTTTTGACCACTTGTAATCTCCCTAAAACAGATATAGGAAAAAAATATTTACAGAAACCTTTTACAGAATGGCTCAAGATCTGAACAGATCGGGATGGATGCAAATTGTCCTCATCATGAAGACTGAGAGCAGGTCTTGTCTAATCCAGGGAAGACCTTCGCTAACTTGCTCCTGCTGAAACCCAGTCTCAGCATTATCTTAAACTGTCACATGCTTTATTTATTAAATATATTGATGTTAAATGGGTTCTTAAAGACGATCAACAGAGTGCGCATGAGCATGAGCTGAGAGGAGCGGACGGTGAGGGTGCGGATCTCAAACAATTGGGTATTTTTATTTGAGCTCTATGGTGCTTAAGTGACTAAAATTTATAGAAAATTCAATCACCACATGTGAGAAATTGCCTGTAGTGTTATGCCTCCCAAGAAATCCAAAGTTCAATTGAAAGAAGGAGAAGAGGCGTCTCAACAAGTTGGAAGAACAATGGAAGGTGCGAGACACGACACGCAGGAACTCTCAGACCTTATAC
>JBAMHV010000001.1:27444027-27457824 GCA_037177535.1 Pseudomugil gertrudae
CCAGACCAGTAACCAGACCAGAGTCCAGACCAGTAACCAGACCAGAGTCCAGACCAGTAACCAGACCAGTAACCAGATCAGAGTCCAGACTAAACATGGAGAAGCAGCGTTTAGCTGTTATGCTGCAAAGATGTGGAACAAACTGCCGGTGGAGATTAAACTTTCACCAACTGTAGAAACCTTTAAAGCCAAGTTGAAAACGTCTCTTTTTTCATGGGCCTATGAATGAATTAGCACGGCAACTTTATATGATCTGCTTTTAATGACTTTTATTTAATTTATGATTTTATTCTGTCTGTTTTTATGCTTTTTCTGTCTTTTTCAAATTTAAAGCACTTTGAGTTGTCTTGTACATGAAAGGTGCTATACAAATAAACTTGCCTATACTCCTGGTTTTCCGGTACAGTTTGTTAGTCGTTAGTTGCTTTCTCCTGTTTTCCCCTGTAGTGTGTTACCCAGTCTTTTTTAATAATAAATCACCTGATTTCTACATTACGTTTGCCTCCGGGTTCACACACCTCCAAGCATCTCTGTTCCTCCGTTTATCTCCCCGACATGACACACTGTAACTCAGGGGTGCTCAAGTCCAGTCCTCAAGATCTAGCTTCCTGCAACTTTTAGATGCAACCCTGTCTAACACACCTGAATCAAATAATTGAATTTCCACTGCTGCATGTCCTCCAGCCCTCAGAGGCCTGCTAACGAGCCATTCATTGGATTCAGCTGTGTTGGACAATGGAAGCATCTAAAAGTTGCAGGATGGTAGATGTTGAGGACCGGACTTGCGCACAGTATCGCAGATGTTTCTTCCGTCTTGTGGCGTGAGACCTTGGATGTTGTACTGAGAAACTAAGTCTGGAGGTGACATCTGTTAATCCGCAACTTGAATGTCATCTATCACATCTGTCCCCTGGCACTTTCTAATCTTCTCATGCGCTGTCTTCCCATTCAAGCATGTTCACCTCTGTCTGCCCCTTGTCTACCACCACTTCTCTATGTCTGATTGGTTGGACATCGGTCGAGCTAGTGAAGTCAAACGATATATTAGCTTTGTGTCTCTCAGCTTAATTTGGAAGTGTGTCTCTGCTGGACTTTGGGGAGTTTTAGTCTGTGCATGACACAGATGTTCCTATGCTCAATTCCCAACCAGTTAGTAATACCTCTGAGCACACCCATGCTGCAGCTTGTATCTTTCACCATGCTCTGTGTCATATATAGCTTACGGGGCATGTTTGCACAGATTGCCACTTGAGTTGTGTTTGCTGTGAAAGACCCTTCATGTCTGGCTCGGATTCTTACAGCCTGTTTTCCTCCCTGTTTTCCTTCAGGCTAGTCTTTGGCTACATCTAGGATGCTATGGTTTGCTGCAGCATAGCACCCTCTAGTGGTCTCAGTTGCTCCTCTAAGCATAGTCTGCACAGTGCCTCTTTTTTCTTAAAAGAAATCTTGTACAAAAACAACACCTCACCTCCTGACCTCAGACCTTAGATGAGATAGATTAGGAAGAACTTTCTGGAACAGAAAAATGCTCAGATTTCACAGGCTTTTAAGGAGCATTTACAGACAATTCTTTCTAAAACTTCTCAGTTTTATGAGTAAATTGTGTGAGCTGCCTGTAGAGACTGTTTCTCGGGAAATGATGTGCTTCTTGTTAGGTTTTAAATCTTAGAGGGTTTTAAACAGTCGCATTCTGGGTGATAATCCAACCATTCCTCTTGTTCTAATTTAAAACAACTAACGTAATGAAAAACATCCTTACATTCATCCTAGAAGGTTAGCTTGGCTGGCTTTTGACCAGTTTTCCTCCACCATGAATAGCTTGCCCTTGTCTGCTTTCTTTGGTTATGATGATACATGGAATAATTTTTTTCACATGATCCCACGTGCCTCAAGTCACGTAAATTTTATATATGGTAATATTACACTCTAAACACACCAATTGTTGTGTATATGAAAAACACATTTACTTTAAAACAAACTTTTTCATAACATATAACGGTCCTGCGTCTTACTTGTTATTCAGATTTTGTCCAGCAGGTGTCAGAATTTGTTCATTATGCAGCTCCTCTAAATAGGTTAACAAACAAAGAATGTGTTGAAGCACTTCCGGTTCTTTATTTTTCATAATAAAACGCAATAACATGCAGAGGGATGGGCAAAAAAGTTGATGATAGTAATATTCGGTTTATTTGTATGGAAACAAATCTGTGTCTCAGATGGACCTTTATAAGCTGTTCTACATCAAAGCTGCCATGCTCATGATAATAATGCAGCATTTACACAGCCTCAACTCACTAGCTGTACATTGATGAGAATATCTCTTTGTCTAGAGTGGTTATGTTATATAAAAATATGTAACAGTAATGCAAGATGTAATGACTCTGGTTAAATGATCAATAATGTTGGAAGATATACTTTGTTTAATATGGAGTGTGTGCATCAGTTGAAGTTTTAGCCTATATCCCTAGCTGTGTTTTTCAAAAGGAGATTTTGTTTTGTTTTGTTTATTTATTATTTTCTTAAGTATAGACCATTTTAAAGAAGGGGGCATAGAACTGTTTGGTACCCCATTTACAAAAAGAAAGAAAAATAATATTTAGAGATAAAAAAAATTCTTGACTCGCATCCTTATTATTATTTATTATTACATTATTCCAAAACCTCTTACAACTACTACTACTACTTTCCAAGCTGTATTTTGAAATGCACAGGAAGTGTTAATGGTGTCGTGGTTAATGTGAATGCCAGGATTGTCGCGTGATCAACTGGAATTTGGTAGCATTTTCCCTCCGTCTTTTAAAGATCCAGCTTAACTCATTTTTAAAAAAAAAATCAACAGTTTCCAAGTTTAATTAAACAGATACGTCTTCAATTAGTTTTTTTCTATTTCTTTCGTATTTTTTTACATTGTGATTGGCCATTAGCTATTTCCGGTCGGGTTCTTGGACCAGCGGAAACACGTTCTAGTAACCACACAGTCGAAATTTTTAACTAAGAATGTTAGGTGGAAAGGCCAACATATAATTAATAATATGTAAGTAGTAATACATAAGTTTGCACACTCACTCCTATGGGCAATTTAGAGTCTCCAATTAGCCTATCCTTAAGCTGCATGTCTTTGGGCTGTGGGAGGAAGCTGGAGGACAACGCATGTTGTTAAATCTCGGGTGCTCTTTTTAAATATTTGTTAAAAGATCTAGTTACGTTTTTTTTTATTTTAGAAAACAGTTGGGAATATATTTGTTACTGTGCTTTCTATAACGAATGCTTATCTTTGACAAGCGTGTGGTTTAATTTGAAGGGGACAACAGGAAGTAGTGCGACCGCTGGTTGTTTTTAACTGTCCGTAGAGGGAGGACATTGAATTCCGTTGGGAAGCTGTAGATCAACGCCAGGCTGCTCCTTGTGGATCTCTCGTTGTTGAATTTGATGGTTAACGGTGTCACCTCCAAGATGAATCCACATAGGTATGTTGCTCTATTTTAGAGTATTTTCCGGGAGTGTTATGCTGTCACATGCTAAGAAATGCCCCGAAACCTGCTCCCTTCCTGCCGCTGCTCCACCTTAGTTTGCCTGGTAAAATAGCTGGCTAGCCCGTGTATTTTGCCTTACAGATAGCATATGTTTGATCATTTACAAATCCCAGCTGCTTTAATGTCTTATCTGATTTTTTTTATTCATTTCTTTCTTTCAGCTCCCTCGCCTCGGTGGATTTAAATCATCGTTAATATGACCAGGATGAGAAAATAAGCGGCGGCGGCCAGCTTCCTGCGGGATTCTGCACAGGCATTTTTCCTTTTTTTTGTTTTTCTCTGGACATGCCTGGTCTGTGCAGCAAAGCTGAAAGAGGCTAGCTGGCCGACAGTCCGGCTAGCGCAACATTTCCAGGATTTTAGATGATTATTCCGCCGAAAAGCTGATTTATTGTGGACCAGCGCTGCTTACGGAGTCAGCATGGGGGAACCCAGCCTGGACGACTCCAATGTCAAGGTGGCTGTGCGTGTACGGCCCATGAACCGGAGAGGTAAGGGGGCTCCAGTCTGCTCACATACTCTATGTGTTCTTGTTCCAATGACTAATCCTCTAAACGCAATCTGACTCGGTTTAAATGGTCTTAAATCCAAGTTTATAGCGATATACGACTTAGCATGCTGAATCTATAATCCTGTTAGTAAATACACTGAAATCCTTCCTAGTTATTGGTTCTGATAGGATACACAGACCTCCCCAGTTTGACAACAATCAAACCACATCTCATAAAGATGTTTGTCCTGACTTAAGCACTTCTTGTTTATTTTCTTGGGAATGGGATGGCAGGCAGAAATCACTACCCATTAGTGAAATTAACCGCTGCAAATAAAAAAGAATGAGCCTGGCTGGTCTGGATGGCACATGTTTGTAAAGCGCTGCCACAGGGTTTCCCTTATGCCTGCCATTCAGCTAGATTTAAAGCTGAGCTGCTCTGTGAGGATCTTTGTCTCTTTGCTCACTGATGGAGGTCTTATTAACTTCCTGACCTGATTTGTTACTTGTTGAAAGTATCAGCAGAGTCAGTGGTTTTAAAAAGGACAGATTTTGGATTGATGCTTATACGTGTTGTTATTTAGAAGAACTGAAGATGCTTTCACGACTCTTCTCGTGATCTCAGTCTCGTAAACGCCAAACCTTACCATGCGTGTGTCCACTCATCTTCCCAGGCCTGCTACCTATTGTTACATACTCATGTCTCATTTCAGAAGGGCTCAGATAACAAAGGCACAGTGTCGAACAAATCTTCATTCACGCTCTAGTGCTCGACTAAATGATATAGCAGATTTTCAGTGTGTGGATAGGAAGGAAGGCACAGATGACATTTCCTGGTTGATTGCCAAGTCGTGTTTGTGCCGTGGGATACCATGTGTCCTATGAAAGGAGGAGGAGGAGGACACAGAATGGTTGACCGACAACTGGGAGAATTAATCACGTGTGGTTTTTTTCCCCCCTTTCTCTCTCTCTTGCACTTGCTCTCTCTCTCTGAGCCTGAGATTTCAGTCACAAGATGGAGAGGTTCACCAAACGGTTCCCATAGGGAGGGATTTACCACCAGCACTAATGTAGAGAAGCTCTCTTCTGGGGAGGACTGTTTCAGTAATGGCTCTTTTTTTTAGGATGCAGGTTACATTTAAACATCTAAAAGTCAAGCGCATATGTGGTTAATATTTTATAATATACAAAAGGTTTGTAGATGTGTAAATGGAAGATGTACAGCAGGAATTCTTACAGATGAGGTACAGTTTGTCTGTGTACTCTCTGGCACATCCTTTTTTTGTCTATCTGAGCATATTCCACATCTTCAATCAGGACTTTGGGTATGTTTTTATTGAGGTTCATTCATTAATATTTGAGGGTGTAAATAAGATAAGTGAAACATAAATGGTAAAGCAGAAGATTGCTCGCTAGTGGATAAACCTGACAAGTGGCAGCTAAAAGTGAAAGTAGTAATGTCCTAATAGTTTCTAGGTGAATGGGGCTTCTGTCCAGTCTGCTTATGAGAGACAAAAATCTTCCATCATATGCCTCTGCTGAGGAAATGCACAGAAAAATCCAGTCAGCCTCAAGAAAAATGTCTCCATAATTTTTACCAGTCAGTCCGCTCATCTTTTCCTCCAACCACAGCTCTTCCTCTGTGTCCTGCTGACAGACGGTTGCTTCAGGACACAGTTGCAATGGTTGAAAAGGCAGCTTTCTTCATTCACGTTTCCCAACAGCGTGGCACAGTTCAGATCTGTAACCTCAACGCTGCGGGCCACATGTCGGCCAGGTTGAGGAGGAGAGGTGGTGTAGCCGCCTGGCTGAACAAAGGCAGGAAGGGAGGGAGTCTCAGTGAGTATTTGCTAACATTGCATAATGCTTCATGTTCCCATGGCGGTGGCCTTCGAAGAACAGAGCAACCTGGGGTGTATAGCAACGGCAGCTCTGCAGCCGGTGAGCTTCCTGGCTGATGTCAGGAGTGTTGTGGAAACCTAAAGGCAGTTGGCAGCCCAGGGAATGACCAGGGGAAGAGCCAGTGGGAAGCGGGAGCTGGTTATGGAGCAATGAGAAGCCGGTAACAATGGGTACATTTGTCCTCTCAGCCATACGGCATCACACTTTCCCCTCTGCTGAGCAGGAAGTGAAGCTGAGACGGTACAGTAGAGGCATATGAGTGTTGTAGGCAAGACGCAGATGGAGAAAGGAGGAGCACATTTAGTCAGACAGCACACTTTTCATTCAGGATTCAAGTCTTCTGACCTTTTAAACAAAGTTTCCATGACTCTGCCTCTGTTCCTACCAGGAGCTGAAACATTTCTGCTCTTTAGTTTTATGCAGTGAAGGTTTCAGGTTTTATCAGCAGTTGCTTTTCTTCATCAGATGACTATTGAGCTGCTTTGGGTGGGAATCCCTTTTCTATATTCAAAAGATTGAAGGGTGGGGATCTTAGCTGTAGTTCCAGGCATATAAATGACACTTTACTGATAAGCAACCACTTCATAATTATTACAAGCACTTTAAATATTAATAAAATGGTTATTTACATGTTCTGGGGAGAAAGGCATTTGTAGAATTTCCTGCAAACCACCGACACCACAGTTTGGTTCGGTGTGGCAAAGAGGCTTCCACTAAACAGGAAGTTGTCATTCAACAGATTTACTGGACCTTGACAAAAGGCTGTTTTGAAGTTGTTGTGTAGACTTTGTATCATTGAGCGTGCGGTGAGCAGCTCATCATGGCTGGTGGATTATACTGTGTTATAAAAAGCAACATATTGTAAAACCACACTTGCTTTGTACTGTTAGAGAGCTTCTTGTAGAATGGAAGTGAAACTACGGAAGCTCTCCTGCCTGTACACACGTTTTCAACACCTTTGCATGCTTCTGCAAGCTTACTGCAAGGTGGCAAATATGCATCGTCAAGCCTATCTTTTAACACGTGGTTGCTATTTTTAAGGAAAAAGGTGTTGCTCTTTGTCTAAGCACTTGGTAAATATAGATGAATCATTGATGCATATTTAAAACCAATATTATGGCTTATATCTTTAGGAAAAGTTTGATGTTTACACGAGAACCTGAACCAGGTCATGCAGGCGAATGACGCGTTTATAATTAGGTGCCCTTGAGCAAACCCTGAAGGCAGCAGGAGGAGTGCAGTTCTAGCGCTGACCTATGACATCCCTGAGGCAGTGGGTGAGATAAAAGAGGATATCCTTCTTACCAGGGGGCACAGATCCTGTTTCCATCCCGATCAGCTCGATTATTTATCCAAAGTTCTCATTGAGTTTTGTTGCCTGGTTTTAAAAACACACTTCCTGATGACAGCAGTGTTGAGCTCGCTCTCCACATGTACAGTGTCATTTAATTCCTTTGTATTTCCTTAATACTACTTTGCACTGAAAGGCAATAAAGTCCTAACAAATGGAAAGAAAGACGTAGTAAAGAAGCTGGTACTAGTATTTGTCTTTAAATGAGAGCTCTGCCATGCCCAGGATGTGCTGACAGCTTTCTGCTTGTTTGTAGACCACCATCAGTGGGACCTTCAGGCCTCAGTCATATAGAAGCTTACCTGCATTGCATGAAGGATTTGATCTTTTTTTAATACCTTCTATTTTATAAGTTATCAAAGTTATAAGTTACTTGGCGGCTTCATACAGGGTTTCATTTTTCATGTTTTATTTTGTAAACAAAAAAATCACAGATTTAAGAAAATATGTCATTGCTAGCTAAACATTGTGGCTTTATAACCTCTTATCGAGACATTTCCTGTCGTTCTGCCAGGTCCAACATCATGTTTACAAATGCAGATGTTCTTTTACCTGCTTGTCCAGGTGTTTGTTTTAGAAATGCAAATGACAAAGTGATACCATTCTCTGTCTCAACTTGGTCAGAAAAAGTCATAAATTTAAGTTTGGTGAGTCTGAGTAATAATATATGTTCAACCTGATCAAATTATTATCCTCATTTAAAGGATAAGTGTATTTTTTTTACTTCTGGTTCGTGTTAAGAGTGGAGAAAACAGAAGGACCACTCCTGTTGAGTTGGAAGTGATGAGTTGGTGTTCTGAAGGCCACATGTTGCATCATACACACACACACACACACACACACATACACAGGGAGGTCCTTAGGTGTGTGTTACAGAGGGACAGAGACTGAGCCTGGACTGATCCTGTTTTATTGATTTGTCCATGGCTTACTACAGGGTAAAAGGTCATTTTCAGATCTGTTAATGCACAGTTGATGCTGTTTATCTGAACAATCCCCAGTGCAGAAAATGGCCCCTGTTTGTAACAGACTGTCTTTAATCCTCTCCAACTTATGGAAAGTGAAATGTTTTCAGTCATTTTCAAAACGTGTGTTTTGCTTGTGGTTAGCACTGCAGCCTAACAGTTAGACGGTTGCTGGTTCGAGCCTCGACTCAGGCAGCGGCCTTTCTGTGTGGAGTTTACATGTTCTCCCGTGTTAGCGTGGATTCTCTCCATGTACTCCGGCTTCCTCCCACCATCCAAAGACATGCGTGTTAGTCTGATGGGTCATTCTAAATTGTCCTTATAAAGTGAATGTGTCTGTGTGTGACTGGTTGTCTCTCTGTGTTGCCCTGTGATGGACTGGCGACCTGTCCGTAGTCTACCTCACACTGGTCACGAGCTCCAGCTACCTGCAACCCTTCATTGGAATAAGCGGCGGAGATAATGGATGGATGGATGTCTTGCTTTTTAAGTAGTTGTGACAATCAGCATGCAGGAGTTTTACGTTTCGGTGTTGTACTAATACTGCGTGTTGTCTGATCAACAGAAAAGGAGCTGAACACAAAATGTGTTGTGGAAATGATGAAGAACCAGACCATCCTCCATCCTGCTGGAGCAAACCTTGGAAAAGGAGACACCAGGTGAGGTGTTTTATGTTTTTTATGTATATTTTTTATTTGTGTTGTATGTTTTTGCTGTTATTGTACAGACTCTGGTCAGCTGTTTGTTATGCTATGGTGTATGGATGTTAGCTGGGATCCACACCACATCGTTGCTTTCTTCACACACATTCTGTTCATGTATGAAAGTTTTCCATGGAGAATAAAACTTCATAGGTCTACGGTCCCGTTCAAAGCTGCAGTTTAGAGTTTCGTGTAGAATTATTATCGTCTGTCTTGTCACGAAATCTTAAAGATGAGCTTTCATGTTCTGAGAAATGTCTTTTGTTCTCTCTGCAGACTTTACCTGAGAGTAAATATAATTATTTTCAGTTAACTGAGCTCTCATTTGCTGCTTATATTTGGTTGTGCATTGACCGCAATGAGAAATGGAGTGATCTGCGAGAAGCAGAAGACAGAAGTTATTTCCACTAACAGAGATCCGATGTTAGGGGAATAACTTTCAGTGCATGTAGTATGCTGACAGCAGGCCCGGCGGAAAAGCCTGGCTTCACTCATGTTAGTCACTATATGGTTTTTTTTTATCTTGGGGATTTTTAAAAAATATATTTCAACTGTATCAAAATAAAATTTGTTGTGAAAAATGAGAGATGGCTATCGTTTGCCCATCCTAAAATTAAAACAGGAGTTTTGTGAGTTTTCATCTGCCTATGAGTTGCCACTGGCCCACTTTGTGTATTTATTATAGTTTCTAGGCGGATTTATTTAAAAAGCTGTTGTTTTGTAAGAGAGCTCCAGATCCCTGAAGCATTACTCCAATCTTTCTTTTTTTTTTTTAGTACTTTACAAGTCTTGGATTTGTTGTGATTGCCCCTTTGTTCCTCGTGGTGATGTTTTAGGCTAAAAGTGGGTTAAACACCTGCTGAAACTCATGACAGGTGGAATGTAACTCGCATCACTTATTCCTACTTTTGGCTTTGACTCTCATCTTGTTAACCAGCTGTTGTAATTGAGTTATGCTAAGTTGCTTTCGGAGTCATGCAATCCTTCCACTGAAGGAGGCATTAAGATGTATTAGATTTGCTTGCAAGGCAAGACGGGAATGTGTGTTTGTGTGTGTGTTGTTGGCTGCAATTAGACACCAAACTAGGCTATGAAAGTCATATTAAAGGATGGATCAGGAAGTTTAGCTTCCAAACTGCAGAAAGCAACAGTTTGTATGATGGTTCAGAGTGAGGCTGCGCATGACTCCTGACGATTCATCTTGGAGGAAGCCAGCTGTGTCGAAAGAAAGATCCCCTTGTGACTTGTAGAGCTGGCTGCAGTGTGCCTGATCAGAATCTTTATAAAACACGGGCTTTAAGCTGACATACAGGAACAAGCCACAGCAGCTGTGTGTGTTGGATTCACTGGGAAGAAAAGCAACTTTGAAGCTTAGACGGTCAAAGACTGTTGTATGTATAAAAGAAGATTCTGCTCTTCTTCCTCACTCTGTTGAATTTAACTTCCCATTCCCTGGCTTCCTTATTTTTTCTTCTTAAAACTTCAGTTTCCATGGAAACCCAGCAGGAGGTTAACTCCGGGTCGCTGCTGGTGACCGTGAAGCCCCTTCCTCAAGTAAGGAGAGGATGGCAGAGGAGGGGGGGAGAGAAGCCTCATTTTACTCGAGCATCTGTCGGCCATAAACTTTCCTCTGTGACTTTTATGGAGGACTGAACAAGAGCAGAGTGTAGTTTCTCTCTCCATCTCTCGGTGACAAAGGAGCGAGGAAGCGACAAGAGGATTGGCTGACTGCTGCTCTCACTGTGCAGATGCTGTTTTAATTTTGTCCAGCCTGTTGACACAGTGCGTTGCGTGGTGGATGAGTAAGACGAGGGAGGGTGCGTGCAGGAAGTGGGTTGTAAAGTTAGGGTCTTGCAGGTGCATGTTGTTTGCTTAAGCTAACAGAGTCACCAGGATTCCCTTTGTTGAAATATGGGAAGAGATATCCGAGTATAAAAATGAGAGGGAGGCTTTCTTGTGAAATCACTGCTTGTTTTACTTATCTGCAAAGCATAAACCGCACCCAGTCGAGCATACTGACATTAAATTCTGAGGATCCGGGGTTTATTATTTCTTGCACCATATTAGAAAATCAAATGGAAACACTAAGTTGGGAGAATGGGTGGAAAAATAAAATGCTAAATGTTGTTGATTCTTCTTTCACATGATCTCATCATACACCAGACTGAACTGTTCCTGCTTATAGTCTCTGTAGCTTTTTTTAGTTTAGTTTTATTTTTGTAAATGGCAGTGTTTAAGCACAATTATTTAGCTGCCACACTTAAACTAATATTTTATAACATTAGAACAAAACTGGCCCAAACTCACGTGTCTGCCACACAAACGAGCTCTAGGGAGCTGATCCTCTTTTTGAAGTCACGTGATGCGCAACTTCCCAAATATACAGCAGATGTGATAAACGTATATAAACAAGACTTGTCTCTATTTCATGTTGCATCACTGCTCTTATTGCTAGTTCCTGCTAGTTCCTGTACAAGAGAAGACTTCTGGAAACTACGAGAAAGAAACAGCAACGTATTGTGAAGTTTTGTAGTGAGTTTGCAGTTAATACCAACATGCAAAAGGAGTTAAATGCAGCAAAGTGTCAAATACTACTGGCAGCAATGCATTTTAACAGCTGGGAAAGCCTGCTGATGCCATTGTGCTGTTGTGCCTGTTGGAAGACTTCCCATGAGTTCAGCTTCATGTTCATGTTCACTACTGCTAGTAGTGTGAACACCAGCAGCTTTTAACCAAGTGATAATAGCTGATGAATAAATGATGACCAGTGAGATAACTTCCTGTCTTTGGACGTAGCAGCCTCGCTTTCTGGCTGCTGCGATTCAGTTTATCATCGGCTGGAATGTGTTAGGAATGTGTGTATTCATTCTCTGCCAGGCTAAAGCCCTGCTTCCTGCAATCAGACCCTGTTTTAGAAAACACAGGTGGTTGTAACAGGAGTTGTTGGCAAAGCTCAGGATTTGCTCTGTTTGGACACAAATGAGGACGGTCTCTGACTTCCAGGTAGTCGGAAACCTTCGGTAGAGAAAATCATGGCTGTGTATCTATTTTTTTTTTAATGTGTTTTGAATCTAGTTGGTGTTGGGAAGCATAATTCATCATCCTTTTTGTCTTTTTGTTGAATTTAAACCCGGTTAGTGAAAGCATTGTGAGACAGTGTTGAGCTGAATATCTTATGTATGATATAATTATATGTAAGTCCTGGAAGCACCTATACATTATCTTATTGTACGTTACCTTAACTGAACCTGTAGAGATGACTATGACTGCTGTCTGTCCGTTTAAGTGATCTGTGGTGTCCACAGCTAGAGGACAGATATGCAATGTCCTGATGAAGAAAAGCTTTACACTAGAACCGTTTGTAAAGGCAGCTTCTTTTTTTATTTATTTCTCTTGTAAGATGTTTTTCTGTTCAACAGGCAGCCAGTCATAGGTTATTCTGATAGCCAGGCAAATGGAAGATAAGCTTTCTTTCCCTGTGTCTCTGTCCTGAGGGCGAGCCACAGAAGTCAAATGGAAATAATCAGAGAAATGAAAGAAATGTCCATCAGGCAGATCAGCCGGACACCAAACACTCACGGTGATACCATTGACAATATGATGATGGCAGAGGTCAGTCAATCTGTTAAAATGAAAGTATCCCACAGTCTGTCCTAACAGCAGATTACACGGAAGCTTTGTGGGGCTAATCGTCTTTCTGAACCCTCTGAGAGGAGTCCTACTTAAAACTGTTCCCAGCCTGGAACTGGGCTCACACCAGTAGTGGAGCATGTGTCATTTTGATGTTGTTTCTGATGGGTTGTGTCACAGCCTGACCTTCACTTGCTCCCCGGCTGTCACATTGGATTGTGACAACCTCATTCATGGATAATATGACTCAAAGTATTTTCTGTGTGAGACTTGTAGTATAAAAATATGTTTGACAAATAGCATCCTGATATTAGGATGATGTAAAACCAGGAGGAACATTTTTAGTTATTATAAAAAGCATCTTAATTGATTCCGGTGTTACTTTTTTATTTTATTTATTTGTTTTGTTTGTCTTGTTTTTGACAAAGTGCAGGCTTTACTGCTTGTGAATGTCCAGACAGATTTTATGCCAGAGGAAAACACTGTGTGGACATGGATCCTACTACCACACACACAGCTTTGTATTAAAGTAATGACTGCAGGCAGACAGAGATGAGCAACTTTATGTGTTTATTATATGAACATTTAAAGTTCAGTTCATTTACATTATTACTGGATCACTGAATGTTATTGTTGTGCTTCTCTTTGTCCTTTGACACTCACTAAACAGACTGTGGCCAAGTCCACTGCAAAACTGGCCAGCTTGACTGATTTCTGTCAGGTGACTGTGGATCAGGTGGAAAAGCAGGTGTTTTCCAACTGGGAAGGGAAAATTGGTGGATCAATTTCAGGCTTCCCCCTGACTACATGCCTAAAGCTGCGTTCACACCGGACAGCGTCTTTGCGTCTGAAAACACTTGAACGTGCGAATTTTGACGCCAAATATTTTTAAAGCTGACGCCTCTATGTGCGTCTTCGACACCAAAACAGGCGTCGAGCTGCGTTCAGAATAAATAGCTTTTGAACATCGCGATGCGCGTCTTGGCGTTCCTGCGGTTTGGTAGGAGCTTTGTTTTTAGCTTTGTTTGTTTGTTTGTTAGCATGATGGCAGACCAGGTTGAGAGAGTGGCTTTGGTGTGTTTAATACACAGAGCCCTACAATGGAGGCGAGCTCAGCGGCGTGTCTGGGTTCATGAAATTCTCCAGAAGCGCACAGAGCTTGAGGAGTTTCATCATTTGCTCCAGGAGCTGCGCCTGGATGACGGTCGCTTCCAGCGGTACTTCC
>JBAMHV010000001.1:27471686-27483752 GCA_037177535.1 Pseudomugil gertrudae
CAGATGAAAAATAGCCTTTTGGCTAATTCTGGCTTTTTTTACTCATGTATCATGTGTTTTATGAAATTGCATTGTCCTCTTTAAATAAAATAATCTAATCTAAAAAAAAGCGTATCAACTTGTACCAAACACCAGCTCTGGTAAAAAGCTTGTTTCTCAGGTTAATACTGAGGGACTTGTACAGGTAAATCAGTGGAAACCAAATATATTTCTAAATTGATGAATCGCATTGAGCTGCCTACAGCAACCTTCTGAGCGACGCTCTGCACATGTCCCATACACTCCTGCACCCTCACAGGAAGAAAATCCCACATCAATGTCCCACCTCGAAATAAATTTAATCTTTACTTCTAAAACGGTTGAACTAAAACAGCAGTGTGGGGGTCTTCAGTAGCAATGTGAACATGTTTGTGCATTATGGTAAGTTAAACCTTCACGGAGATTCAAGGCCGGCACCAGAAAGGGGAGTAGATGTGTCTGAGTGAGAACAAGGATGAATAAAAAGTAGCTAAAAGTAAATGTGTTAATATTTCTGAAACGCTGTTGTGCATAAATGATGCATTGTTGTGATTATTGTTGTTTTGTCAGGACATTGAGTCTCTGATGTCAGAGGGGAATAAATCTCGCACAGTCGCTGCTACCAACATGAACGAGGAGAGCAGTCGATCACACGCTGTCTTCAACATCATCCTCACGCACACACTCAAAGACTTGCAGTCTGGGGTAAGACAACCACACAAACACACCCAGCGGGGCAAAGAGGCCTCATCTCAGCCCAAGTTGGTTCTTTTAGACTAAAAAAAATAAGATTATAAATATAAAAGATGACGAGATGCTTAAATCCACCACTTGTCAGGTATTTGTACTTTCAGAGGAAGCTCGCTCAGCCCTTTTCTTCATTATCCAGGTCTGAACTTGTCAGCGGGGACTCCGTAAGCCATACGGATCTTTGCTGCATTTGGATTTGTTCCCACAGATTTATTTGAGCTCATGTGATCACATGATTAGCTGTGCTTGTGGCTTCTGTGATCATTTTCCAGTGCATAGCTCAGACATTTCTGTTTACTTGACAAAGGACTCGGGCGGTTATAGCAGGGCAGGAATTTGCATAAAGAGTGAATCCGGACAGCAGATCACGTACCAAATTCAAGCTGTCCGTAGACCAAGCTTGTCTAACTACAACCCTACACTATAAATCTGCAGTGGAGAAACAAGGTGACAGATATTCTATATGGGTATGTTTTATAAGTCCCTTTAGTTTGTTTTTAGTTACATGCGATCCCGTTAGGCAAACGCTACCATACAAGTCTTGGATTGGACCAAATGGGATGGTGTCAGTTCAGCTGTGATACGGGGTAGTCTTAAGAAAACTGATCCACTTTGCTTCTTGCTCTTATTTCTTGCTACCACTAAATCCTGTTAATAATTCACAGGCGTGACTGTGAGTTTGTCAGCTGATATGGCCTGCTCTGTTTTCAACACACACCCAGAGTCATCAGTAAGCTCACTGAGCTTCAGTAAATTCATAAAGTGGAGTCGGGAAGTAAGTTGTTGTCACGAAGGGTGTTAGCCTTGTTGCTGGAAGACAAACGGCGTCTACACAAGTATGCAGAACGCTCGTATCGGTGTTCTTTAGGCAACAGAAATTACCACGTGTTCTATGATATGTAGAGATGGGTTAAATGCAGATCTGAATTATATAATTATTTCTTATTTGATGACTTCCCACCATTCCCAGTTGTAGAAATGTAATTACTGTGAGCTCGTATGTGCCCCCTAATGGTGCAGCTAGAGGACTGGTGATGGAGGGACATGTTACAGAGTAACCTTTGATACGTAGTAGCTGTATGAGTCATACAGACACTTAATCACACGAGTAAGTTTAAGTCATCAAACCTGCTTTAACCAGAGCTGCTTTGCTCTCTGCGTTACTAAATGATTTTTGGTGTTATGCAGAGTTAAAAAAGAAACATGTATTGTTCCATTTACCTGATTAGATGCTTACTACATGTAGCTTTGTGTTGATGCCTTAACATTTGCCCTGTAATCTTTGAAGCAGCTGCCAAGTAGGTTGACTGCATATCCTGCCTGCTGATCTGGTTACAGACTCAGACGTTAATTGGGCTGGTCACAGAGTCCCTTTAAGAAAAACACCAGTTGGCTGGCTTCAGTCGGGCTAAGACATGATATTAGAAGTGTTAATTTAAGACATGTATTCACAGCTGAAGTCTGTTGAAAACTATAAAAGTTCTGCAGCGGTGTCCACCTGCAGTCCTCAAGGGTTGCAGACCTGCAGGTTGTGAGTGTCTCCCTGATCCAACACGCCTGATTTGGTTTAAATGGCTCCCCCCAACCATGTCGACCCATCAGTCTGATTTAGGTACGCTGCAGCAGGAAACTTCTAAATCCTGCTGGACAGTGGCCCATAATGACGGACTTTGGAGACCCCTGCTGTACTGGTTTGAGACTGATCTGTCAGTCGTTACCTCTCACTGCACTTTAACTAAGGTTATGAGAGTTTACTCCAACCTGGATGTTTTTTTTCTTGTGTGGCCTGAAATATAACTCTTGTGAAGTTGCTGCCGATATTTAGGATCAATACTAAATTATAAAGTCATGTTTGCCTACAAGACACAAATAAACATCTAAACTGTGGTACATGCTCATGTTACAGGACACATGCATGCACGAGTCATTTTTACTGCATAAAGCCCGTCTACAGGTTTAATAGAGATAATAAAGTTCACAATATTTTGTTTTAACTGAACTTTTTTAAGCACTTTGTTGTTTATTGCTGTTGTCTTTGACCGTGGCAGTATCTGGAGAGAGTAGAACCAGGGTAAACCACCAGATATGGGCTTAAGGGCCTAAAAGTAGAGGTGTGATTCTGCATTTTTATGAAGATGAGACCAGTAACAACAAGGAAACATGTTTTAAGTCTTACTGGTCTGCAATTGTGACACTCTACAACCTTATAATGGTTTTCTGGGTGAGGTAGAGCCTCTGCAGACACAGGAGCACTATATCTGCTGCTCTTGCATAGACCTCACAACAGGTGTTGGATTCACCTTCATCAGCTGCCGGCCAGTCACAGGGAAGTGATACCATCCTCTCCAACAACCCTCAGGAAGCCACGGAGGCAAAACTGTCAGCAAGAGACTGAGAGATGATGAGGCTGCTACCTGAGACTGAATTCAGAGGAGAATGCTTAATCAGCAAGACTAGACCAAAGCATCCGGCCCAAACATGCATATGTTCAGAGCCAGTGCAGAAAACATAATGGATGACTTATAAGTGATGATAAAACTGTCCCCATGCAGGTGTGGCTGTGAGGGCCAAGATGGAGCTGCATCACTAAAAGCATTTCTTTATTTTTTATCTAAACAGTGGTGAATAAAACGGTAATTATGTATTTTAAATGCATTTACTTTTCCCCGTCTGTGTAGACGAGTGGGGAGAAGGTGAGTCGGCTGAGTCTGGTAGACTTGGCTGGAAGTGAGCGAGCAGCTAAAACTGGAGCAGCAGGAGAGCGACTGAAGGAGGGGAGCAACATCAACAAGTAAGCTTAACTGCATAAAAACCCACTGCTTCCACTGTCAGGCTGCTTTCTGGGATAAGACGGTAGATGTTTTCACTCATGCAGCAACACGGTCTATCACAGTATTTTCCTGTGCGGCCTCAGAGCAGCAGCATCCCATCATGAGTTGTTTTTTCTGCTTTAAATTTAATCTAAACAGAAGCACAAAACGGTGTTTTGGTTTGATTTTTAATGGATTTTGTTTCATCAGGAAACTCACGATGACAAACACGATGAAGCTTTTAGTCCCACTGAAACCAGTGCAGACACTCTGTAACTGTTTTTGTGTGTTTGTTAGGTCCCTGACTACACTGGGTCTGGTGATCTCTGCACTGGCTGAACAGGGAACTGCCAAGAACAAGACCAAGTTTGTTCCCTACAGAGACTCTGTTCTGACTTGGCTGCTGAAGGTAAACACACTATAAACAAACATTATAGTGTAAGAGAGAAACACTTCCTTGTTTCTTTACATTTATCTCAAAATGAGAATACCTTCGTCATCTTTTAATTCGCCTCGCTGTCTGCAGGACTGCCTGGGGGGCAACAGCCGCACCGCTATGGTTGCGACCGTGAGTCCAGCCGCAGATAATTATGAAGAGACCCTGTCCACACTGCGCTATGCTGACCGAGCAAAGAACATCGTTAACCATGCTGTCGTCAATGAAGACCCCAACGCTCGCATCATCAGGGAGCTCCGGGAGGAAGTGGAGAAACTACGAGTGCAGCTGACCCAGGCAGAGGTGAGAGAGCTTCGCCACAATGGTGTCAAAATACTCCTTTATTTTACCCCCCGTCCTCATTCCCCCTCTCTGTTCCTCCAGTCTTTGAAAGCTCCAGAGCTGAAGGAGCGTCTGGAAGAGTCTGAGAAGTTAATCCAAGACATGACCGTTACCTGGGAGGAGAAGCTTCGCAAAACGGAAGAGATTGCACAAGTAAAACCAAACCTACGATCTGCTTTATCAAACCGGTTTCATAGAAAACATCCTAATCTGAGCTTCTGTTTGTGTGGCTCTGCAGGAGCGTCAGAAGCAGTTGGAGAGTTTGGGTATTTCTCTGCAGTCTTCAGGGATCAAAGTGGGAGATGATAAGAGTTTCCTCGTCAATCTTAATGCTGATCCAGCCCTCAATGAACTCCTCGTTTACTACCTGAAGGTACACACACTCACGTGTGAAATGTTGCTCATTTCTTTTTGAAATCAAGACAAAACTTTCCTTTTATGTATTTTTTTTATGCACAAATATCTTAATGCTGTCCCTCCAGCTGAAGTTGGCCATTCAGAGGTCCCGCTCGCTTGCAAACGTGTAGTGCATTCATTAAAATGTGCTCCCTTGTCTCAGATTTAGCATTGTGCATGGACACACCTAAACCCACTGGGAAAGTGTGTCCAAACATTTAACTGGTAGTGTAAAGAAATTATAACTCATGATGGAAACAAAGTGTAATAATGTTTGTTCATTATATAGAGAGGAGGTAACAGCAGAATAAGCAACATGATGAGAATGTAACATGTTTGCATTTGATAAACATGTTTTAAAAACGTGGTTACTAACCCGGTCTTTGCTGAGTAGGAGCCAGTTATGAAATACAAAACTGCTTTCAGGGAAAACATGATAAGATTTCTACTGAATCAGCAAATACAAGTGAGTCAGTCAAATGTAAGCTTAGGTCAGCTGTGGTTGTTTTCATGAGAATGCGTACATGCTGCTTTTCAGGTGATAACACACTTAACATCGTTTATTTTGCACCTCAGGAACACACTAAAGTGGGCTCTGCAGACTCCCAGGACATTCAGCTGTGTGGGATGGGCATCCAGGCGGAGCACTGTGTTATTGACATCACAGCAGAGGCTACGGTCATGCTAACCCCCAACCGCAACGCTCGGTAAGAAATGCAGTCGCAACCAAGTCAGCGGATTGATGATAAAGCATGTAGATGAGACAAGCTTGTGGGAAGAACTGCGCTTGGGTACCACGTGGATGGTTATCCCTTATCCAGGGTTCAGCTAACGTCAGCTTTGCTTTGTGTTTCAGGACATGTGTTAATGGTTCTCCGGCCACTAGCGCTTTGCAGCTTCACCATGGAGACCGAATCCTTTGGGGGAACAACCACTTCTTCAGGTAATTTCCTGTTCAGTGTTTATAGCCTGAATGATCCTTTTTAACTCAGAGAATCCCGCTCATATGCATCATGCTGTCTAGTGTTTTATTACACTTATCCGTTTTACGTTGATCTCATTTCAAGGATTAACCTGCCGAAGAGACGCTCGCGGGTAGGAGAGGATGAAGACGGTGAGGGTGGCATGATGAAGAACAGCAGCAGCAGCGAGCAGCTGGATGCAGATGGTGACACAGCCAGTGAAGTGTCCAGCGAAGTCAGCTTCTCCTATGAGTTTGCACAGACGGAAGTCATGATGAAGGCCCTGGGCAACAATGGTGAGAGGAGTTAATAGATTTTAATGTGCATTTGCTGCGATGCCAAACGGCTGTCCTCCATGTCTGATCAGTCCACACTGTGTTTGGTCAGACCCCATGCAGGCGGTCCTTCAGTCTCTGGAGAGGCAGCATGAAGAGGAGAAGCGTTCGGCTCTGGAGCGGCAGAGACAGATGTACGAGCAGGAGCTCCAGCAGCTTCGTAAGAAGCTCAATCCAGACCGTCTGTCCACTGGCCAAACTGGAGGACAGACATCCGGCCAGCAGGGCCCGGGACAGCAGTCTCACTACCGCAGCTTAGAGAGACTCAGCATTGGAGGGATGAGCCATTCATCCAGTGCTCAGAGCAGACTCCGGCAATGGAGTGAGGACAGGTGGGAGTGTGTCAAAGATGTGTGTATATGCATGCCTTTTTTTATTTTTATTTTTTTAACCTCTCCCTTGTTTGCCATCTGTGCTCCTCCTGCAGGGAGGCGGTGTTGGTGAGGAGTCTGCGGAGGTTGAGAGAGCAGATCGTGAGAGCAAACCTTCTGGTGCAAGAAGCCTGTTTTATCTCTGATGAACTGGAGCGTCACACAGAGTACAGAGTCACCCTACAGATCCCAGCAGACAACCTCAACGCAAACCGCAAGGTGTTGCTCTGAAATAAGCCTCACGCGGCAGAGCTGACGTCCGGTATTCCTGCATCTCCAAGCTGATCTACATATCTGTGTTTGTGTAGAGGGACGCAGTGCTCAGCGAACCAGCGATTCAGGTTCGACGGCGGTGTCGAGGGAAACAGATCTGGAGTTTGGAGAAGACGGAGAACCGTCTGGTGGACATGAGAGAGCTTTACCAGGAGTGGCAGGATTACAGCATCCATCATCAAGACAACCCAGTAAGTCGGCCTCACCAGTCCACTGGGCACACTGCTGCTTTCATGATGAGCACTCTGAACACCTGGTTAAAATCTCCTACCCTCCGCCAGGTAATGCGCTCCTATTTCCGACGAGCAGACCCGTTCTTTGACGAGCAGGAAAACCACAGTCTTATCGGTGTTGCCAACGTCTTCCTCTCCTGTTTGTTCTATGACGTCAAGCTGCAGTATGCTGTTCCCATCATCAACCAAAAGGGAGAGGTAGAGTCCCCGTTACTATGAATCATCCTCTGTTCATCTTAATTCCTGCTTAACACTAAAGAAATTAGTTTTAGATTTACATAATGCATAAACAGTGTACTCATGACCTTAAGCTAAGGCTCAAGGATGCTGACATGGAAAGCTTTCTGTCCTGGGCAGGTTGCCGGGCGCTTGCATGTAGAGGTGGTGAGGGTAGGAGGGGGATTGGAAGACAACATGGCTGGAGGAGATGAACCTGACAACAACCAGGACTCTGAGATGGAGGATCGCAAACTGGTCTGCATGGTGAGATCTTTCTTCATACCTTCAGAACTACCGTACATGTTCTGCTGCATTTAAACAGCACACATCTCTAAATCACTTTTTACATTTCCTCTCTGTAGATCAAGATCCTACAAGCCACCGGTCTTCCTCAGTTCCTGTCCAACTTTGTCTTCTGCCAGTATTCCTTCTGGGACCAGCCTGAGCCCATCATTGTGGCTCCTGAGGTTGACACTTCGTCCTCATCACCCAGCACAAAGGACCCACACTGCATGGTGGTGTTCGACAGCTGCAAGGTGAACGCCGGCACAGATCTGCTAATCTTTTGATGATCTGAATCTAAGCTGGTCAACATTTGTTAAAAGTACAAACCCAACCACGGCACAAGGCTGCACAGCTGATGCAATGTTATTTGCGACCACATTTAATAAATATAACGGTCTCTGCTAATAGAGAGCAAAGCTAAAGTAAATCTTTTAGTGTGCGAGACCGAAGCTGCTCTGATGTTTCATTCTAACGCGTAATTCATGAGTTTGATTTAAAATCTTAGATATTATTTGACATAAATTAGATGAAGCTTGCTTATTATATTATCATTCATACAGCCATGAAAATAAGCGTCAAATAAGAGACTGTGACTGCGCTCTGTCATGCCAGCGTGACACACAGCAGATGAATAAGTAATGTCGCCCGTATTGTGTTTACCTCAAACTGACGGCAGAGACTTCAACGCTGCAGTTGAAAATAAACCCTGAAACAGAATCCGAATGCTTTCTAGTGTGGATGGATGTCATGCAGCGCTTCATAAAGCTGCAGTATTACAGCTGGAACAGGAAGAATCAGATTACAGGAAATAAACTGAGACGGACTAAAGTGACCTTCTCCTCTCTGGCCCGGTCCAGAGCCGATCAGGTAGACCAGGTAAAACCAGAGCCGATCAGGTAGACCAGGTTAAATCAGAGAAATGACTGAATTAAGCTCAAGCACAAAAATACGGACTGTGACTTTAAGTGGGAAGGAAGGATTAAGCTCTTTAAGTTCATGTTTCTTCAGTAAATTCACATTTTTACCTCAAAAGTTGGATTGTTTGATATTTTAGTTCTGGTTTTTTAATAAATATGTTAGTAAAGTATAAATAAATCAATTAAACAAATTTAAACTGGATTATATTTTAAAAACTTAGACAAAATCAGAGGTATCTAAAGTAAAAACCTCTGTCCTGAAGGAAAAGAGGTTTTAATTTGATGTAAATGTTTGCATTTGGACATAAAAGCTTTTCATGTGACGCAGTGTTATATGTACAAATCAATGTTATTAATACATATCATATAAAGTATCATCACCAAAAATGGTGCAACCAAAATGCATGACATTAGCATCCTACAGAAGTAACTGATGAGACGCTGATGGTCCCGCAGGAGCTGGCGGTGTCCGTAACCGAGGATTTCATCGAGTATCTCACAGAAGGAGCGGTCGCCATCGAAGTTTACGGACACAGACAGGCTGATGCGGGGAGAAACCCGGCGCTGTGGGACCTCAGCATCATCCAGGCCAAGACACGCACGCTACGAGACAGGTACACACACACACACACACACACTCTGTTGTTACGGTTTCTCTGGGTGAAAACATCGGGTTTTGCAGATGGAGCGAAGTCACACGTCGTCTGGAGTTATGGATTCAGATCCTAGAAATAAATGATAATGGCGACTTTGTCCCAGTGGAAGTGGTTCCAGCTAGAGATGTGCGGACGGGGGGAATCTTCCAGCTTCGGCAGGTAGGGATCAGAACCAGAACCCAACCGCCGTCCACCCGAGAGAACGATCAGATTTCAGCTGAGTCAGCGAGTCCTTCTCCTCCTCTTTGCTTCCAGGGTCAGTCGAGGCGAATCCAGGTGGATGTCCATTCAGTTCAGGACTCTGGCACTATGCCTCTGATAGCAGAAATCGTGCTGGCGGTGTCGGTGGGATGCGTGGAGATCCGAAACACTTCAGCAAACCAGGAAGGAGATGAAATGGACAGTTATCAGGTAGCCCGGCTCAGTATGGCTCTGTTTTTGTGTACAAATACAAGTCAGAAGAAATGGTTATGAACCCATCCGTTTGGATAGGAAAGAGATCTGGAACGTTTGCGGCGTCAGTGGTTAGCTGCTCTCACCAAGAGGCAGGAATACCTGGACCAACACCTGCAGACTCTGGTTAGCAAAGCAGGTAACTAAAAGCATTTAAACATTTATTACAAGCTGTGTCTGAGATGAAGCAGCGTCAGCATATTTTGGGTAGTTTTAAGGGGGATAAATGTGAGTTGTTTCTCCAGAAAAGACAGAGGATGACATGGAGAGGGAGGCCCAGCTGCTGGAGTGGCGTCTCACTCTCACAGAGGAAAGAAACGCCGTCATGGTGCCCTCTGCTGGCAGCGGCATTCCTGGAGCTCCTGCTGAATGGTAAACATCGAGTTTAACAAGCACGTCCCTTGTTTTTGTTTCAAACATGGAGGCATAGAAACAATACGAGTCTGTTCACAGGGTTCCTCTGCCAGGAATGGAGACGCACATCCCTGTCCTCTTCCTGGACCTCAAACGTACGAAGAGGTTTCTTTCATAAGTAAAGAATTGCTTGTAACGTATGTTCTTCCTGCCTAATCTGTTTTGTTGCTTCCTCAGCTGATGACCTCAGCTCTCAGGACCAGTTTGAGGTGCCTGAAGCTGGAGGCTGGGATGCCACGTTGAGTGGGGAAGATGAGGATGACTTTTTTGACCTGCAGATTGTCAAACACTACGACGGAGAGGTAAGCTTCAGCCTGCTGGAGCTCGTCTGAGACGTCCAACGAGGCAACTTTTCCCTCCCTGGCCTCATCTAAATGCATCGACCTGCAGGTGAAGGCTGAGGCATCGTGGGACTCGACTGTCCACGAGTGTCCCCAGCTGAGTCGCGGGGGAACGTGGCCGGAGCAGCGCGTCTACCTGACGGTCAGAGTGGTGGTTCAGCTCAGCCATCCCGCCGACATGCAGCTGGTCCTGAGGAAGAGGATCTGCGTCAACGTCAACCCGGGTCGCCAGGGCTTTGCTCACAACTTTCTCAAAAGGATGTCGACCCGTAGCACCATACCTGGCTGCGGCGTCACCTTCGAGGTGGTCTCCAACATCCCTGGGGTGAGCTGGAAAAGCAAGCATCCGGATAGTTCCTCTGGCTTATCGGGTGGAATATGAAACAATGTTTTGCTGTAACAGGACGCTCCAGGCTCGGAGGACAGGGAGATGCTCGCTCGACTCGCTGCAAGCGCACACAGCAGCCAGTCAGCTGACGACGAGGCCGCCATCGAGAAATACCTTCGCAGCGTGATGAGTCTGGAGAACATCCTGACTCTGGACAGACTCAGACAGGTACAGAACGTCCTGCAGCTGCAGACGATGTTGGCACAGCTAATGTGAGAAAATGTGTTGGGTTTTAGGAAGTAGCAGTGAAGGAGCAGCTGACGGGCAGAGGGAGGAGTAACAGACGGAGTTTAAGCTCTCCTTCTGTCCACAGGGTAAAACACGCCGATGTGGCACCAGATTATGTCGCATTGCAGGTCAATTTTTATACTTAAACCATTTGTTCTGTCCGTCAGCTGTCCGGGAGCAGACAGGACCTGTCCACCACCTGCCTGCTGGACGATAAGGTAACACTCTCCTTCGTGTTCAGCTTTTGATCCATTCACTAAGTTTATTGTTTAATATGGAAGGTTTCCTGCTTCTCTCCGTATTAAACCAACATGTCAACATCTTTCCTGCCTCTCAGGGTCGATGGGAGAGTCAGCAGGATATCTTCATGCCCTCTCAGTTTCACCGTACCCTCCCACGCCCGGCCTCATCCCCATCCACCTACTCCACCTCCCCTTCTTCTTCTACTACTTCCTTTGCTACAACTCCCCCACAGAACCAGGAACCAGAACAAGGTAAACCTCCTTTCAGTGTCTCTCCTAGTCACCCCCTCCCCCCTTTTCATCCATTATTACACCTCCTCTTTCCTTCATTTTGTTCTTCTTTTTCCTGTTTCTGAACCTTGCATCACATCTTTGGTTTTCCATACTTGTGTCTAGTCTTTGTCTGCAGATGTATAAAGTCTATCCACATGTTCTTATTCATGTTTTTCCATCTATCCAGCTGTTTTTATTGTAAAAATCTATCTTAAAGTTTTACACTGCAATCACTCGGGCCCCATGGTGTCTGCTATGTGTTTAAAAAAAAAAGGAATAGTTTAATTAATGTCTTTCTCTTAACGCTATGAATAAGTAGGATATTTAAGGTATTTTTATTGAATTGTTAATGTATACAGCCAAGCCAGGATTAGACAAAATAAAAATACAAATAAAATAAGAATAAAAATGGACAGATTTCATTGGGCCCTACTCACTGTGCTATCTTTGACATTCATTTTGTTTCAGGAATAAACAGAATGAATAATCTTGATTCACTTCTGTGATTAAGTGTGTTTTTGATCATATCACAGCTAATCTCAGGCTCTCTGTCAGTCTGTCACTGTGTTGGGATTGTTGCCATTTTCTGGACTCTCTTTCAGTTTCCTGTCTTAATCTTTCACATCTCTTCTGCCTCCTGGATCTCCTCGTTTTTTCGCTTCTTTTCTGTGTTGGGGGGGGGGGGGGGGGGGGGGGGGGGGGGGGGGGGGGGGGGGGGGGGGGG
>JBAMHV010000001.1:27486786-27500228 GCA_037177535.1 Pseudomugil gertrudae
CCACGAGGGTTTCGTTTCTTAATCCCTACTTTTCTTACCGTTTTTTTTTTTTTCTGGATGAAACTCAGGAAAAATTTTTTGTGTTTCACCCCCTACCGGTGGGGAGGTGGCACACTACAGCTAGTCTTGAGACTACACGTCCCAGAGCTCACTACTACAACTGCCACTCTCCTGAACTTCACAGACTCTGACTCCTCGTCTCAGACTCGTCTGTCCCTCCTGGACTCCTTTTTTTTTTTCTTTTGAAGAGTGATCCTCCCAGAATGTGCCTTCACCATGGCCTGGTTTGTGTTTGCTTTTGATTTGATTTCTGTTTGTGTGGAAGAGAATGCCTTGTGCTAAGTGTGAGGTGATCTCAGGGACTGCAGAGGGAACAGGATAACGTGGGATATGTGTCTGTGTTTGCGTGTTTTTCCTATATGTTGTACAGTTTTGCCTCGTGCACAGATTGATCTATATTGTTGTCGGGGTCGTGCCAGTGGTGAAAATTAGCAGTGTCGTACAGGAAGGTTTGGGAAAAGCCACTTGTGAGGAGCGAGCCGCTCGAGCCGAGAGGCTTTAAAAGTAGATTTGCACTGGAGACGTTGGAGAAGAGACTTTTGTACGTGAACAAAGTGGTTGTGATGCAGCGAGAGGGAGGGGCGCTCCTCCAACCAGCTGAGGTGATGTGAAGATGATTGAGTCTGTCAGCAAGCTATCTGGTGTCCTTCCTGTTCGGCCACCAGGAGGCGCTCTCTCCGCAGTATGTTAACAGAAAGAGGGAAGAGTAAGTGAGTTTCTGCTGGATATATCAAGCTTGAAAAGATTTAATTCTATGCATTTTATCTTTTTTTAAAGATTATTTTACATCTACAGAATAAGTACTGACATTATTGGCAGAACTAATGAAGCTAGGAGCGTGTGTTGGGAGAGTAAAAGCTTGGAGGCTGATGAAAACATTCCTGACATCAGGACAATGTGGCCGAGTTCAGGCGTTTTTATATGTATTTTTATTTTAATGAAACATTCCAGGACTGCAGCCTCTCACTTAGAGACAGACACGTTGTAGTGCACTGCAGCACACTTTACTATGTTCTCAAGAGGATTTTCAGTACTTCTCTGTGAGCTATAGGACAGTTTTACCCCTTTTTTATTTTTATAAACGTGTCTTGTCCAGCATGAAGGCAGACAGAATGATGGTCTGGCTGCTGTATTGTGCTGAGCTAATTTGCTTTACACATTTTTCACAGCCAATCCAGACCGCATCCTGCAGTCTCTGCTGTGAGAAGATGCGTGTCTGGAGAAAGGTGGCATGTAGGATCCAGCAGCACGGTACTGTGCAGAAGTCCTGAGCCACCCCTCATTTCTTCATATGTGGTTAATTGAAGGGTCTTTAAACATAAACAGAAAAGCAGCGTATATGAAATAAAGTTCTCCAGACTTCTGGAGGGACAGTCAAAGCTCTTCTTTTGACTTTGGTGAGTGACTCAAACATCAGGTTTAGTTCTTTAGGTCACACTTAACACCATGCTGAAGTCACCATAAGTCAGTATGTTAATTTAAAATATTTTATTTCTGTCAGAGGGCCAGCTTTGGCTTTTTTTTATCGATGCAACAGAGGAAATGGAAACCGTTTGTGTCGTTGTTGATTCGTCTTTAGTTTGGTGCCTTTGTGACTGATCTGTAGTTCAGCATCAGTGGCTCAACAATAGTTAACTAAAACACCAGGTTTGAGTGAAAAAGCAGCTAAAAACCTTCAAAAAGTCCAGAAAACTCACTGGAAACCAAATCTAAAGAAATGAGAGGCGGCTCGTGACTTCTGCCCAGTTTAAACTGGGACATCTCCCACTAACGAGTCACACTGAGGCGAGTGGGCTAATTTAAAGATCATCTTCAGTACCGTGTGTTAATCACAGCAGCCAAAGGCGAGTAGGATTATTCTGGTCATTTTTTTATTCCTGTTACCGTTGCTATGGTGACCTTGATTTTATCCATGTACGCTGATCACGGTAAAGATATACTGCTTGTGATAGATGTTCTGGAATACTGTGTTCATGTAAGTGCTGTGTGTGTGTGTGTGTCCAGACTGGGTGAAAAACACACACTTTGCATCTGTTTCTTGGTGTGAGGTTAGTATTTATATAGAAATGCTCGTACATTGATTAAGCCTTTTTATTTGAATGAATATTGCACAAATAATTTGAGAATTGCTGCTATAAGCATTGTAAATTAACCTGTAAATGGATCCAGTTTGCTCCATCTCGTACTGGGAGCTCGATGAGGTTCTGTGAACGAACAAGCTGAAGGTGCTGATTTCAGTTCAGTGGCCTTGTTTTGTTTAAAACTGGCACTTTGACAGAAGACGACGTGATTTTTACCTGAAAAATCACGGTTTCGTAGATGAGACAACGGTGTATCACAGTAGTTATCTGACCTTAGAGTCTGTTTAAAGTCCTCTGATTGGTTGATGGCCACCTGGTATGTTTTCTATTGTCGGAGTAGTTTGGTCGTTCTTGTAACATCGTGCTTGATGACAGTTAAGTGGTAGTAAAAGGAGGGAGTAAAGTTTTCTTGTGAGTGACTGTGTGTAGTGTAAATAGATGTGTGTGTGTGTGTGTGTGTGTGATGAGTGGAACTGGCTCTGAATCAAATGGGAAATGATCACCAGCCACTGCTTCACCCACTTCCTCTGTGGCTGCTGGACTTTCCCATCCTGGTCTCTGCTCAGACACTGTTTGAGAGGTGGGGTAGGGGGTGGGGGGGTGAGATCACTTCAGGCTTCTGGCTGTTCCTTTGTGTTGTTGTGCCTCAGAAAACCATGTGATCGTGTATTTTCCACGCTGTTTTTCATATCAACTTATTTGCACAGAGGGGATTGAAGCGTTACCTTCAGCAATACTCAGAAGAGGAAAACATCCTGGTGGGATTTTTTATGATGATGATGATGATGATAAATGTTCTCATGTGATCAGCTTTCTTTGTCTTCATCTGTTATTTCCCTCTCTTGATTCACCTAATTGTAAAAACGTAGTAAAGATGCCAGACTGGGTGTTCAGGGAGTGTTGATATGAGCAGAATGGCGTCGGTCACTGCACAAACGAGTCGGCGTCGTAATGCTGGCCCGTGTGCCTGATGACCTGCTGCTCTGGTGTCCTTTCAGTCGTTCGCATACTTCCAGATTTTCTCACCGTCTCAACTTGCACAGCTGCTGTTTGTAAAACAGGAAAAGGTGTGGAATAATAAGTGTAGTTACTTTCATTTCCAGCTACAAATCAAATCTACATGTAAAAACTTGTCCTACAAGTCTCAAAGTAAACCTGCATGTTTACATGTGGATAACTGAAACCATTAAGTTGCTAATAACGGCATGTTTATCCATCTCCATAAACTAGCTTGTGTAAGGGGGAGCTACCAGTCATACTGGTTTTGATCAGACTGTCATGGCGGTGCTTTTCCACTAAGGCCTCATAGGTGTGTAAAATATAGCTCCATTGTTTTGTTGTAAAAACCGAAATGCATTTTTAAACGTGCAGATTTTAAACTTGTAGATTTGATTTGTGCCTGTTCTGGTTATGTTTGCTGTCCCAGAGCTGCAGATGGTTCTGCAGGGAGCATCACAGGACTGGTCCACTTATTGCAGATGAGTTTAAACTGGTTTGTTTGGTCTATATCTGATGTTGTTCTTTAACTTCTAGCGCTGTTACAGGGTGGTATTATTATTATTCTGTCTCAAGCATAAATAAGGTTGTATTGTTGCACTGCTTAATAAGCGGTACGGCGAGGATATTCAGGCCTTATCTGTTTATTTTGGATCTTCAGACACTCGCTACTGACAAAGTGACACCAGAAGAAGAAACATTAGCACCCAGTGTCGACTTCTGATTTATTTTTAGATAAAGCACTAATATGATGTCAGTTCTGGTGGGCGCGGCTGATCCAGCATGTTGAGTAAGAATGGCTGTCGATCTCAGCTTTAGAGACCTAAATGTTTCTTTAGTTTCAGAACCACCCTCTGCATAAATCTGTAATAAGATGGAAAAAACTACACGCACACTGTACAGAGCAACAAAAGCCATTAACTAAGCTGGTTTAGTGGGATCATTGTTTCTGTAAACCGCATTTACATCTATTTTTAATCTGATTTGATGTATTTTCAGCCCCTCGTACCATTTCTCTTTTATTTTGAAGTGCTTTTATGTCTTGCTCAGAAGGCTTTCCATATCTTTGTGCTGTTTGTTGCTTTTCCTGCAGCTCTGTTTAAAGTGTGAGTTCACTGGTCTGGAGCAAACCCTGCCTTAATGTGGCCTTCGACCTGGATCCAGACTGGTTTCAGGCAGAACTAAACCCTCATATGTTACTCCCCAGGGTTAAAAGAAAGCCCACTCTGGTCCACCATTTCATTTACAAGTAGTTCTCAGGAGCTGTCTGGCTTTTTACTGCCTGTTCCACAGGGAGGAGTGATAAAATGTTGCCCCCTAGTGGGGAATCCTACGCAGGGAATTTTTTTACACCAGAAAATGATGTGAAATCATCAGAGCTAAAACTCACCACTGCCCAGCAGCAGAGGAGGGGGCTTCTTTTGCAGCTACCTGGGATTTAAACAGATCTCATGTTAGTTTCTGGGTCTGTATTGGGCTTATTTTCCTGCCACGGTAGCACGTTTACTCCTAACTACCTCATCCCAGCTTCAGCTTCTTTGATACCTTTTATCTCCAGAGTTTCTTTCAGTGTGTCAAACAGGAATAAAGTTAAAAAAGCAATACATAGCCATGGACTGGTGCAACCTGAACCTGTTTGCAGGTGCATGTTTATTTTTCTCCCCCCCAGTGTTTGGCTGTGTCTGATCCTTTCAGCTATGTCTTATTTTCCAGGAAAACTGTGCTTCAGCTTCTCCACGTGGTGCATTTACAAGGCAGTTGGTATCACAGTACCAGTAGTCGTATTTAACAGAGCTGTGTGGAGATGGGAGGCTAATTGGGATCTGAAAGGAAGGGTTTGGTGCTTGTCAGGGATTTATTCCTGCAGTTACTCCTGCAAAAAAGAAAAAAAACAAGCCCCTCCAGAAACTTTTCACACATGTAGCTGAGGAGAAAAAAAGAAAGTTTGATACTCAAACATTTATTTTCACGTGGCCTTGGCCTGGTCAACAGTATTACTATTTATCATTGTAGCGAATCATTATGAGTCACTGCTGCTGTTAGTGTGGAGCAGGTTGGATGTGTCATGTACCACACTGGCCTCTATGTTTGTATATATGAGCATATTAAGAAAAAAGACAAATCTGAGCACAAGTTTGGGTTTTGATTAATTTAATTTGTTTTATGTAATTCTATGCTGCAATCCAAAGAATAAACATGTATTATAATACATTTATAATTTGTCTGAACCGTGATCTAACGAGGAAAAATAAATTCTATCAGTTTCATTCTTGTGCTGAAATGCTCAGTTCTGTTACAGGAAATAATTACTCTCTCCAGGCTTCCTGGAGGCTTTTTAAAGCAGTACTTTGGACGCTGTCTGCGTTTTGGTTTTTCCTGCCCAAACCTGAAGAGGATTCATCACTCCGTGAGCCCAGAAGCTCCTGGTTTTCAGTGCAGTACTGGTTTGACATGCATCAGCCTTTTCTTGACTGAACCGATGTTACAACTAAATCTGTGCCCCATCAGAATGTGTGCACACATTTCCGCTAGTCTACATTTCACTGTATAATACATGTTTTATAGACGTTCAAAGGCTTGAAAACTCTTGTAACACGAGAAAAGCCCCATCAGTGGGAAAATTATCCTCTTACTTCATTATTATTACGATACAGTAAAAACTGGTGATTTTAAAATGTGTTTTTTCTGATGAGACTCGCATGTGCCAGAAGAGTAACGTGAATGGCAAATTTAGATTGTAAATGTTTTAATTTATCATTATGTTTATAAAAGTTTTTTTAAGATTTGCCTTTTAAGACGTAAATGTAAAGAAATGTACACCCTGTGGTCACAGATTCCGATGGGTCACAGATTTAGTTAAAACACCGGAAATGAATGCAGGCCCCTTGATGCAGCCACGTAAGCGTGAAGCATTTACGTTTTGTTCTTACCAGACAAGTGCCTACATGTAAGGATGCTTTAAAATGGGTTCTTTGTATTGGGACAGACATTTTTTTTTTTTATTAAGTGAATATAAAATGTGCAAATTCACATGCTCCACTCGCGTGTTCTGAAAACTACCATGTGAGGAAATCACTACGGTGTCTCTGAGTGGACAAACTCTGTGTCGTGACTGCCCCAGCACCACCAGTTTCTTTTCCTTTCAGGCCAGGTGATGGGTGATTGGGGACAGCTGGCCAGGGTCCATCCTTTCCCTGGGCCTGCAGGCGTTTGGGTTTTGTTGCGCTTTAGTTTAGCTTACCGGTTTAGTTTAACTAGCTAAGAGCTAAACCACCTATACAAACACAAGACAGAACACATGTGGTGGTGCAGTAAGTCTACCTGAGGCAACTGAATCCACTTTCGGAAACGTATTAAGTATTTTGGCCACCGTAGATCTTTACTATCGTTAGTAACTTCCACACTGTAGCCCAAATATCACAGAATGTTCATTTGTTACATGTGATTTATCACTATATAGATTATAATCTTTAAACTCAGTTTTGCTTGAAGTGAAATGGATCTTAAACATTGTATCAATGAATCCTAGTTTGATCGATCTGTTCACATGAAATACAGCCTCATGAGAATAGTGATGTATAAAGTAACCTTGTCAAATAGCTGAAATATGTTTGAATCAAACAGAGTGACACTCAGTGTGGAGTCTGATCAGTTTTATTCCCCTGTGTAAATAGAATATCAATAAAAACACCTTAAAAATAAAAATTAAGCTTTATCCAACAGATGAAAAAGTAACAAAAGGCATATGTAGATTTTCTACATAGCAATTACACAACAGTCTACTGTCCAAAAAAGGCACTAAATCTGGAAATAGAGGGGAAAAAGGGAAAAGCTCAATTCAAACTTAAAGGAGAAACATCCAGCTGAGGTTTGTATTTGTCATTTTACAGAGATTTATTGATGGAAACCCCCATTCAGGCTGGAAAATGATGTCAACGGGATGACAAACAGCATTCCCGCTCTTCCCTGTCAGAGGACGGCATCTTAACCCAGAGAGACGGACCGTCTCAAACTGTTAGGACACCACATCAGATACAGAGCTCGTCTCGGATTAGATCAACCATCCTGTTAAAACAGGAAAGACCCAGAGGAAGCACTACCTTCCCTCAAAATCTGCTGCTGGAGGAGCCAGTTTGAGCAAAGCAGCAGAAACGTGTCCTTTTCTGGAATGAGAAGGCAACACAGGACTGAAGGCAGATGATGGAAGTATTCAGACTAATGACACGAGTATCCTGATGCAGTGCTGCTAAAACTGGAAGAGCAAAGTTACTGTGCTACACTTTCATTTCATTAAAACAGAAAATATTGTGTAAAATGAAAGAATTAAAATACAGAGAACTTTATAAAGAAGGAGCGGAAAAGCAACTGAGGCTGCAGGTGTAAAACCAGCACAACTGGTTCATTTAGTCTGATGTAAGAACAAGTTTCTTTTTATTCTGTTCAGAAATCCCATTTCAGTGTGAATCCCAACATGGCATCTCAGCTTGCCATCCTAGACTCACAGAGAAGGGAAAAATAATAATACACAGGGACCATGAAGGCCACACAAAATCATTTAAATCCTGAAATAATCTCAAACAGCATGTGGTCTTAAATGAATCTATAGATTCATTTCAGAAAGGCTTCTGCTTAGCAGACTTGCATTAAAAAAAAGAAACGCATATATTTTGGTGTAACAAACAAAAAGCTACATAACTGATGCTTTAAAAGCTTAAAAAGACACGAGACAGCTCAGCTGCCACACAATTGGACACATTTCATCTTTTAACTTCACTTTTTGCCTACGTGTAATCTAAAACACTCGTTTATACTCCACCAGACGGAGGAGGAACAAGTTTAGTATTTCATGTTCAATGAAAGAGTTTATCGATTAAACAGATCTTTTTTTAGAGTGGAACTTCCCTTTATGTTTAAACAGGATAATAAAAGCTCTAATTTAAGAAGGAGTTTCCCCTTTTTTCTACTTTCTTTTCTTCAAACAGCTTCATCACAGGTTAGTGACGTCGGTTCTGTTTTATCTTGTTTTTTTCCTCAACAGCTAAAAAACTCATTCACATTGAAGCGTCATGAACAAAGATGCAGGTGTAGCTTATAGCTTGGAGGTGGGTCGGGGTGGGGGGCGGTTAGTGAGGTAACTGTGTAAAGTTTGAACTCTGAACTAGTAGCTTAGCTTGAAAAGCATCTGGTGATGAACAGTGATAAAAGAAGGTGAAGCCAGCAGTGTTGTCTGTAACAGAATAGCAGTGATAAACCGATACAGCCACTGTAGAAGTCCTCATCATACGTGTGCACACACCACACAAACAATCAGAAGCCTTAATGGACTTAAATCTGATTATTTACTTATTAACACAAGAAGGTATTGCTAAACAGATGCTAACTTTTAGCATTGCGGCTACTTTAAAAGTAAAAAATCTCATCTTAAAGCTGAACTCATCTTTGGAACAATCTGTAAAACGGCAGATTATTCGAGGACTCTTTAGTCTCTTTTAGCTTATTTTAGTTTCTGCCCTGCAGGCGGAGCGGGCCGCTGCTCTTAAACAGGTGTAAAACCATTTTAAAGTTGGTAACACATTTAAAGTGTTGAAATGAGCAGAACATTTAGCAGCTGAGGAGTTAGAGGACATGATGTCTGTTTGACTTTTGCTATCTGAAGCCTTCACATTGACATTCTTGCAATGTAACAAGTATAAATTTAGGTCTGTTACAACATCCTAGCAGATAGCCTCCAAATGGAGCCAACTCAACCCTCTGCTCACTTCTAATAAAGCTTAGCCAAACCTAAAGGCTAAATGTACGCTCCTGATGAGAAACATAAATACATATACTCTCAGACATGCTTAATGGCACACTGACATTCATTATGCACATTCATGGGTTCATTGTGGTCCTGGAGCATCTTAAGATGAGGAAATGAACCCCTACCTTATGCAGCACTTGCCCGGAATACTTAAAAGTTGCATATTGCCATCAGATATGATATTTTCCAAATATGTTTACTAGATTTATACAAAATGCCCTCAAGTCCAATATGTACAATATTTTAAATTGTAGGTATCCGTCTAAATTTAAGTTAATACTGTGCATCTGCTGGATGAGTTGTTAAACCACTTGCTAACATGTTAGCATAAGGTCATTTTCTCTCTGTAACACTGCCCCCTTGTGGACATAAAAGAAACTGCTGCATTAAAATAAACATTTCGTAAAATGAGGCCACCGGTGCTTCTTTCAACACAAAAAGGGCAAATCCCAACTTGTAAATAACTCTTAATGGCTGCCAGACCCCTACAGTGGCTGTAAAGTTTAATTACAGGCTAATCAAATATTTTTATGCTGAAGTGGTTGGTCCAAGAACATTAACCAACAACTGATCTAAACAATAACTTTTCCTCCTCCTCCTCTTCCTCCTCCTCTTGCTGCTACTCTGGTCTTCCAGCCACTCTTAGTGATCCATTAAACATTTGAGCAGCACGGACTTGAAGCACCACAATAATCAATAAAGTGTCATTTAAAATAAAAATACAACTTAGGGGTGACGATATGTGTTCATAACACATGGCATATGGACCAAGCAGAAAAATATATTTTAAAAAAAGCAATAATTTGACACATCTGATGTGCCTTGAGTTAGCATATCTTTCTTACTAATATTATCTATTATTCTCATACACTCAGAAAATATATAGATATTAAAACTTAATATTTTGGCTATTGTTTCACCAACAAGTCAGACTCGTACTGATAGTTTCTCTCATTAGATACTTAAATGAATATATAATGTAAATAGAAATGTATTAGGAAGCATACAGTATGCTGTATGTATGTAGTACGCATTCATTACACTTTTTTCTCTGTAGTATCTTTAACATGAATCCCTCCTGACTGACTAATCAGTACTGATGACTGATTATCTCACAGTGATCAATCATTCCTGGGCACAAACGACTAAATAACACCTGATCACAGTGACATCAGGATGTTTGCTTTATATACAGTCTGCCTGACGTTTTGGCTGTGTTTCACATGTAAGCAAAGTAAGGCTGTGACCATTACCACCTGGATAAAATCTGAGGACCTAATACTGAAACACTGTTTAATGCATTAATGAATCACCACCTGAACTAAAACACCAACATCTGATCTGGAGATTGTGTGTGGTTGACATTTTTTAAAGGTAAACTCCTTTAAATGTTAATTCAGTCAGGGTTTTCTCTCTTAATGACACCAGTTTGTAACTGTACGCTATGTAGGTGAAAATGCACCTTGTGAGGATCATGCTCCTGTAAAACCAGCCACACAGCTTCATGTTCTGGTTGCGTCTCCCCACAAAAGCATCAGGAACCCCTACAATATTCTCCTGCAGATGAATTTGGCAGACGTTTGCACATCGCATCATCTTACTGCAATAGAGTCGGAATTATCTGCTACAACATGGATAAGTTGTGGGAAGTGGTCCATGCTTACTCATAAGGGTCCAAAGCCATGATGTTTTTCATATTAGTTAATACATTGCTGCACTCATGTAAATTCTGTTTCATCTGACAGAAATTGCCTCAGCGCTGTGTTTACCAGACAGTTCATCTCTTGCAGACCTCCCTCCCTGACTAGAGCAAATAAGAGCGTGCATCTTCAAAGCAAAATGGCTGAAAACACACCATTCACCTGAAGACGAGGATACAGCGTCTCCTCTAAAAAAACTAGTCACTGGTGAAGAAGTTGTCTGATGAAGAAAGGAACCAGATTAACATCGGCCTTAGCTGCTAGAGTCTGACTCGGAGCTAGCTCTTCTTCCTCTGTAAGCTGCATAAACACAAGCTACTTCCACATGTTCCACAACGTGGTGGTATTGTTTAGGCAGACGAGGCGAGCAGAGTAGAGGTAAAATGTGACACATATTGTCTGGCTCTACACGCTGCTCAGCAGAAACCTTGCAGTGAAGCGATTTAGCTTTTTGCTCCCTTAGAGGTATACCTCACTGTAAAGGTGACTTGTCGGGCTTTAGATTGATCCATGGTGTTTTTATTAAAGAGAAGAAATCCTGACTGAATCACCTTTAAATCATAAATAAACTAACATTGAAATTCTGGATGTGTGAAAATAGAAATGCTGATTTTTTGTGTGTGAAACTATATCAGTGCAATAAAATCTGTACTGTTTAAACTTAAACAACAAAAACTGATAATTTATTCTAATAAATGTACGTCAAATTATTTTGGCCTTTTGGTTTGCTGTCATACACGAGCTCTTCAATCAGAGAAGAATTGATCGTAAATGTGGCGATATCAACGCGATGAAACGTGGAACGGATTAAAATGCACCTAACTTTACAGTTCATACACACGGAGGCTGCTCAGTTGTGTAGTGATCACAGTGCAAGAACCTGAAACTATACTACAGTGCTGCTGTGAGGAAAGCTGCACAAAGCGTCCAGCCCTGTTGGACGAGATTCAGAGGGTCAACATGTAAACCCGATCGGTGATAAAAACAAAGACAGTTACAGTGCATTTTCCAGAGTGTTTCAGAGCTGAAAGACAAATTAGTGTGTTCGGTTGGATTCATTTTAAATCTTCCATAAATGGCTGGGGAGCACTGATATAGTTAGTAATTATTACTATAATATACTGATTATAGCTATATGAGCGTAGCAGAGTAGGTTGGTGGTTGGAGGTAGGGTTGGGAGGTATCTCAGGGTTGGTGTTTACACAACTTTTGGTCTCTTTTCCCCCCTTTTTACATTCCTATAAAATTTGCTTGCATATAATGACACCTGTTCAGACAGCTCTGAAATCCGTCGCCACCTTCAGTCGTCTTCCAGACTCTCCGTCTTGATCTCGTTCCCCATGCTGCATCCTGCCTCGTCCGCCTGATTGGCTGAGGCCAGGCTGCTGTGACTTGCCGTCTTCTCCAAAACGATGGGGTCCTGGGGTTCATCCTGGAGGGACGGGGAAGGAGGGGACCAGGATACGCCCGTCAGTCTGGAGCCTTCTGCCTGAGAGCCTGCCCCAGACACGAGGGAACGGCCAATCAGAGAGGTGCTCCTCTGTCCGGACACGCCTCCTCTGGCCAGGGCAGAAAACCAGCTGGGGAGCAGCGTGGGGACCTGAAGCAGGCAAATTTCACAGAAAACCTAAAACTTCTGGACACGTCTGGATTTATGGAAAATGTATTTGTGGTGTAGAGGTAGTTGGGATGTACCTGGGTTGGAGAGGACAGGTCAGCTCGACCAAATGCAAACTGCCGGGCGGAAGCTCTCTTATCATACAAAGACACCTCACAGCCCTGTGTTGGGTTCAGCAAAGGTAAACAACTAAAGCATCCTTTTACAGTCATTTTGTGTGTGAATAAAAAGCATATCTGCCGAGTAGATTTACTTCACCTGATCAGGGAAGTCGTTTCCATCCACCTCATCACTGTTGGACTGACCTCCTGGACTCTGAACCTCAATGCCATGGCTCTCCAAGATGGCTGCTTCTTCAAAAACACAAACTTCATCATAGCATATCAACTCTAGATTTAGGTGTATGTCAGTTTTTATCGTCCCTCCACCCACACACGCTGCTTGTGACAGTAAAGGCCATCATCAGAGGGCTTCATGTATGACGACAGTAACATCTGTAAATGTTCGTGCACTCAGAAACTCAGAAGACATTACCTATGTTAGCACGTCTCTTGATGTCTTTGCGGCGGTTAGCAAACCAGTTGTAGACCTTTAGTGATGTAACTCTTTCCAAATCAGACAGTTTCTTTCCTGTAGAACACAAACACACAGATCAGATCTACAGACAGTTTGACCCTCTCCTTAACAGCCTCCAGCTGTTCTGAAGACCAGTCTCCATACCAGAGTCTGGTGGAGGCTGCTCTGGTTTTAACTCATAGGCTGCCAGCCGTAGCCGGAGCATTTTGGCTTATCTTTAGGACACACGTGTTGCTGAGCTCTAAGACTGCAGATGTGAAGGGCTGATTTGAATGAGACAGGGGTCTTAGGAGTGTGAACTCGGCACATTTGGGGTATGTTTTGAAGAGCAGACCAAGCCAAATCGGCTTTCCATATACAAAAAAAAGTTAAAGCACAAAAGAAAACATCTTTTGGCGTCTTGTTAGCGAGCGTTCAGATTCACAAAGACGTCCTGACGCAGCGCCGTCTATTCTATTCTACAGTCATTTAGACACTTTTATCCAAAGCGACGTACATCAGAGAATAAAACAACGCAAGCATGAAATCAAACAGCGAGGAACAGCATAGATAAGAGCCAGACTGCTGCAAGTCTGGTTGGACACAGCTATTGTCCTGTAGGACACAGACGT
>JBAMHV010000001.1:27571190-27586265 GCA_037177535.1 Pseudomugil gertrudae
AAGAATGGTGACTTACCTATGCAGAGTTTTGGATTATGCCAAATACCGGCCGACTTATTGAGATGGGGATCAAATTTAAAAAATTTTCCCATTTTTTTCCACACATCTTTCAAGTGAGACAAGACAGGATGTGACTGGTTATGAGGGGCAAGGTTATTAGATAAGTTATAAAGTGGCGTAAAAGGTAAAGAAACACTGCTCTCAAGAGAGAACCATGGGGGTGCTCTCTCGGGGGGCAAAAACCAATGCGCTAAATGCCTGAGAGAGAAAGCGTAGTGATAATACTGCAGGTTAGGCATCCCAAATCCACCTCTGTCAACTGGCTTCTGTAGTTTTCTCAAATTCAGTCTGGGCTTTTTATTATTCCAAATGAATGAGTTGCAAAGTTGGTCAAATTGTTTAAAATAGTTTAAGGGAACACGAACAGGTAGAGCCTGTAGCAGATATTTTAACTTGGATGTACAGACCATTTTTATCACATTTACTTCTCCCCACATAGAAAGATACAACTGAGACCAACAGTCCACATCTGCTTTCATCCTACTTAATAGAGGTTCAATATTTATTTTAATCAAGTCTGTCAGCTGGGGTGGGAAGGTGATACCCAGATACTTAATGCCCTTTTGAGGCCAAGAGAACATGCCAATTGGAAAAAAATTTCTGGGACAATAACGAGTCAGAGGAAGGGCCTCTGACTTGGTCCAGTTTACTTTATAACCAGAAATGTCTGAGAACTTATTTATTACCGTGAACAAAGAGGAAAATGAATGCTCAGGGTCTGATACAAAAAGAAGAATGTCATCTGCATACAACATAAGTTTGTGACAATTTTCTCCTATGCATATACCTGGGAATGTGGTCTCTTTCCGAATAGCAACTGCCAGCGGTTCGAGGGCCAGGGCAAAAAGAAGTGGGGAAAGGGGATCCCCCTGCCTAGTGCCTCTACCTAGTTCAAACGGAGGCCCAATTATACCATTTGTACGTACAGAAGCCTTGGGATGTACGTATATGAGCCTAATCCAGTTAATGAAGTTTTTACTAAAGCCAAAACACTCCAAAGTAGTGAATAAGTACAGCCATTCGACTCTGTCGAATGCCTTTTCGGCATCCAACGAGATAGCAGCCATAGGTGACTGATTGTCCTGAACTGCCCACATAATATCAATCAGCCTCCTAATGTTGTCAGTAGAAGAGCGCGACCGTATAAATCCAACCTGATCTGCATGTATAAGAGAGGTTATGACTCTGTCTAATCGATTGGCCAGAATTTTTGATAAAATTTTACTGTCGTAAGAGGTCAAACTTATTGGTCTGTAACTTTTACAATCGGAGGGGTCTTTGTCTTTTTTCAAAATAAGTGTAATAATGGCCTCCGACAATGAGGGTGGGAGCATCCCACTTTTAAAAGACTCATTGTAAGTGTTCAGGAGCAAAGGTGCCAATTCTTCAGGAAAGGATTTATAAAATTCGGCTGTAAAGCCATCTAAGCCTGGAGCCTTACTTGAAGGCAGGTGTTTAATCACGCCAACTATCTCTTCAATAGTAATGGGTGAGTCCAGATTTTTGAGCTTATCTGTTGTAATCTTGGGAAGATGCAGATTTTGCAGAAAATTTTTAATGTCATTCTCTGAAGCATTTAACCCCGAGCTATAGAGGTCCTTCAAAATAATAATTCTTATTAAATAATATGTGAATTACCGTCACTACCGGTAAGTGGCAAACATCCAGTATTCCATTTGAGACAGCACTTACCCATAATGGTGCGCACTACAGGAAAACAGGGCACAGTGCGCACTATGAACTGATTCCAGCACACTATAGAATAATGAATCTACACAGTGTGTAGAGTCTTCGAGTCCAGGTTTGAAGAGTCTAGGTACTGTAGTTTTTGAGTAGGACCTGGTCCAATGTGGTCCAGATGTAAAAAAACGTCTTAAATTATGTCTAATTTTCATTTTCACAAATAGATTAAAGGTTTCACAAATCAGAAACTGTCCCCAGCAAACACATGTCTGTGGGCCCCATGTGGGACTGACATGTGGACCTCTATGTGGGTTCACAGTGGGCATGGTCTTACACTGGGTATCCTGTATGGGGCCCATATGGGTAAACCAAATAGGACCCAGCTGGGCCAAGCTTTTGAGGATTGTTAATGGGTACTATGTGGGTCACAAATGGTAAGGTTATACTGGTAAAAACTAATTTAGCAAAAATATGTCACAGACAACACTCTATTACCTAAAAACAAACCTATCAAATGTCAGTTTGATCAGTTTTATTAATCATTACCACTATTAAAATAACAAAAAATATTTATTATAATTATTAGAATATATTTAATAGCCTATATTATTAATAATAATAATATTATACTTGATATATAAATGTCTCTTTTAAAAATCAAATTTACTTTTCCTGAATCCATTTTAAAAGGCGCCAACTAGCACAATTAGAAGGGATTTCCTGGGTGTGAGGTGTCTTGCAGGGTGTTTTGTGACGTATTTTAGGAGACAGCTTAAATAGTTTTCACTCCGTTTTGGGAAAAAGAGAGGCAGCATTCCTCTCTCACCTCTCTTCACATCCGGTTGGTACTGAACTGTAAAACGTTCCAGAAACCTAAAACTTGAGACTTCTTCTATTCTTCCACATTGATGTACACACCACAGTGCAGAGGTGTCCAGTTCCGTGTTTTAGATGTTTCACATCTCTTACACATCTGATAAAGCTGCTTTTAAGTGCTGCCAAGCGTTTCGATTCAAACCTCTTCCCTGTAAGCAGTTACATTATTGTTGGTTTTATGAGTCCTACCATGCTTGTGTTGTCGGCAAATTTCAAAAGGGTTAGAGTTGTTGGAGGGAGTGCAGTCATGTGTGAGGAGCAAATATAGAAATACACTGAGAAAATAGCTTTGAAGGACACCAGCACTGAGAGCGATAACAGTGGAGGATGGTGACATGCTGGGGTCTGTGTGACAGGAAGTCTTTAATCCAGCTGAAAGCGGTCCCAAACCCCATGCTTTTAATGCGTTGACCAGATTTATTGGCTAGATGGAGTTAATGCAGAGCTACAACCCAAAAGCAGTATCCGGATGGAGCTGTTGTGGTTTTCCAGACATGTGATGAGATGCCATCATTTGATCATCTGTTGTTCCTGTGTGCAAAAATTAAAATACATTAAACGACATGTTTAGTAAATGATCAAATAATTTAATCCAAACCTCTAACTAGCTGTATCTGTTGATGCCAGAGGTCTTTGCTGTTTAATGGGATGATTCTGCTGGGAGGCTTTTCCTCAGATGACACACAGTTCAGCGTAGCCCAGCATCGATCTGCAAAGTTATTTTTAGCATTTGATCCAATTCAGAAGAAGAAGCTGTCTATAATGAAGCTGATTGCAATTAAAATCCCATCTTGTCTGTCCATTCAGTAATCCTAAAACTTCATAATCTAAACATTTTATCAACAGATATTTTCCAAACTTTAACAAAATAGTAGGTTTGTATGTTTAGATTAAGACTAGCCAGTTCATTATATATACTAGATAGCCTATAAATTACTGTACAATAAAGCAGAACCACGCATATGCCCATCATTATTCATTACAGCCTCACACAAAGATTTATCAGGCTTGATTACATGTCTAAGACTAATCGATGCACAAATTGGGAGCTCATCATATTCAACGTAGCCTGTAATGATTTTATTGGACAGAGTTCAGGCAGCATATTACCACATTACCATGTATTTATCATGTTAAAACCAAAGCATGTGTTTATTATCCCTAACCCACATCATCCTCACATCTTTCAAGTGTTTTGAACATGTCAGGGTTGGGCAAGGCCCCCTTAGCTGGAAAAATGTAATAAAGGAAGTAGACTTTGTAAACATAGAGCTATTTTAGGGCACTGACATTACAGGACTCACAATTTTCTGCTCTTCATTGTGAAACTGCTGCATTTTGTACTGTGGACCTGATCACAATCTGGACTGTGTGATATACACTTTTAATGTGTTACATGCATTCATTTAGTACATCATTTATTTACTCCTTAACAAAAATAAATAATCAACCAATCACATGGCATAATGTATGTAGCTGAGACAAGGTCAAGATGACCGGCTGATGTTCAGACTGAGTAGCAGAATGAGGAAGAGGAGGATTTAAGTGACTTTGAATGTGGCATCGTTGCGAGTTTTTTTGTTGTTCACAAACAGCTAAGAACAGGAAATAGAGAGAAAAACGTTGCCTGGTCTGAGTCTCCATCTCAGCTGGAACATCTATATGTGAAAACAACATGAAAACATGAATCCATCATTAAAGTTTATTTATAAAGCACTTTGCAAACAGTTGTGTTGGCCAAAGTGAAAGTAACGAAAACAAATAAAAAGGGAATAAAAGAGACAATTAAAGGGAAAAAAAGGAAAAAAGAATAAAAAAATAAATACGATAAAAGCCAACATCTCACACCGAGTTAAAAGCCAAAGCGACTGAAAGAGCTCGATCATCTCTCATCTGTCTCTCTGTTTTAGGTACCACCAACAAGGACTGAAGGAGTGTAGGTCTAATCAGGTCAGACAGATATTGTGGGGCAAACCCACGAGTACATTTAAAACCAATAACAGAAGGTTAAAATCAGGTGTAAAATGCAGGGAGCCAGTGAGGTGAGGCTGAAGTCGGAGTGATGTGCTCATGTTGTTTGGCCCCAGTTAAAAGCCGAGCAGCATCATTCTGCACCAGCTGCAGACAGGACAGCACGTCTGACTCAGCCAGTTTAAAGTGCATTGCAGTGGTTTGAATGAGTGGAGATAGAAGCATGCAGTAAACGGTGATGTCTGGGAAGAAATGGCTTGACTTTGGATATCTGTCTCAAATGATAAAAACTGGACTTGACCACAGATTTATTCTGAGCGTAAAGTCTCATTTCATTTTATTGGCTCGCTTACGTTTACTATATCATTTTCCAGTGTAACCAGTTTTTAATGTCCAGGTCCTCTTTATTGCATTCAGATTTATTGTACTAAAAGATTTGGCCTAATTTATTTTAGTTGGATCACTAATTAAATGTCCTTGTTCATCAAAAATGAAAGCAACTGATTAACAGTTTTCCTGTTGCTTCAGTCTTAAAGCAGCTATTTTACCAGCCTGCTGTTATTTATAATAAGCCACAGAGTCTAGCAGCAAGTCCTTTAGTTCACACATTTTTTTAAATCTTCAGTTAAATCTAACTTTTATTTTGAAGCTAAATGTTTTTTTTGGGATATTGTTTACAGCAAGAACATAATCTTCCCCACTTCCTTGAGGTAACAGTCTTAATATTTTGATCTAATAAGGCAGGCACTTTGAGATTCATCAGTTTTGTCAACATTTGAAGCAAAAATGGCATCTTGTTTTAATTTTGCACCATTTCAGGTCTTAATTGAGGGAGATGTGTCTTGTAATAATGCTGTAGGAAAAGGTGTACTGATGCATTTCTCAGCTTTACAGACGCTGAACCTTGTTCCAGCAATTAGCAGCCGTGGACTCTTCTTACTCAGGGGGCAACACTCTGAAATGTGAAATGGCTGTTAAGATAAAGGCGAATCACAATCTCAAAATCCTCAATGGACCACTTCAAGTGTGCGCTGAAGGGTTTGACCCTCGCCGTCTCTAGAGTTTAACGTTATTAGGATAATTTCTGTGGAAAGAAATTCAAGCAGCAGTGCATCCGAGACAGTCATGAAGCTCACGGAACCAGTGGCCTGCCTGGGAAGAGAGAGAAAAGTTAGTGATTAAAGATAACACTGACCAAGCAAGATGTCCAAAGAATTCCATCCATCCCTCCATTAGCTGCACGGCTCAGTCTGATGAAAGGTCGCGAGTAGCTGCAGCCAATCCCAGCAGTCATTAGGTGAGAGGTACACCCTGGACAGGTCGCCAGATGTCAGAATATTGTTTGGCTTTTTTTATTATTTGAAAAAAATGACCACAAAAAAGTGTTTTCCATCCTAAAACTTAACTGCTATGTATATTAACTTAATGCTGGTTCCACCCCCCCACCCCCACCCCACACACCCACCCACACACACACACACACACAAACAAATAGTATTGATAGTTTGCTTATCTGATGATCTTTCAGTATGCACATTTTAGTCTCTGAGAGCAAATCAGAAGATTCTGCTTGGGTTGGACGATGGTATTATTTAGATATTTGCATTCAATTCTGGATCAATATAACACTGGTACAAATTAATTAAATTAATTAAATTAAATTGATTAAGACATATACTGAACAGGAGGATGAATGAGATCTACACAGTGTTTTGTTGTTTCATGCAATACCTGATAGCCTCCACAGTGATGAGATCTGGGATGTGTGTGGGCAATGCCATCGGCTTCTTTCTTCTGCTGATGGCAGATCTGTCTGGCTCTGGTTCTGTGTTTGGATGTGTTAACAAGCTGTAGAGTAACACCTAGTAGCAATCTCATGTTCTCCAAATAATACAAAGTGCTGATTTAAAAAAAAATGTCTGTTTCGTTTTAGAAATGGAGAATTTGTCTCAGGTTTGTGGTACCAACAGGGTGCAGCCTTGTTGTCTGAATGTGGATGCAAAAAGGAGAATTCCAGCTGGAAGTGAAATGATACACTGTAACACTTGACCTTAACATAACCTTCATTATTAATGCGGGTTAGACTCAAAAAGTGTTTATTTCCTGTGGAGTTGAGAGATTCATGGCCTTTTTGGAGCAATTCCAAGAGTTTGACATCAGCATACACTGAAAAGCTAACACCAATTGGCAGCTTTAAACAGCTGATAATCCATCCCTGCATATTAAATCGAGGTCAATGACAATGTGTGTGTTCTCCTTGTCTGGCATTAGCCCAATGTACACCACCACTGATTAAAATGTACTGTTGGCAGCGACCACAGTGATATATATATTCAGTTTTATGTCAGTTATATGATGTGTTTAGATGTAAATTATCACAGTTGCTGCACGTGTGTGTCCAGGAATACATTGAAAAAGGAGCTTTTCCCTTCCTGGCCAGTTTGGTGCTGTGGAGAGGTAATGGGAACAGAAAGACACCTGTAAACATCTTTATGCAGCATCTGTTGCATCACAAATATATGTAAGTCCAACTATCCATTTTCTGAATCCAGGTCAGACTGGGGAAGCTGGAGTCCATGTCAGTGATTAGCAGGTGAGAGACAGGTACATCCTGGACATGTCACCAGTCCATCACTGGGTCTGTTGCCTCTATGGTTGCCTCACATCACAACATTAAAATGGATTTTACAAGATGTTTGGTTTTTCCCTTCTTTTTAATCTTCTTCTTTTTTTTATAAATCTATTTATCATCCACTGGATGTTTTTTGGTGGATTTTGGTTGTCCTGTTTTCTACTTGTAACTGGTCTCCATTACTGTTTCCTCTCAGTACTTGATCCTGAGGGGATCAGATGACGTGCCACCCTGACTTGTCTCAATTAGACTCCGGTGCGGCGCCAATCCACCTGACCCAAACTGGTCTGTATCTCCACGCTCCTGACCACTATCCGCTGTCATGCCCCAAATAACGCTGCCACCAAAGTGAGCTGAAAAACTCCAGTTCCCACCTGTGAGTCAGCTGTCACCAGTCCTGTTCCTGCACCAGAGACTGCACAACCAAATGACAACACTGCCCTGGGGCTTTTCAAAACAGGCACAAACACACTGAGACTATGTCGTTCTGGGAACACAGGTGGGCTGAATTAAACAACGTTTCTTTTTATTTCCACTTCATTTTTTCTCTTTTATTTTTAAGTAACATAAGCGCTTGTTCACTTTGACAAACACAAAGTAGCTAAAAGCAGTTTTCTACTGTGTTGCAGATGCCATAGTCAGTCAGCATCACCTGAGCATTAAACAAGTGAGATCCGACTGTGACAACCTGAAGACGTATATGTGTCACATGTTAAACCTCATAGGAGACAACCGAGACTCTCCATTATTTTTGTGTCCCATCTCTGGTGCAAATGGAATTTTTATGCCAGACTGTAAAACCACGGTCTACAGGGAGCCTCCCAGTGGGACAACCTGAAACGTGTTTGGTTTGGGTGGTTCATTTTGTACACTGAAGACAATTATTATGTAATGTATTATGACTGAATCCCCCATGCCTCATCTCGTGGTTCCATGGAAAGAAAGGAGGGCCCCTAAAGGAACATTTTCCCAGAGCCCCCCCACTGTTTAGAGCCTGCCCAAATGAAAGGAGATAATGGTACTCATGGAATTTAATACAATGAAAAAACATCTAGAACAAATCTGGGAATTTGTTGGACACAATTTCACTGAGTAACCAGTTCAGATGTGAAAGGCTTTAGTTTTCCGTGGAGATGATTCAAAATGTTTCACTGGACAGTTGAGATTTCCAGAAAATCTCCAACTTTTAAAAGCAGCTTTGCATCTTAAAATGATCCCAACAAAAGCTCCAACAGCTCAGCAAAAAGTATCCTATAAACATAAAGCTTGACGCGCACCAGTTCAGCCTGTGTGGGTTGTGCACGCGCAACCTTGCCAGACAAATTGAATCCAGGTTTCAGGCGCAGGTTCGGTCTCGATGACAGCGATGCTAATATGAGCTTCAGTGCCTAATTACATTTCTCCTGGAGAGGATCAAATGAGAAACTTGCAGCTGAGCTGGAGGTTGAGTGACGCTCCGCATCGTGCACGCCCTCTGACGCGCGCGCAGCTGCGGGGCTACAGTAGAAAAGCTGAGGGGGGCTCAGAGACAGATCTGCGTGGGAAGACTGGGGACTCGGGCTGTTCTGGTGCTCATCAAGCTGCAGAGAAATCACCAGAAACGGTTCAGATCCGGAGATGGAGCAGCAGATGCGTCCGGGATCATCATACTTACTTTGCTTTATTTGGATCTGAACGAGAACGAGACCACGGGTACGCACGTGAGTTTTGTTTACACCTTCCCTTAATATATCACTTACTATAAAAATAAATAAAAAGGAGGGAAAACATACTAAATCCCTGATTTTAAAACGGATTTAATTAGTATATGATATCAAAACCAGCAGAAATGAAAGATAACTTATTCATTTCGGTTTATACATTTTATTCTACATATATAAATGTTAAAATATTATAAAATCCTGGACCAGTTGTTGACTGATAACTTGTATCTAACTTGTTCTGTGTTTCTAAAACATCTGTCACTTTGAATCTTTATAAAAGTGGTGTCTTTAGGATTGACTCGTCTTAATTGGCTTCTATGTTACTGTGGTTTGTCCTGGAGATTTTATGAAGATCATCTGCGCACATAATGTGATTTGTTAAAGGCAAACATCTTTCCACCCCAATGAGCAGAGATATGGCCTATATGCTCCATCCTTGTCAGCTGGCGTCTTACTCACATAACTCATTTTTTCATCATATTATGCAAAACCTTTTGCACCAACCTCATGCATAAAGGCAAGTTCATGATTTGATGTCTGTGTCTTTCTCTGTCTCTGCAGCAACACCAGCATTCATGCAGTGGAACAAAATGCTGACTCCTTAGCGAGGATCTAAAAATGAATGCCTCCTTCTGCTGTGATCCTGGAGTCATCATGTATGAGCAGAGCTTAGGATCTGACCTCAATGCCAGCTGTGACTTGCTGAGTCGTTACTGTAACTGGACATCCGTGGACCGGGCCCTGCAGCTGCCTACTTTTTCCACTGCAGCTAAAGTCAGAGTGATCACTACTTTCATCCTGTGTGGCATTTCCACATTCTGCAATTTGGCAGTGCTTTGGGCTGCTAATGACCACAAGCGCAAATCCCATGTCCGTGTACTGATTGTGAACCTGACAGCAGCGGACCTCTTGGTTACCTTCATCGTGATGCCTGTGGATGCTGTGTGGAACATCACGGTTCAGTGGCTGGCAGGTGACTTGGCTTGCAGATTCCTTATGTTCCTCAAACTGCAGGCGATGTATTCCTGTGCTTTTGTTACTGTGGTGATAAGTCTGGACAGGCAGTCAGCTATCCTCAACCCCCTGGCCATCAACATGGCTCCGAAAAGGAACAGGATCATGCTAACGGTAGCATGGACTATGAGCGCCTTGCTTTCAATCCCTCAGGTAAGGTCACATGGCAGCAATGTGACATGACAGGTGATGACAGCTCAACTGTTCATTTTGAAGAACATGATTCAGAGAGAAGTGCAGGGTTACAGGATAACTCCTGAACAGAAGTCTTGCATTAGACTTTTCAGAACACATCGGAAACTTCTCCTTCATGCTGCATTAGAGCAGGGTCACAAGGTCAGGAGAGTTATTCTGACTGCAAACATATGAGCAGAGATTAAAGTTTGTTTTGTGCATGAAAGCATCTTTATAAACAGCTCATTATTTTGTGTTGTGGCCATTTTTCCAACCTTAAAGCAGTGATAAGGCATCAGTGGGATCAGTGTTCAGTCATTCATTGACATGTAGTGAGTATAAGAATCTACAACCTCGGCAGCGATCTCAGAGACAGAATCAGGCTGTTGCATGTAGAGATGATGATAAGGTACATAAAAACACATGGCTTAGTGAAACCTTTCTTAAAACACAGCAGTGTGAGAACTTATACATGGAAACAAGATGAGTGTTGAGAACATTTAACGGTTAATCAATCAATGAGTTTATTAAACATTTCTATGATTATGCAGAAACGGCTGTTTTTTTTCAGTGGGACGAGCTCCCCCTCCACATCAGACCAGCCTCTTCACTGTCCATGTTTAAAGCTCTTCCTAAAACCCATTTTAATTCTTTGGCTTTATGAGACTATTTCTGTTTTAGTGTGCTGTAGCTTCTATTTATTGATTTTATTTATTATTTATTTATTTTATTTTAGTTTTATTGACTTTTTAAAATCTCTTGCTGTTTTAGAATTGTTTATTGATTACGTACAGCATTTTGTTGCAACAGCAGTTGTTTTAAAGGGCTTTATAAATAAAGTTGAGTTGAGTTGCATCCACTGTTGTCTGATGTCATTCTGAGAAGAGCTTGTCCCCAGAAAACGTAGAAATGTTTGTGTCCAGAGTGGATATATGACCTCTTCCTTATGCAATACACATTAAGGACTGGGGTACCAAGAAGTCAGCAAATGATTTCAACTCGATAAGTTACTTTTGTGTAATTTGGGCTTTAAGCACTCAAGCAGTTAGTTTTTGTAATAGTCTACTGGGCACTAAAAAAGAAAAACAACCATTGGAGAGCTCTTATTTTGATTTAATAGATTATCAATAAGTTCTGATTCTAGCCTGCTGTGTTGTGATTTTACTGTTTAAATGTACAAACTGGCCTCTTTTCTATGTGCAGCAGTTCTAACAGCCAGATCGTCTGAATCCTCATGCATGGAAAACCTTTTAAACCTGTATTTTAGTTCCACTTCTCTAAAGTGTCGTCAGCACACGTAAATAAATAATGCTTTGTGTGTAAATGTGTAAAGGTCCATTTCACTTACTTAATTTCATTTTTAGGAGTCTAGACCACATTAGATCATCACTTAATTAAAAACTACATTTTATACAAAAACATACTTGTACTGAAATATAAACATGTGAATTAATTAAAACTCTTTCTGATTTGTAAAACCTTTATTGTTTTTGTAAAAATACAGATGACAGAAATATTAGATGATGTTGCAGAAACCGTGCCTGAATGAGGCTGAAAACTTCAGACTAAACTAGAATTAGTTTCTTTTTTTCATTGCAAGCTGTATTTGCAGGATGAGCTGCCTTTCATTATAAGAAACAGCTCGGTAAAAGTGTGGTTAATCCAGAGTGTGTCAATATTTATCTCACTTTTCTCATATTTAGCACTTTTTTAAATCAATTTATATACTCTTTCACATACAGTAATACAGTTGTCAAATATAACATTTAATCTAAATATTAAATCTAAGTTTACACTTAAATAAAACCTAAATATAAATCTAAATGTAAATGTTAAATGTTGAACCTAAATGTTTTAAATATATGCTAATAACTCTGATCCTTAGAATCTCAACCAATAAACAATACAATGCAAAAACTACAGAATAAAATATTTGGTCCTTTATAGTGGAGATATCTGACATCACTAAAAGAAAATCCAGAGAAACCACTTTGTCATATTTCAGTGTCTTTATGAAATGTGTATCCAAATATGTTTGTTTGGACTGCACAGTGAATATTACATGAGCTTAATGGTTGGCTCAGTATTATTACAGTATTATGTGCCCCTGGAGTAGCTTCACTATGAAGTTAGAATTTTAATCAAATAAAAACAATTAATACATGTTACTTAATTCAGTTTGAGCGATAAGTTTAATTCCATTTCAATTTTTTAACATTTCTTCATGTGTAAAATCATTAGTTACTGTCATTACTCGTTATTTGGATAGACATAGTATTTAGAATATCTTTTAAGGATCTTTGTCCTTTTGGAGCTTTTTACATGAGCTGCACCGTAATACCGTTATTTTTTTTGCACAACTGAATTCTAGCTGCGAGTGTAGGATGGTGAATGACTGCTCTCTGACACCGTAATTACAAGTGTTGGCTCAGTCTGCCAAAGGCTGAAAATGTGATGAGTATTTACCAATCCCTCGTTACAAAACTACACTTAGGCTATTATTTGTCCAAACACATAAATGGCTTCTCAATGTGCACTGCAATGATATTAATCCTTTATTTTATCTGTGATGTTTGCTGCCTTACCCTGGGAAAGTAGGGGGGACAGATTGGGGTCCATGTGAATCTGAAGGGGACAAGTCCCACCCGTCCCTAGTGCCATCTACGCCCATGGTTTCTGTATGTAGCACCAGACTATGACGAGCATCCGAGGCTCTGCTCATGTGGTTTAACAGCTTTTCATGCACTAAACCCAAACAGCTAAAGGCAACTCGTTCAGCAGAGGTTTCTGTCCTTGTCCTTCACACACTGAGCTTTCCACCATTTCTTTCCCAGTATGATGAAATATATGTTACAAGACAAAACCTCTGTAATATTTTTCTGTGAAATTACTTTGATTTAATTGATTCACATTGATTGAGTTGTTTAAAATCATTTGAATTGATCTGTGGTAGTTACACAAAGCGGAAAGGCATCCTTCCTGGATGAGACTGAGGTTATATACCCACCCTGACACCCTGACCCAGCATCAGATAATGTGTTGATTTTTTACATTCATTGAATTCAATGCAGAACAAATTAATTTTATTATTAATAATATTTTCAATAAGATATTCCCTTATTTACTGTTTTATATTTTCTTATATTTTTTTAATAATTATTTATTTACTTCCTCTCTGTCTTTCTTTTTATTGTCCCATGTTCAGAGATGAGCACTTTAAGTGATTTTTGAAGTAGACTCGTCATTGCAAGGACATCAGTAATGAAGTTTAAAACAATATTTTGAAAAATGCTTTAGAGCTGTTATTGATGTGTTTGCTCAATGCATAATGTGTTTTATATTTTGTTTGTTTTTTAACATTCTGCTGGGCTTTGCTGCTGACCTTATGCAAGTAGGCACTATGCTACTTAAGTACACACTTCACCAGAAAGACCATTCAGCTGCAGTAAAACTAGTTATTTTACACATAATTCCATCTCAACCTTATTTTAAAGGGTTACATTTCTGTGATGGTTTAGTAACAATACTGTTCTAGTCTAGTTTTATTATAGGTAGCAGAAAAAGTTATTAAACTTAAGGTCAGAGGTGGAGGAGATTCCTCCTGAAGCTGCAGCTATCTTCAGACTTAACTACGTTCACACCTGTCTGCTTTACCCAGCAGTGGTAAAGCAGACACAGAACTCTGCCATAACCATGAGAGCTGTGGGATTTTTCCATGGAGCTTGTAGCTAAACAATTACTGCTTTACAGGCAGCTTCTTCTAGTTCGATTCCCTTCATGCTCTGACTTACACCTGCACTGTGCGTCAGATCAGCTCACATGCTGCGCTCTGTGTCTTTAAACTGCCTAAAACTCTGCGTGACACATACATTTGATGGAACAGTGGCATCTTTAATGGGAATTTTGGGAATTATTGCTGCTTCGCTGCAACCAGCTGCAACTTCCTACAGGGTTCTGGAAGCAGAAGCTTTGCACTCCGTCTTATACACGTGAAAGGGGTTTCAGCCCCTTTAAACGAGCACCATGGCTGTTTCAAAGAAAGCATTATCAGAGAACAAGAGGAAAAAAACAGAAAAGGTACAGAGCAAGAGATAAGACAATAATTAAGATAAGAATGTGTTGGAGAGGTTGGAGAGATCTTCAGTCAGTTACAGCTACAATTTGAAATGGATGCCGAATTAGCCAATGATAGGGGAAAAAATATCACATGGCGTTCTTGTAACAGTACTTCAGACAACTTAGTTTCCACATCTGTCTTGTCCTATTATGGACAACATACTCTATTGGTGATCTATATGTGCATTACTGCCAGGTGCCCTGCTGGTTGTTGCTATGTTTGCAGCTGAAGATGGAAGATGGAAGCAAGACATCAGTAAAAAAAACTTTATTCATGAGATCACAAATCCTGAGCCATACACACAGACAACCCAGGCTGCTCAATGATAAGTAATGGAAGCTATGAAACTATCCAAAGGCTTTAAATATCCTAATTTCAAACACAAACAAGGCAAATATCTCAAATAAACATGTGTGGAATAACAGAGGATCTGGCAAGGAGAATGGGGACATTTGAGGTTTAGATGCATCGGTGGAAACAGGCATGCTGAAGAGCAGGTAGGATAAGAGACAAACTGAAGATAAAACAGAAAGCAATTGAAGATATTTGGTGAATTATTTACTGTTCAACAAAAGACCAGTTTAAAGCATGCCTGTGTCTGAGTAAACAAGCTAAAACAAAACTATGACCAACAATGTCTGTTCATCCTCATTGTATCTTTGTTTCTTTCATTTATGGAGGTGGGACAAGCACAATAATGTCAGCAGTTTTGGAATAAACTTTGCCCAAGTTCCACTGAGAAACCTGTAAATATCAGACTCATTGCAAGTGTAGCACTCCTATCGACTTAACACTATTAAATGTGCCACCGGACCAGTTCTAGGTTCTAAGGAGTGGAGAATAAC
>JBAMHV010000001.1:27632819-27648020 GCA_037177535.1 Pseudomugil gertrudae
GAGACGAGCAGGAGGGACTGTGAGGTGGATGGAGGAGGAGGACCTGAGTGAGCGGGTGTGTGTGGGGATATGGAGGACTTCTGTAAGATAAGTAGGAGCTAGGTTATGGATGGACTTGAATGTGAGAAGTAGGATTTTGAACTGGATACCATAATGATCAGGGAGCCAGTGAAGCTGCTGTAGGATTGGGGTGATGTGGTGAATAGAGGGAATTCTGGTAGTGGTCCAGGCGGCAGAGTTTTTGAGGAGTTGCAGTTTATAAGTATTTTTTGGGGGAGACCATACAGCAGGGAGTTGCAGTAGTCCAGACGAGAGGTGACCAGGCTATTGAAAAGAATGGCGGCTGTGTACGGGTGAGTGAAGCACGGAGACGGTTGATGTTTCTCAGATGGAAGTAGGCAATGAACACGAAGAGGCCTGTAATGAGAATAAATCCCATTCACCTGTATTCCAGATGCACAGTGAAATATTCAGCAATTGTAGTAAAAACTAATTCTGTTTTTACTGAAAATAAGAGGTCACAGTGGAAATAGAAGTAAGAGAAATCCAGCTGGGCCCTGTGATGGACTGGCAACCAGTCCAGGGTGTACCCCGCCTCTCGCCCGTTGTGAGCTGGGATTGGCTCCCCACCCCCACCCCCACCCCGCGACCCCATTCAGGGAAAAAGCGGTAGAAAATGAAATGGAAATCCAGCTGACTGCAGCTGGCATCCTTTTTAAGCTGAAATCTGCAAAGATTTTAGTGCCACCTTCCCAGTCCACAGGGGTTCACTGAAAACACGTGTGTTGGTTTGAACGTTTCCTTTTGGGACTTTGAAACTTTCAGTATGTTAGGTTGCTAAAGTAACAGCTTGCTTTTCCAGCTGAGTGAGCACTTGATATTACTTTCACATTCATCTGAATAAATGCAACTCATCCACTTTCCAACTTTATGCTGTCCTTCATTTTCTCTAACGCACACAAGCACCCACACAGAGAAGCAGTGCAATATGTAATTAAGGATGATCCACATTGTCCCAATGATCTGCACACAGGTAATTAAATCTTATCTGTGTGTGGGCGTCCCAGTGTATGCACGCTTACCCTTAAACTCTTGCACATGAGTGTGAGTGTTGAATGTCATAAGGCCAGAGCAGTATAATACCACACTCCTGTCCAGTTAATTAATTCAAATGTCCACCCTTAATTAATTTGTGATTGTTCCCCTGGTAACAGCCTGTGAATGCCTAATACCTGCAGGGACAAAGACAGATCTTTATGTCTTCAGACGAGGATTTTCAAAGGACCAAAGAATGTAAAGATATCAGTATCATGTTGATAGTATGAGTTTCTACATGCACAGTACAACACAAAAGTTGTATGTGTGTAGATATTTGCAGTATTGAGGGGTCAAAAAAGAAAAAAATAACTGTTTCCAACATGTGACAAAATTTAAAAACACTTAAAAACATCATTACATGTAAAAAGCACAAACAATTTTAAAAGGTGTTTTGAAAAAGAAATGTCTTTAGGCCTTTTTTAAATCCCTCCACACATAATGAGGCCTTCAGGTACTCTGGGAGGTCATTCCAGAGCCGTGGGGCGACTGCCTGGAAGGCCCTGTCTTCCATAGTGGAGAGTCTGGTTCTGGGTTGGTGAAGGCAGTAGGAGGAGGTGGTGGAGTAGAGGCTTTGTGTGGTGGTGTGGAGAGTAAGGAGTTCACAGAGGTAGGCCGGAGCACTTCCATGAGTGAAGAGGCAGAGTTTATAGTGTATTCTGTATTGAAGGGGCAGCCAGTGGAGGGATTTGAGGACGGGAGGGACAAGGAGGACATTACAGTAACCCAACCTGGAGGAGATAAAGGCATTGGTCAACTTCTCAGCATCTGGTTGGGAGAGAGAGAGGTGGAGTTTAGCTATGTTTTTAAGGTGGAAGGAGAAGACCTCGCAGAGGTGGCGCATGTGCGTGTCAAAAGTGAGGTTTGAGTCAAATGTAATTCCAAGATTATTAACAGAGGAGGACAGAGGAAAGTTTTGACCAAAGATGGGGATGGGGATATTTACATTTTACTCCTGGCTTTTAAATGTTTACATGGTCTGGCACCTTCTTATCTTTCTGAGCTATTACATCGTCACCATCCATGTAGAGCTCCGAGATCTGCAGATCAGACATTATTGATAGTTCCCAGGTCTCGAATGATAACTCGGGGAGACAGAGCCTTTTCAGTAGTGTCTCCCTCTTTCTGTAAGGTCTGCCAGGACACTATGGTTTTAAATATTTACTAAAAACTTAAAATCTTTTTACATTGGCTTTTAATACTGGAGAGCAGAGACGTTAACCAGCTACACCCCCCCTCCCCTTATTTATTTTTTTTAATAGTATAGTGTTGTAATAGTAAAAACACTATTGCTTTTACCTTGTTTTTTATGTTACGATTTTGTCTTTATTTCTATATATACCTGTACAGGACTCTGGTTCCTTCTCTGAGTGTTAAAGCGCTTTATAAATAAAGTTTTGATTGATTGATTGATACTTGTAAGTCATCATTGTGGTTTACATTGAATAATGATAACAGAAGGTTGCAGTGGTCTATGTTAGCTCACTGTTTTTTCACCAAACCATTGCAAAAATAAACAGGTTTGCTTCTTTCCAGCAGCTGCTCACAGTAAGCACAGACATTACGTAATATTTTTTAATAAATGTGGCAAAATCTCAGTGATAACTCATCAATAGATATCCTGTACAAAGAATCATACAAGCTTTGAGAGAGTTTCCTATAGACTGACAGTTTTCCTCTCATTTCTTCAGCTGCTTGGCAGTAAAAACATCATCTATAGTTATTGGGTAACAGAATATCTGCCAGTCACTTCAACAGAGGCGTTGTCATCTATTTAAGCATCAGAGGTGTGAAGAAAACTGGACACTACAGATGGTAAGTTTGACTGGAGCAGTAAGCTTTCAGGTTCCAATGGGGTGGCTGGCTTGTTCACGTCTCAGCAGGATACCCAGCAGGAGGGTTTTTTTTGTCAGCATGAGGAGAAGCCCCTTTTCACTGCTTTAGCAAATATAGTCGATAAAATGACTCAGACTTTATAAGAAAAGTGTTGAGAGGAAGATGTGTCTGTCCACAGGCTTTATCCCTTTCAGCTCGCCTCTTATCACCCAAAGCAGTGAGGACTTGTGTCTCTGTTTTCCTCCCTTGTCTGGAAACTGCAACCAAAAGCGATGCAGCGCAGCATCCGCATATCCTCCATTTAAAGTGGAAAGAAATGTTTTACACAAGTCACAGTTGTCTTCATTTGCTTGTCTTTTTGTCCTGAGAGCAACTGAAACACGCCATTATTTCTGAATGCTCTGTGCAGGTAGAATAATTCTTTATCCAAGACACATATAACTTTGGAAATAATTAGGAGTTTTCACACGTCAATGACGTTTAGAAGAACAAGACAGTAACACCAGTCCGGAGTTGCACAACAATAAATACACTATCGGCCTCAAAGTCTTTGCAGTAAAGTACACAAACTGAATTGCAAAACACAAAAATCATTCATCTGCTAGATCAACCATGACTGGGGAACAGTTAAAAGCAGCTATTCACAAGGTGTTAGAAATCTAGTATGGAGAGTTCAGAGATGCCCTCAGGTGCTAAACCATTCACAGCCTTATTTGAATTTTGACTGGAAGCCTATGGAAACATAATAAACTGTAATAAAATGGTATTTTATTAGCTCTACATTTAACCCATCTATACACGTAGAGTGACTATGTTTAAGTGCCTGAGAAGCATTTGTGAGGGGGTAAAGGGCTTTGCTCAAGGGCCTACTGGTTCTTTCTATTTGCAATTGAACCTGGGTTCTCCAGAACTGTGCCTACATCCGTAACCGCGCTGCCCCCTAAACTGAATGCAAGAACAGGGCTGATATTACATCCATTTTTGGTTCCAGTTTAAAGTCTGGCAGCTGAATTTGAGCCAGCTGCAGATGGAATAAAAGAGCCTGGCTGACACCACCAGTCTAGAGAATAGTAGGAACAAGAACAGTGGTTTTTGCAAAAAAAAAAAAATACTGTTTTTTTTTTTTATTTCCGTGATGACACATATTACATTCATCAGGTTTCTGCTAATACTACCCGGCATCTTTAAAAAAATTGACACAAATGAAGAAAGTTTATCGAGTGTCTTCTGATAGGTCATTTGAGTGGGTAAAACTTACGTGCCATCTCACAGCAATGAAGGAGATGCCTGCTACATTTCTTTGTGTCTGCTTAAATGCATGATGCTTTAGGAGAAAAGAATATTTTCTTCTGAGCCCCATGTTGACTGTTTGCAGAATTTGATTTATGTATAATAAAAATATTATGGGAAGAATCAAAGCACTATTACACTTATTCTACTAAGAAAATGTGCTCTGAGCTAACAGATATCTAACAGAAAATAGTAGCATTCTAAGGTAAATATAAAAATTCTTCAGGCTATAAATCAAAGCACTGCGAGATCCCAGCTGCCATGTTGTAACATTGGCCGTGAATGTACCAGAAGGATAGAACAAGCACAAGGTATGAAAGCTAACTTTAGGTTTCGGTAATAAAGTTTAATACAGCAGCTTTCAAGAAGAAACTTTGCCAACTTTGAATGACCCTAAGTCAGTGTAAAACACTAAATTCAATGTTAACTAGAGTGCTGGCACAGCTGATGGCTCTGTGCTCTGTAGTTACTATTCTATGCCAGCAGTGCAGCATTTATGGATGGAAAAGATATTCCGCCTTGAGCCAGAAAAGTTATGATGAAGCAAGATAGCAGGTGTTGCTCTTTCAAAATTAGTTTATTAAGTCAGCATAAATTCCCATGGATGTCACAGTGAGCTGAATGAAAGTATTAAGGTGCTTAAAATAAATCTGCTAAACTAACGATTTGTTCCTGCTTCTGTTACAGAAATGCCAGTCATAATCTGAATAGCAGTGAAGAACGTTTGTGGCTACCCCAAAGTAGAAATAAGTCTCACAATTTGTTTTAGTTTGGTTGGTGCAACATTGAGGATGATAACCGAGTCTGCACAAATTTGCAGCTAATATTAAAACTTAATCTTCTCACTCAATAATTCCAGCACATTTAATTTTAGCTGATGCATTTAACAGTGATTCTAATTACATATCCTATATTATTGGTGGTCTCGTATCTTTGGGGCAACTTTTCACAGCTGCCTACTGGATGCACATTATGCTCCAGAAACCCTGCAACCCAGCAGCTGAGGTAAGAGGATGGATGAATGATAGCTGCATTATGCTAAAAAAAAGAGAAAGCTTGGAGGCCCAGCACAGGTTCAAGCCAGCGATCTTTTAGATTGACATTTTTTATATTATGTATATTTTGCCTTAAAAAAGACTATGTTTAAATGTTGGCCTGAGAAGCAAGACTCTTGTAGTAACATATAGAAAGAAACGTTTGTCTTTGCAGTGAATAATTTCCACAATCAGGCAGCTCCAATTAACTCCACGTTTTTCACAAATAGTTGAGTTACTTTTATTTATTTGCACTTTTATTTAACTAATGAAGAAAATTCTCAGTGATGTACATCAATGTATCCCTTTCTCCTTCTTTAAATTCATTATTTATAATACAGTATGTAAATAAAATTAATAAATAATTTAATCATAGTTTATTTTCCTTTTTTAAATCACTTATTTATTTATAGATACTTTTTTATCACCATTTATTTTCACTATGGGTTTCAGAGCTTATTTTATGTTCTTTTTCCTGCATGTTTTAGTTGCATCTCATGGAAAGAATTTGTGTTTGTTTTAGCACAATTTTGTTTGTTGTAGTTTTATTCTTGCAAGGTTTTTGGTTTTGTGTCATTTTAGTTTGAATAGAAAGTAGTAAGAGCATTCTGGTATGTTTTAGGCAATATCCCTTTTATAGTGTATGTTATCAAAATTCGTAAATTTAACAATGCATGGTATTATGTGGCCTTTTTTCCAAGTCAAGTTTTGTGATGAAGGGATTTGTTGTGGCTTTTAGATGACGTGACCTCCAAGACAGCCGCTTGAAGGAGGACCGGGGTGATCTTTAAGAACGAGAGATTAATATTCCAATTCATTTTGTCTCATTTCCTATCTCCTCTCATGGGCCAATGTGACTTTGATGCTTCTGACATTCTGAAAAATGCTGTTAAATGTTAATGGGGACTATTTTTATGTGGGTCATGACCACACCTGGCACACATGTACATGCTAGACACTCCACCACCAGAGACAAGGGGAATGCAGACCTTGGGCATTTAGTCAGGATTAAACCAAGAAGTAAATTGATTAAATAAGTATACTTTATACATACAGTTAATTAAGCCTTTTAAATCACACACATAAATATCTGCATTACTTTAGCATTTTTCTTCAATCCAGTTTGTTCTAGTTGTACAGTTCATTCATCTCCGGAAAAAGGTATTACAATCGTGTGTTATGTCCCCCTGCTTTTATTTTCACATGCTTTAATGGAATAAACGCGATAACTCCATAGGCTCCATAACTCATCTACCTCTGCCAGAGCCGTGATCACACAACTGGACTAAGTCACCACTGTACTTACTGCAACCTACAACTGTCGCTTTGATATTATATGTCATATAATTATACAATATTTGTATCCTTTGCACATCATTTAGCATTCTGTATCATCTTTGCACATCCTTTACTTACATAGTCATATTTACATAATAATATCTGAGAGCTAGTTTCATTATTACTTCATCTTGCCACTGCACTTTATCTACAAATCCACTCTGTATTCATATTTTATCTATTTTTAATTTTATTCCACTCTGGATCTCTATTTTTATTTTATTTCTATTTTTTTATTTTATTTTTTTATTTTTTATTCCACTTTACATATATTGTATATTTTACTTCTATTTTTTATTCCTAGTTTATGCCACTTATGCCACTGGACTACAGTAACAATGCAATTTCCCTTCGAGGATAAATAAAGTTGTCTGTCTAATGGTTAAGTGCTGAATTGTCAGACTTTCATGAAATAGTTATGTTTTGGTCACACCGTGTCCTCCGATGGCGGATAGTGTTTTTCAGGGAGTATATATTTATTTTTTTATTTTCTATCTGTGGATATGTAAACTTGAGGCATCTCACAGCAACAAGGTCACTCGTTTGCACCTCAGCTGAGAAGGGTTCTGCCAGTCGCCTTTCATAAAGTTTACATGTTCTCTCCCAGTATTCTGGCTTCCTCCTACCTGCATCCATGTTTAGTTAACTGGTTGTTTTAAATTCTCTCCCTAGGTCTGAATGCTTGTTAGTCTCTGTGTCGGCCTTTTGATGGTCTGGCAACCTGTCCAGTATGTACAGTACAGGGCGGATTTCTTCCAGTCTCCTTTACATAGAGTGAAATCTAATACTGGTAAACTAGCATTCTAAATTATTCCAGGGGCATAATTTACCAGTACTGGTAAACTAGTAGAACTAGTTACAATCAGCTCAGCGAAGAGCAATTAAAGAAAAACAGTCAGAAAGCAAAAAGCAAGCTTCTCACACAAAATACGACTTGCCCCCCAAGAAATCTCTGCAAACCTTTCTAGGTTAAACTTTTGGCTTTTCTTTCTAAATTTCATTTTCAATTTACTTTCAGTGTCTGAAGTGACTTCTTATTTGAACTGACAAGCCCTCTGCATGCGTCTGCACACAGCTCTTATCATCTAACAGTTTTCAGTGCCTGATAGCTGGGGAAATTTTCATGTAGAGCACATCACATATAAAAAGCAGCCTGCTGTTTAAATCAAATACACTCAACATTTGTTGGGCTGGGAGATATCACATATGAAGCTCACTTTCATGGTAGATTGGTGCATTACACGTGTAGAGCATTGAGAGAAAAATATGAGCAAAAATTCAGATAGTACAGAAGGACTCAACATTAGCAAGGTGTCAGTATTAATGAACTATTCTGATCTCATTATGACTTACGGATGAAAAAGAATTAACCTTAATTTGCTTTAACAGGTGGACACGCTGTATATTCCATCCATCCATTTTCTACCGCTTATTCCTTGAATAGGGCTGTGGGGGGGCTGGAGCCAATCCCAGCTGACATCGGGCGAGAGGAGGGGTACACCATGGACAGGTCACCAGTCCATCACAGGGCCAACACACATAGACAAACAACCTTGCACACACACATTCACTCCTATGGGCAATTTAGAGTGTCCAATCAGCCTATCCCCAAGGTGCATGTCTTTGGACTGTGAGAGGAAGCCGGAGTACCCGGAGAGAACACGCTGTATATTAAAGAATTAAGATTTACTGCACAGTGCGATACTGACAGATTGACACATCTCTGAATTCATATTGACATAGGCCTAAATTATTAGATTTTTGCTGCAGTGAAAAGCATTACAAAGCACGGCAGCATACATCCTGGAATGAAAAAAGTCACCTTAAAGTTGATGCAACAAATAAATTAAAAAGCTTGTATTTGTTAGAAACTGTTACAGCCACAAACCATCCTGAAAACTACTGTCAGTTTAAAACCACACTGTAGCAAGTTTGTCAGATTCCAGTTTTCCACATTTTTCTTACCGAAATATAATTAAAATAAGTTTATGCAAGTCCTGAATATAAACAAAGGGAAAGTCACAACATTGTTCTTCAAAAGCCAGTAAGATGTGAATGGGCAGCAAACTGATGGGCAAGATAAACACATGGTTTGCAAGTGTATATGCTCTCTAATGGCTGCTTAATATGTTAGTATGCTCCATAAATCAATGTAGACTGCTCATCATCAAGTCAGTGTTAGTTGGTGACTTGTGTTATATACTGTGTGCTGAAATGAGTCAAACACAATCTGAAAAGATATAAGCGTATTCATCACTTTGGAATTATCATGTAGCTTTAAAGCTAAAACCATCATACAATATGTGAACACAAATGTGGCAAAAGTCAACTCTGATGAAGAATGGGCTTGAAAATGTCAGTTTAGAAGCATTTGTTCTCAACATCCCCCCGCTGGGAAAACCACTGTTTTGTTTTATGTATTTATTTTTCTAAATAAAAGTTTTGCAGGAACAAACATTCACACTGTTTTGCTATTCTTTATTTAAAAAAATGCAGTAAGTTTTAAATGTACAAACATTAGGGGCCAAATCTACTAAGATCTCAATTAGTGTGTACTAATTAGCGTAACAGATTTACAAATAATACTTCACATTTTACAGGTTGTCCTCATGACCTCGTGGGTTTTTTGCATGTATGTAAAGAACTTAGATCACACACACATACTACGGGTTGTGTGGTTGCTTCTTTTTGTTTTTGCTGTTCCTGCAGGTACTCCTGATGATTGTCTGATCTTTACTTATGTGATGTTTTCTGCTTCTGTACAAGTGTAGTCTTTAATGTTTTGTTTTTTAATCTGGATGGGTTTGAACACACTTGCAGTTCTTCTATGTTTTGCATGTTTGCCCTTTATCTTCTCATATTTTCTCTAGTATTCATATTTTGGCCCCCCTGTCAGGTTTACTATAAATATGTAAATTTAGTAATAAAAAAATACCAAACTATCAATAGTAGCATTGAAAAAAACAAGCAAATAAACAAAACAAACAAAAAAAAAAAACTAGTGTTTGGGAGAGTAACATGTTGTTGAAGCTTTATTGTAGGTGAATTTCTGTCTATTTTTCTAAAATTGACTTTGTTATTTGACTGAAACAGCTTTAATTAATGTTATTCGCTAAATCGCCCTGTGACAATGTTAAAACTACCTGCACCAATGAGATGTGCATCAGCTCCTATGGGACAATAATGCTAATCTATAGCAGTTTAGTCCAAACTACTGGCTAACTGCTCACCGTTTTGCCAATGGGACTACTTTTATCAACCAATTATTCTCACATACACACAAATATACAACTTTTTTCCTCTATAAATAAATGTGCAACTATTACATTTAGTTTAATTTGTTGTTTAAGATGTTCTTTATTATTATTTAGTGTGAAAATATGTCAGTATTTTGAGTTTTATTTAGGATAATGCAGCAATCCCACCAAGGGTGTGTAAATATGAAGGTATCGTTCCACATATGCCAGAGTGCAACAGTTCCACAGTAGATGGTCTTTAGCGCTTTTGTACTGCCCCTGCTCATGTATGTTAGTTCAGCCACCCACTAGGGGGCGGTAGCATGTAAAATTGCGCACTACAGCTACTGCAAGGGGAGAAGAAAAAGAAGTGGTAGAAGGAGACAACGTTTGTTGCTGCTGCACTTTTTTCCAGTATTGTTTCAATTCAACAGAGCATGGAAAACTCATGTCTTTTTACAGTGACTTCAGGAGAAGGATAATAAATCTTCAAACATCAAGAAGTTCCATTCTTTCTCCAGGAGAACTGTTAGCTATAGGCCAAACTGAATTAAACATTCACGGAGGGCTGAATAGCTTTTCTACACATCCATGCACTCAAAGCGCTTTAACACTTTTCGACACATTCACCCATACAGCCACACAAACACTCACACATTCACACATCAGTGACGCAGCACCAGGAGCAACTGGGGGTTCAGTGTCTTGTTCAAGGACACTTCAACATGTGGACGCCAGAGCCGGGATTTAAACCACTAACTTGCTGGTTAGGAAATAACCCGCTCTACTACATGCACCACAGCCGCCCCACATGACCCCCCACACCCCACTTTTATGTGAGCATGTTTATCATGTGACTGTATTTCATCTCCCTTCATTTTCTATGAACTTACTACTTTTGTCCCAAAGTCCCAAAGATGCAAGATTAAAGGCAATTTAATGCGGAGCATTTATATATATATAGAGCACTTTTCATGACAACATATAATACATACAGTACATATCCTGTATGATGTTCTCATCCTCTTTCATTAAGTATTGGTCCGCTTTTCTTTAAAGATTTGCTTACAGTAAGTTCATTGATGTTTGCTGGCAATATTTCACTCCTTGTAACATTCTCTTTCAGAAACATTACATCACTTTCATCCTTAAAACAAAGAGTTTCTGACTTGTTTTCATGGCGCTCTGACATCTATTATGTACATAGCCTGAAGCAATCCAAGCTGTAAAACTGCATTTCAGAACATTTTTATATGTGTCCGTCCTGGAGCATCACTTTACAGAAGTTTGCCGCATCACACGCCTGTAAGTGGATATCAACACTAGTAATGTTTACTGTGCAATGTGTTTCTGCAAAGTAATGCAAGCAAACATTATTAGAGAAATGTAAAGAAAGAAATAAGAGACATGAGAGAGAGCTCAGAGAAGAGATGCTAGAGATCACCAAACTTCACATTTGAACATAAATTACTTGTGAGTACAGAGAAGTTGAGGATTGGCTCAGTGGTTACAAGGAGCCACGTTGCAGTGGCTACAAAATAAACCCAGATCATCAATAATTCACCCCTGTGCTTTAGAGCTGGTGTGAGGTGTTTGTGCTGATGTGCTGTGTTTGGTTTGCAAACATGCTACTGTGCATTATGGTTGAGCATATTCACTTCGGCCTCCTCTGTCCAAAGGACAATGTTACAAACGTTACATTATGCAAAGGTTCCTTTAGATGAAACCGTTCAGAAATGAAGTCTATAGCTCTGCTATGACATTGCCATGTTTCGGTTACATCCTGTAGCCGTCCCACTAATTCACCCAGAAAACAGAACATTTGTGGACAACAGAGGTCTTCTGGTTTGTTCAGATGCAGCTTTACAGACCTAGATTTTGCTGCCAGCAACCCTGTTTTTCTAATTGTTCTTACACTAACTTTTCACATTTAACACGTGTACTGATCCAGTGCAGCCTGAATTGTACACCTTGTCGGGATTTTTGCAGTTTATCTAAGAATTGCATAGTGTGACCTTGAGATGAACTTGTTAGGACATCTGCTCCAGGGAAGATTGGCAGCTGTCTTGCATATTTTTCATTGCTGGTCTATTCTTGGATTTGTGGCAGCACTCAAATAATTAGCTGCAGTGAAAACTGTCAAAACCTCTGTGTTTAGAGAAGTATCCAACCTGTTGAGGATGAATTAGTCAAGTGCAGCACCTTGCTGCTATTTAACCCTTTTATTCTTATGGTTTAACACAATTGTTTAAGTACTTAATAAAAAAAAAATATATTTTTTTAGAATTATATGCTGGAACATAAAACCTTAGACTTGAATGAAGGTTTTCAATTAGTTTCATCCAACGTTTAAAACACCAGGCCACTGTGAAAAATAGCACTAATCATTAAATCCATCCCAGGAGGATGGATGGGTCCTTTCATCTTGTCAGGACAGAACAATGCCCCTTCTTCTCTGGGTTCATTATCAGCTCTCAGATTACTGAGACTCACTACTATTATTAGTTTTACCAGAGATTTAGCCTCTCTCTCTCTCTCTCTCTCTCTCTCTCTCTCTCTCTCTGTCTGTCTCTCTCTCTCTCTCTCTCTCACACACACACACGCTGTTGAATCTAATGCTTTATGGAAACCTCTCCCCCTCTGCACCACAGCTTTTGCATTCAATTAACATCTAGAGCTGCAGTTTTAGTGGCTCTTCATCCCTGACGCTCTTATACTAAGAAGCATTTCCTGCTTGATAATTTATGATTCAGCTAGATAATCGACATTAAGATCAATTACACAGTCAACGTGTTTGGGATAGATTATTTTAGGTTATATAGCAAACAGCAGAGATGATCTAAAAAGCTGAACAAAAACAAACTTTCTCTTCATGCTTACTACCGGAAACACGATGCAATGCTGCCATCTGGTGGACGATGGTGGAAACTGCACCAATTGCTAAATATTTTCTCTTTTTTTTCTTAGCTTATTTATATTTATTCACGCAGCAGTGAGATTTATCTTGTTGCCCTGACTGTGTACATCTCACCTAACCTTTCATGCTGTCTTATTTGTGTTTTTCTTGATCTTCTAGGTATCTTATTTTCAACGTTAGTGTTCGGGCCAGCTTGTGGCTTTATCCTAGGTTCTGTCTGTACCAAAGTCTATGTTGATGCTCTCTTCGACTATAGTAAGTTCTCACACAACGTTAAGACATTTAAAAATCATTTTTAATAATAGGATGTTTATTATTACTGTAGGTACTGTTGCTCTTTGTGACTTTGAAACAGTAAAATATAAATGAAGGCAGAAGAAAAAATATTTTATTGTTTCTTTAAAATAATTTCACATTTTGTGAGAGACATTTCAATAACATAAATGCTGAATAATGTTTGTGGCATGTGTCCAGGTGAGCTGGACATCACCCCGGATGACCCTCGCTGGATTGGGGCATGGTGGGGCGGCTTCCTCCTTTGCGGTGCCTTACTGTTCCTGTCAGCCCTCTTCATGTTTGGCTTCCCCCAGGCCCTGGATGTGCAGGATATGAACGGTGGAGGGGAGAGTGAGCAGGCCATGCTGCCTTCTTCTCTGTCCATGGAGTACCCGGACTCTAAACCTAACGGGGCCATTTGTGGCTTTGATACAAGCAGCGGACTCTCAGTCTGGGAGCATCTGAGAGGTATGAAGATTTGATTTATGCCATATTTAGTCAGTTAGTCTAGCTCTTCTTTTACCAGTTATTATTTATATTGTTTGTTTTTTTGTGCTGTTTTTTCCTTCTCTCTGTTGACCCAGTGATCCCCCGGGTAACCCGGCACCTCCTCTCCAATCCGGTGTTCAGCTGCATCACACTGGCAGCCTGTATGGAGATAGCTGTGGTTGCTGGCTTTGCTGCCTTCCTGGGCAAATACCTTGAACAACAGTTCAACCTAACCACTTCCTCGGCCAATCAACTACTCGGTATGCACGCCATTTCCCTGATTAAATATTGGGAGTATTTAGTTCTGCCAACAGGAAGATTGATAAGTGAGGGAAAACTGGAACAAAAAGAAATATGAAAGAATAAAGACAAAACAGAAATGGACACATAGAAATATGTAAATACAGATTTAGATAAAACAGAACTGAACTGAACATATAATAAAATGAAACCTTTTTATTTGTTTTATATTTATCTTTAATTTCTTCATGGAAATATTTCAGTTATTTAATTTTTTAGAAATTTTGTTTAATTTTTTTAAAGCTATTATTCTTATTTAAATCAGTGCATGTTTATCTTTTAGCAGCTTCCTGAGCATTAGCATCAGTTAATGTTGCTTGTCAAAAATAAAGCGTGTAAAGTAACGAGCCTTTCATTTCATTCAGCTTGCAGCCGTGATGGAAGCTAGTTTTTTTTTTTATTATGGTGATCTTATTAGTCCAAACTGGAGTGAGGGGTTCATGTTTAGACAGGATAATAATGTACTGAGAGATTTAATGGAAGTCCATATGGGAGGTTGAAAAGCCAGGATGGTGTGTAATGAGCAAAGTAGGTGATACAACAATTTGCCTTTGCAGCCAGCAAAAATTAGAGACATCCAATATGTCAGCTGATTCTCTCTGCAATCTTAAAATAGAGCTCTCAATGATCACATGATCAGATAATGGACTTCACATACACAAAGGAAGCAAATCCTCCCTCCCAGACCACAGTCACACTGAGCATGTGCAGGAGCTGAAGACAAGATCTTTCTCTAATTATGAAAGACTCAAGTAATTAGTAAATTCATGTGGACGGCTGATGGGAGAGGAATTATGGAAATTATGTGGAAAATAGATCATTTCACCTTTTGACAACATAAAAGGGATTCATGCTTTCAGAAATAAAAACTGTCAGTCTTTCAGGCCACTTTCACCACCAGAATATGAAGACACAATACTTTCAAAATAAGCTGCATTTTGGAAGCGCAGTGAAGATATGTTCACCAAAGAAGGGGTGGAGTTTTATGGAGAACAAATAGATGGATGGATGGATGGATGGATGGATAGGTAGGTAGGTAGATAAACAGACAAATCGATCAATCTATGTCTCACGGCAAGTTTATTTGTATAGCACCTTTCATGTACAAGACAACTCAAAGTGCTTTACATTGAAACAGTAAAAAGCATTACAGATTTAAAGAAGAATAAAAACAGCAAAAATCACAATAAAATTTTAAAATAAAATAAAAGTCATTAAAACCAGATCATATAAAGTTACAGTGCTGATTCATTTATAGGCGCATGAAAAAAAAAATGTTTTCAACCTGGATTTAAAAGTGTCTCCATGTGGTGAAAGTTTAATCTCCATCAGCAGTTTGTTCCACAACTTTGCAGCATAACAGCTAAATGCTGCTTCTCCATGTTTAGTC
>JBAMHV010000001.1:27648120-27660819 GCA_037177535.1 Pseudomugil gertrudae
TAGAGCCGCTGCTCCTCCACATGGAGAGGAGCCAGATGAGGTGGCTCGGGCATCTGGTTAGGATGCCTCCTGGACACTGGTGAGGTGTTCCGGGCACGTCCCTGCAGGAGGAGGCCACACAGGGATGGTTAACTTATTTGGTTAACTGGCAAATAGGCCTGGGGAGAAGGATGTCTGGGCTTCCTTTCTTGGGCTGATGCCCTTTGACCTGACTCCAGATAATGGATGGATATTTTCAGGGTCTAATATTTTTTTGTTGTTATTGTTTTTTTCTATATAGTTTTATTAGTTTTTTTTTTCCTCACAGAACAAAAAACCATAAATAAAAAGGAATATGAGAAATCAAAACTGGGAAACAGCCTAAAAACTAAATAAACAAGTAAACAGCAAACATAGCACCATTTATAAAATTAAGCAGGAATAAACATTGTTTTTTTAAATTGTCTCCAGTCCCCAACAGCTCCCAGTTTGACTCAGCAATATGTCAAATTAATGAATGAATTATTAATTATTGTGACTGATCTTTAATTACAGATGGAAGTTTGCACAAATCAATTAATAATCAATTTGTCACACATTCATTACGAGATCGTGCCAGGATTTCATAGCTGGAACAGTCGGTCAGTCTACCCCGAAAGAGCAGAATATTCTTTAGAAGTAGATGAAATAACCTCTTATGTTTGCCTGTGATGATCTGTCTGCTTCCCACACCGAGTACGAGATACAAAGGGTCAAGTTGAACAGTAGAAAGTACTATAATGCTATAGTGGTTAGCATAGCTGCCTTCTGAAGTTAAATGATTAACTCTTATGTTTAATCGGCAGCTGGCAAACCTTCTTCATCTAATTTCCTCCCAGGTGGCATTGGGTGAGGAAGGGGTGGTTGTGGGAACGTTGTTTTTTTTTCCTTTCAGAGTCGAACCTGCACCTAAACTGCCCTCACAGGAAAGCTCTGCAGCCAGACCCCTCTCAGTATTTATGCATTTATGTGACCCGTTGTTTCTATTTTACATTTTTCGTCTTACATATCTATTTTTTTTTTACTTTTTAAAGAAAGAAAAATCAGTACAATGTGTTTTGTTTTGTTCTCCAGGTATGACAGCCATCCCATGTGCCTGTTTGGGTATTTTCCTGGGGGGACTGCTGGTTAAAAAGCTGAACTTGTCCGCTCTGGGTGCCGTCCGCATGGCCACGGTGGTCAACCTGGTGTCTACTGCCTGCTACATCTCTTTTCTCTTCTTGGGCTGTGACACGGGACCCGTTGCTGGGGTTACCGTGGCGTATAACAATGAGTACGAGGCAATTTGCAAACACAATGTGAACATTGCGTATAGGCTGCAAATGGAGTTGAATACCTAACTGGTCTTTGCTTCCACAGGACGCTGCAGTCACGGCAGCGGCCTGAGTCGGCGTGCAACAGTAACTGTAACTGCTACACAGCATCAGTGAGCCCCGTCTGTGGCTCCAACAGAATCACATACCTTTCAGCCTGTTTTGCTGGCTGCACCAATCCAGTGAGTGGAAACCACTGCTTGTGGGAATTGGTCCTCAAACAGTTTACATCTTGTAAAGAAACATTTTCACAAGCTCCACGGTGACATTCTGGCTTTATTATATGTTTTTGTGTCAGAACCTGAGCAGCTGTGCATGCATATCCAGCACCACCGAGGAGGCGGTGGCTTTACCAGGAAAGTGCCCCAGTCCCGGCTGTCAGCAGGCCTTCCTCACTTTCCTGTGTGTCATCTGTGTGTGCAGCATGATCGGAGCCATGGCCCAGACACCCTCTGTCATCATCCTGATCAGGTGAGATGCTAATAGCCCACAAGAGGGAGCTGTTGCTATTTGGAGAAGCTCACAGAGGGAGGAGTCATTCTTTATGATGATAAACAGAGAAATACTGACACACAAGGGAATGTTATGTCACATCTAATAACTCAGAACAATCTTGCTGCAGAACATGAAATGGAACAGATGTGGGCAGAAATTATTTCTTTTTCTTGTACCTGTCACCAAAACGGTGGAGGTCACAGTCTGTGCAGGTAAAAGCAACTCAATCAGGACTCAGGAAGTTTGGCCGTGCTTTTATTTCCCACAATACAAAGCATGCAGGGAGCATGCTTAAACATTTCAAACAAATTGTTAGTGTGATTCTAAACATTTCCTGTTTTATTAACGGCATTTCGCTGTAAGTCTGTAAAAGCTGATGTAGCGGTTGATGAAACCAGAGCGTTTTAGGAGCGCAGAGCTTTTCTTTCTGTAGAGGTCAGAAAAGAAAAGCTCCAGTTACACGGTTCATTTTATACCATGCTGGTACTGGAGGAATGAAGAGAGAACAAAATGTGTTGAGAAACTATGCTCCAGGTGGAGGTCCTGGTTCGTTTGGTACAAAGCAATCAGAAGAGCATGTTCAACAATGCAAAGGGGAAAAGTTTAAAATGTCTCATAGAAACCATAAAGTTCTGAATGCATTGTATTGGAGGAGCTGCAGACAGCCGTGTGGTGCAAAAAGCTGCAGCAAAACCACATTAAGACACTGTTGCAGTTATTTCTTCTGTGTCGTTCAGCTGGAAATGAATGTGACTAAAACTGCAGGGATTACAAATGTGATTATTAATGATACCGCCCTTAAAATGAACAGTCTGGCCAAAGGCTGGTTGCTTTGCAATTATTTCAGACGTTTAAACCTTTACAACCTTTAATCTAAATAAATTATGTCAGTTTGAGATCAAAGTCAATGCAACACAACCATAATTATCTCCTATTGCCGCTGGTTGACATAATCCTGGTTGCTGATTGGCTTATTGTGGCTAAAACGCTGAATATCAGCTGACCCAGTTAAGGTTGATATATCTGTGCACACCTTGTAGTAAGAAACCTGCTGCAGACTCAGCCTGTCATACCTAAAGCAGTTTGGAAAACCTCTAAAATAAAGATTAACTGTGCTTGTAGGAAACCGGATCGCTGGAAAAAGTTCCCGTAATTCATCTCCAGAAGGATGGCAGCAGTATTAAAATGCAACGTGTGCTGCTTTAAGGAGAATTTCAGCTGTTCTTTTTCATTTTGGTCCTTTTCTTTTCAGAACTGTAAGTCCGGAGCTTAAATCATACGCCCTCGGAGTGCTCTTCCTGCTTTTACGGCTGATAGGTAAGAAACTCAGCATGTGTTTGGATCCACAGAAAACCTTTGTTTTGGGTCGACATCCTGCAGTAAGTCTCTCTTTCTAAGTCGAGTTTGTGCTACTGGACATTTTTACTCTGTAAAGTCCATGTCAGGGCAATTTTTCACCTTTCTTGAAATGAACTTCATCAGATTGTCGACACACATCCAGTTGGTACTCGAGCTCAAACTGGTTTTCTTCTTGGCTTTCTGACCTACTGTCTGTCCACCATCCCATTCTGCTCCAGGCTTCATCCCCCCCCCTCTGATCTTTGGCATGGGCATCGACTCCACCTGTCTGTTCTGGAGCTCTGTCTGCGGCGAGAAGGGAGCCTGCATGCTGTACGACAACGTGGCCTACAGGCATCTGTACGTCAGCATCGCCATCGCTCTCAAGGCATCAGCTTTTGTCTTGTACACCACCACGTGGCACTGTCTGAGAAAGAACTACAGGAAATACATCAAGAACAGCGAGGGGTACCTCACGCCCACTGAGCTGTTTTCCTCCAATGTGACTCTGGACAATTTGGGCAAAGAGATCACGCAGAACCCAACCAACAGGACAAAGTTCATATACAACTTGGAGGACCATGAGACGTGTGACAACATGGAGTCGGTTTTATAGTGGCTCTCTGCTCTGGGACTGCAGACTGGAGCTACTAATGTGCATTAATGTTTCATTTGCGTTTGTCTGTTTAGAGCAATGCCCTCAATAAGGGTCAGATTTCCTTCACATCCAAAACATCAGATCATTTAAAAGAAAAATCTAAACTATGATCCCTAAAACTCGCAATATTCACATTTTTGTCAGTTGACATCATAAGCTGGCTTACAGACTTCATGCGGGGATATTTTTCCCTGTGACAGCAACGTGAGATGGCAGTGATGAAGGGGGGAAAAGGCCAGCAGCTGGCCCTTCGTAAAAACCAAAATTACACTTACTATAAGACCCAAGCTTTATGAAAAAGGTTATATTTCTGTGGTATTTCTCAGGTCCGGTTACCAGAAGATGCAAAAAGAATGACATTAACACACTTTTTTCACACGGATGAAGTGCTGTTTGCGCCCCTTTGAAAATCTCGCAGAGCGATTTTTAACACATCAATGTGTTCGTGCCCGACTTTCATTCAGTTTAGTCTATTTATAAGCCATTTTACAACAACAGCACATTTCTGAAAGATTAAAGTCTGAGTAACGCAGCAGCAAACCCACATCGTTCATCATGCAGCCAACATTAATGATTAAACAAATAACCTTGGTTTTAAAATCAGGACAAGGAGCGGGGCTCCGCTCTCACACACTGATTGACAGATCTCAGCCCAGATGAAACGCAAGAGAAAAACAGCAGATTTCATTTTAATCTAACGAAATACCGAGAAGTGAAATCCCAAACGCAACAGCCAATAGTAGATACTTTCATCACCCTCCATCTCTGTGATAGGTATATCCTTCAAGGAATCTGCACTGTGAGCACGCAAACAGCATTTCAGTGTAACTGGTAATCTCCCAGTTAAAGGTTATGGATAGTTAAAAAGTATGATTCTGAGCTGTTTTATCAAAGTTTCACCCGTTTTAGTGTCACTCTTTTCTACTTGTTATTATAGTTTTAGTTTTAAACCTGAGTTCTGCACATTTTGGCATCTACGGACGACACATTTCCACAACGGAGGCAACAGTTGGTTTTATTAATCATCTGAGACGTAAGAATCAGTCGCCCCACTTATAATGTTTGAGTGAGAGTGATGGAGGCAGTTCTAATATGTCCTGGATTTGTAGTTTTGAGACCTGGGAAGCAAAATCAATGAAAAATGATTTAATAGTGCAGTTCCGCAACACACTAAAACCCTTTTCTCTGCCGTTTACAGCGCTTTAAACATCTGCTCTGTAAATCACAGACAGGTTTCATGCAGACCTGAGCAACCATGCCTTACTCAGACTTTAAATCAGTGGAGGATGAACGAAATCACATGGTTTTTACATTTACTTTACTAAATGTATAAAGACATCTGTGAGAAGTGAGGTTAAAAGTATTTAAAGAAAAAAAAAACATTTTTATTTCCGGACATATTTTTTCATAATTATCCCTTTACTGTGTGTTTTGATGTAAATGCTGAATTAGACCAATTATCCCTTTTAAAGCACCAGAACTGAGTTATTTTCTTCTTTAACTTACCAATACAACTAAAAGTCAACACGTTCACGTGATTTAAAATGCAGACCCAAATAATCATTTAGCATTTAAAGTATCTGTAATGTTTTGTTTAGACGCCTGACTGCATCACTGATAAATGTTTGGGAGGAAAAGTAATGTTGATTTCAAACAGATGCGGAAAGTGGTGTAACACTGATGGCCGCTGCAGCAGTTATGCATGGATTACAAGGCCACATGGTAATACCATGCAGGGGGCTTTGCAATTAATAGTCTCCAAGGTGAGTGCTGCAGCAGGGCAAAACATGTGGAAGCTGCAGGGGTGGGTTGCCCGTGTCAGCAGCATGCGAGTGTGAAAGCACTTTTAGTAAAACACTGAGCCAACACAACAGCCTCAACCTCTTAAATGTGTTGGGAAAGCTATCAGGGGACACAGTATCCTGCTAGAATTTGTTACCCTAAACGCATGCTGGTAATGCATGCATAGAAAAAATAAATAAAGACATATTCATTATCACTGAGATGCCCAGACTCTGGGGTTTGTTGGCCATCATACTGGTAAACACATAACATAAGCAAATAGCCTCCTAAATCTGTTTTTATTATCATGGAAGAGCTTTATAATGCATACTGCATTGTGATTTTTGACACTTATTTATTTATTTTTTTGCAGTTTTTTTTTTGTTGAAGAGGTCTAAATATTTTTGTTATTTGTTTGTTTTTTTAATATTGAAATATACTGTAGTATTTTGAGACTTACTCTGTAAGTATTTGGTATGTTTTGCATCAAAAAATTCCATTATTACAGCAGATTTCATTTCGTAAGCCTATAATCTCTTTGAGTTTTGGAGTAAGTAGTGGGGAAAAGGTCAGTGTTTGGGTAACAGTACAATACAGTGCATATAGCTCACCATGCCTTTTTGTTGAAAGACTAAAAAATGTTTTTCACAGTTACAAGAATAAAGTAGCGAGAAGCCCGAAGCTTCAGTAAAGTTAGCTTAAAGTTCATAGGATACAGCTAGCCAGGCTTGTTTCTAACGGATCAGATATTACTTACTCCACATGAGACTTTTTCACACATATTTTTAAGGCCTTCTTACAAACACTGAACAAAAAAAATATGAGCTTTTAAAGTTTAAGCTCCTGGAATCAGTGCAAACCTATCCTCCTTTTGCTTGTTTAACTTAAAGAAATGCTTTAAGACAAGCAAATGAGCATATTTCCCCAAATAAACTGGTTCTTTCGTCTTCTCAAAGTCAACCTTTATCCTTCAAACATATCTACAATTTGTTCCTGAAGTTTATTTTGCATCTACACTCATAAACGTTAATGAGACTGTCGTGTAAGAACAACTAAAAAGACATTTAAAACCTAAATTGATGCAGTTGTAGCATCATATAAGGGGATATCACATCAAGTGAGTGTAACAAATGTTACATAGCCTTGTGTTTTCAATGGACCTAAACACTTGTCTAAACCTAGCGAGTGCAAAATAAACTGAGATACAGCAGCAAGGTTTCCTGTACGATGGGAACAGTGCAACCCAATGCAACCATGTTCAAACAACTGGAAAAACATAGGAGGTTTCTGAGATGGAGGAGCTACTATCTCCTCCATCTGTTTCCTTCTGCAGGTGGCTCAATGTGTCCTAGGGCTGACCTCTCTGTACATAGTAGTGCTATATAAGTGCCAAAGTGACACCATAGAAGTGTTCTGTAATGTCCTGCAGAGATCTGTGTCTCAGTATGCTGGAGCTTGGAGCACTTTCTCCAGCTGTTTGTAGCCTCTCTGTAAAATCCCTCAACTTAACTTCCATCGTATCGTTCAAAAGTGTCCCAAAAAGATGTTGCCTATGACATATTGTATATTGGTTTAGATAACGATAATCATTTAGGATGTAATAACTGTTAATATGTAGGACTTTTCTACTAGTGAAGGTCTTCTCTAATTTAGACGGATCTCTCGTGTCATCAGTGGCAAAACTGCAAACTTTGTTGCTTTGGTCCACATAAAAACACTTTGCTTGAATTATAGGTGGCACCAGTGTTGAGCTAATGCTCGACATTGTGGAAAGAGATGAGGTTGACAGCAGAAAACTAGCCAAACTGCACAGTTTGCAGCACCGCGACTTTCTGATGGGGGCCATGTTGTGCCAACCTGTGCACTGTAACATTCAACACACGGGAAAAAGAAGCCAACTGGGTTGGTTGAAGCTATTCTGGGTGTGTCAAATGCGTTGGCGCTTGCTTGACCTTGTTTTCGCCTGCGGCAACAGGACTGTTTCTTTTTGGCACCTAAAGGTGCTGGAGATGTTTTGCCTTGTGATGAGAAAATAACTTGAGAGTGTAAAGGTTTTCTACATTCTGTTTTTCTCATTAATCTCTTTTGATGGCCTTGCTTTGTGGTTGGTTTTTATAGCGGAGCTGTAGTGATAGGATTGTTGACATATGAAGAGTTTCCTGGAAAAATATGACCTGGTTGGAAAAGCACTGTACCCAAGGTGTTTTTAGTGACATTTTGCCAACAATGACCAAATTTTATGTAAATATAGTGATAGTTGGTTTAGTCTGTTGCTAATATTTCTCCCTGATAAACAGAAAACTCTCCATATGAGGAGAATCCTTTTGGCAGCATGTTGCCTTTACGGAAGTGAAACCTTGTGCTAACGATGTTAGTGATGGTTTTATTTTGATATGTTTGCCTATGTCGTAGATGGAATATAGTTTGTGACTTTCAGCGCTCTTTGAAAAGGAAAAGGGCATTGAAATAAGAAATTATTACCTATATTTTCAAAGATCCACATCAGATTTATAAAAATGCCCTGTTGCATACAGATTTGTTTATGAATTGTTTTTATTTTATTTTTTTTAATTTATTTGTTTGTTTTCATTTCTGTATATTTTCTGGGGGAAATTACATGATTGTATATTTATTGTAAATACATTAAATATACTATTTTTTGTTTTTAATTTGACCTTTTCTTTCCATTAATTATGAAATAATGTTTGACTATTTCTGGGTTAACTGTCCTATTTCTGCATTTCTTTTTGTACATTTACTCGTTCTCTTATCACAACCATTTATCAAAACCAGTAGTATTATTTCTTCCATGTGTCAGCTTATCTCAGAGGTTACATTTTGTTGAACAAGGCAGAGAAATAAAAACATATTTGACCATGTTGTTCTGCATTCCACCTAAAGCTAACTCCATGATGCAAACATGCACACATACTGAGATGCTAACAGCTGCTAGCAATGGGCAGCATAGGCAGAATTTATGCTAATTGTCACCAAAATTTGGTGCTTTCATTTGCTACATCTATATGAGACTCAGAAAGAAATCATTAGCTGTAGGCTAAGGCTGGAGTGTTTGCGTATGTTAGAGCCAGCGTAGCCGAAGCTGGTGACATGCGGGCTCACTTCAAATAATCTGCCGGTAAAATCCATAACGCGGACAAATCCAACTTCCGTGTGCACAACTTTCCCTCTCCAGATCACGTGGTGTCAAAAGAAAAGAATTTCACAATCATGTTATTTTAAATGCATTGCAGATGAGAATAGATCTTTATTTGCAGAGTTATTGTTAGCATGAAGCCATGCTAACATATTGTAATAAACCAAATACCCATCAATGATGAGAAAACCCTCCTGCCCGTGTCACAAGCAAAACCATGTAAAACATTTCACCAGCTGGTGATACGTCATTTTCATCATATGTCATTGTATTAAGCTTTTTCCTCCAGATGTACGTTTGCTTTATGCAAAGGAATGATAGTGATAAAGGGCTGTTCATCGGGTCAGTGCTTGCTCAGACATTATAAAAGGCAACATTTCCTTCTCCCATCTAAACGCACTGATGGACAAAGATAATCCCTGACATCACTTTAATCGAAATGTGCTTGTACTTTGCCATGATCTAATTTCCTGTCATCTAAGCCCTCTGGTTATCTCGAGCCTCCCGACCATGCTACAACAGCCTGTGGAGATAATAGCTGGGGTTATGGATTGACCTGTGACTCATCGTGTACCGCTGCTTTCAGGGAGCGATGTAGGTGTTTGGGGCCAGGTTGAAGCGTTGCTTTTATACGAGAGCCCTGGCTGAGAGCTCTCCTGTTTCTCGAGTGCAGACGGGGGTCTTGCCGAGGCCATGGTGCAGTGAAATGGAAAGCATGCCATTCCCTGTTCCGCTTGATGCCGTGTGACTGTGAGAGGTTGTGTCATGTTCCTTGGCTATTGACTCAATGACTTGGGACTTCATGACAAAAGCCTGAACCCGTGCGGGTTCTCTGTGTGCTGACAGAGAAATCTGTCTTCCACTTGTCTTCACATTGACCCGAGGACTCTGTTGAACTGACGTGTCCACATCCCCAAAGTCTCACCTCCTGAACCCAGAAATAACCTTTCCACAACCTCGCCTGTCTCTCATGCTCTGTTAACCTTCAATCTAGCTGCTATCGAAACAATGCCCTCAACTTGTACACTCTTCCTTCTGGTATGTCTCTGGATCACCTGTTTATGGCAACTTGTTCAGCATCTGCGATTGATGGATATGGCTGTGTGTTTAGCCATGAAGCGAGCTGAAAAGTCAGGGCGAGAAAGCACAAGCTATTAGCTGGTACTCAAATGACAGCACAAAGAGCCAGGCCTTTATGGGTGCCTTTGCCCTCCATCTCATTCAGAACAGAAAATTGCCACATGCCTTTCATTTCATGTGAAAATTAAGAGATCTAGACATTTTGCACTTCCAGTATGCATAAAGATCCCTCTGCATATCTGACTAATGCCCCATCTCGTGACGTGGCTCAGACATCTGACCTGATTTATTGCAGGGTTCTACCATATTGTTAAAAAAATAACACTCTCCAGCTCAGTGACAAAGGGCCAATTATGCCTATTCTTTCATGCAAAAAAAGGTCCATATTCAAAAGAGGCGAATTGCAAATCCAGTTTCTGGTTGTCCTTGTTCTCTCCTAATCTAATAAAGTGATCCATCATTTCAGCAGGGACAGCTCTACGAGCCCGAGCATAAAAGAGGAATCCCACAGAGAATTAGTATCAAGATGTTTGCATATCCATGTACGCAGTCCTGAGAGGCTGCGTGAAGGGTTCGGTGGGTGATGGGGTATCATAAAAACATGTTTACAATAACGTTGCATTTCTTGGGATTACGCCTATAAAATGAACTTCTTCTATGGGATCATTTCCAAATTTGTTCATTATTAGCTGTTAGTAGCATCTAATTTGTGCTCAGCTTCCACGAGCATGACAAATGCTTTGAAAAATACTCCGGTTGTTTGTTTTCTGCCAACACAATAAAGAGAAAAAACACTCCAAAACTCTGGATGCTCCTTTGCAGTGGCGCTGTTGGTTGAGGGATGGTCCTGTTGCAGAATCATCCATTACGCTGATGAGCCTGCAGCCCCAGAGTCATGACAGCACAGCCACACGATGAGCGAGACAGCCGACTGCCACTATTTGTTCTGCTAAGGCATTCATCACACTAATTACCCATGGTGCCAAGCGGCTCCTGTAGCTCGGTGAGGCTTTGGTTGCTCGTTTGGCGAAGAGGTGAGGAAGGAATACCTCAGATGCATCTAAACGGGAGCCAGTCCTCTTTTTGTGGCTCTCCTGCACATAATTAACTCAGCCCTCCAGAAACTTGACAAATTGGAATGATGAATCTGGCCTCTATGAATAGATACAAATACATGATCAATCAAAGTAGTGGACAGTGTTTTCAGAATGAGGAACAGTGGCACTGTGAAGGACAAAAGGAGTGCATTAGCTTTGAGTGACACCAGAAAACAGGAAGGGAATAGCTTTTATGTTTGTGCTGTTAAAATGTAAAAGCAAATCAGTGGTGAGTGGGTGGTGCAGAGAAAAGTGGGTGCAAAATCTCAACATTTCATCCTTTAAATGTCAAACAAAAATTGCTCTGCTTGAATCTGCATATGCAAAATGCTTCTTTGCAAAGGACTGCTGTTCCCTCAATCCGGAGAGATGTAAAGGTGCAGCCTCTCTGATTCCCACCTGACCTTGAGGAGCACCAAGACAGATTCATGTGTTTTTTTAAAGTTTCTGTGTCATTCCCATAAACTTCCAACTGCCTCTGTCCCTCCTGGCCTAAACACAGCTGTCTGAACTAATGTAACATCCAGTACATCACGAGATCCCTGCATCCCCTCCCAGCAGGGGCCGCAGATCAACGGATCAAGTACAGGGAAAGTTTCTAGAGACATCATATGCTCCAAACCCACCTTCTGCGAGAGTATCGCTCCGACATGGGCGATAAAACCGACCAGCAGAGATACCAACCAGCAACCAGTCATTTATGAGCAGCTAGATGTAGAAATGACCTGGAAAAGATGGAGTGCTGGAAAAACAACTTAGATATTTTTTTTCTCAGGTTTCCATATTTGCAAATGTTACTGATGCTCACACCAACAGCTCAGGAGTATTCAACTTATATTCACAGCAAAACACTGATAAGTTTTATGTAAAAACAAAGAAAAAATGTATTATTATGTTCTAAATTAAGATAAGCACCTAAATCTTTACTGAAAAAATAATTAGATTTTATTTTAGATGTATTTTAATAGGAATGTAAAACAGATTATTATCATAAAGTGAATGCAGAAATGTATATAAATGATTGGAGAAAATACCATAAAAGTATGTTAATAGTATGTTTGATGTGTTTTTAAATAGACAAAAAAAGCGTGTCTCAGTGCAAAGCTGTGCTGTTTGTTTTTAGATCATTTACTAAGCTATGTGGGTTAATCTCGTGCCAGATAATGAGTTCTATCTGAATGAGGTCAGAGGTTAAGTAGGACTTTGTATGAGTTATAGTGAGAATCACCAACATTTCACCAGGATGAATTTGCTCAGAACGGAGAAAACCATTGGCGATGCATTATTATTGCACACTGACCTGCAGCCCAATGTGTCCCTCAAGCATGAAATTCACCTCGTGAGGAATGCTGCGGCGGCTCAGAGGGAGCCTTAGGTCACATGTCCGGGGTTAATGAAAGGTGAGAGATGCTCCAGCGGTCACAGGTGAGGCATCGGCTGTGGTGAGCTAATCTAGCTGACAAACTTGTAGCGCTCTGACCACAATCTGACCCTGCTTAACACTGCTTAAGAGTTTCCAGTTAGGTTTCAATGGCCCTCAGGGTTAGCAGCACGAAGAGCCCCACGCTCCCTGGTCAGGATCCATGTCTGAGACGCACAACAACATTAACATGAGACGATGATGTCTAATCAATGTAAGACGTGTTAATGTGAGTTCACATCTTTAGCTGGGAAGTGTAAAAAAAACACTGTAATGACATTAGGATTAAATAAACTGTTAGTTTCTGCTGCGGTTTTGTTTGAATGTGAATATATACACAGTAT
>JBAMHV010000001.1:27700072-27728282 GCA_037177535.1 Pseudomugil gertrudae
GAGGTTTTGTCTTCCTCTTATAAGAGAGTTTTCCTTCCCACTGTCGCCTCATGCTTGCTCAGGCTGGGGATTGCATCAAAGTCAATATTCGACACAATCTTATGGTTTCCCTTATCTAGGCTATTTGATGAATTGGCTCAAATAAGATGTGAAGAGCCCTGAGATGACACTGTCATGAAGTGGCGCTATATAAATAAAGTTGAATTGAATTGTATATAACCACAGACTGTATAGAACCACAGTCTGTATATAACCACAGAAAGGACTAAAGCTAAGACAAGCTGTTAGACGTAAAAAAAAAAACTGTGTTTGTGCTACACTCTGTATTCCTATTGGACATGGATATTAGATAGTTGTCAATCAAAAGGACACACCCATAATAATGCTGAATAACATCTATCGGGTGAGTTCTGAAAAAACAGGGGTTGCCACTTGGGTCCGGATAATAAAAACAAGTCAGAGATATTCAGCTTTTTATATGTCACAATAAACCTAAAATGAATAAAAACCTATTCTTCTCTTCTGATAAACCTAATTGAACTTTTCTCTATACCTTGAATGCACGTGTACATTTAAAAATGTTTCATGTATTTATTACATACTTTGATGGACCGACCTGTTCAGGGTGTACCTTTCTCTTGCCCACTGATTGCTGAGATAGGCTACAGCGTTCCCGCAACCCTGGATTAAATAATGCCAAAAATTAAATAATGAATTTCCTATATAATGCTGCTCTCCAAAAAGATGAATAATCTCAAAAAATTATAAAAAAAATTATTTAATAAATTACATTCGAATTTGACCATTGTCTGTAAACACCGAAAAGAAAATACTGTACCTCTAATGCATATTTAGCATATAACATGCCCAGTACCACAGTTGTCAAATTAGTTAGGAATATGTACCTCTAACAATTATATGACATTGATCTTGCTGTGTAAAGTAGGGTTATTAGAATGTCTCACATTAAAATGTTGCTTTATTTCCTCTTAATCTGGATGTGTTTTCCAGATTAAAATCAGGCTTTTTCAGTGCTGTCAGCAACTCAGATTAGTGAATTCTCTCAGAGTCTGGAGTGGAAAACCTCCTTTAAACAAAACGCATCAGCAGTTCAGCGGTTGCTGCCAATAGGTCAACAGCAACATGGTAGTGGTGATAATGATTCTTACTAACGGGATCATTTTGTGATAATCATACATCTCTTCTGATGAGTGATGGTAGGAAATGACATGATTGGACATAAGTAATCCTATCGTTCATCTGAACACTGTCTTTACTAGGATCATTTTATTTTTGACAGCCAAAATCTCTCCGTGGTTCAAATGACTTGATCATTACTTGTGTTCAAACCGTTTCTACAAACAGTTTAAAGTGAGGCGTTTCAAATGAAACCAGTCACATTTACCAGCTAGGTGAACCCTCACACAGCTTCCAGCTGCTCTGCTGTTTCCTCGCTGCCAATATGTCAATATTGGAAACTATTTATGCTCCAAATTGTCCAATACACCCACCTTCTACGTGTGCATTACATGCAGTTAATAATGAGTTAACAGAGACTGTTAATGGATAGTAATAGAAATTCACAGGTTCTGCAGAGCTTCATCGGGAGCAAATTCTCTGTACACGGACACAACTGACTGTTCTTCGGCCCGATCTGGAGTTGTAACCAGTCTTTGGAGACTAATCAGCAGACATATTTATGGCTCATCATAATGCATGTGCCACATCACATTAGTCCCCACATGTGAACCATGATTTCACTTGGTAATTCAGAAGCGTCTCACCACCTATACATATTCATGCTGGGCCTATAAGTGGCAGATTGAGATGTCCTTCCAGTGTCCGTGACAGCAGGTTATTAATATTAAAGACCGAAGTCAACACTATAACTAGATGAAGAGACATGCAGGTCATTGCCTGCCACATTCTTCACACCCTCCGTCCTCCAGACAATTGGACAAATCACGTTTGCATAGCAGTAATGTTGTACATGATACAGTGTAATATCCAGCATTACCAGGAAATTATTATAAAGATCAGTATGTCATAAATAAGAGTCATCACATAAATATATAATTTATTACAGGTTGTTTAATGAGAGCAGTTTCCTCTGATTTTAATTCTCATTCATGAAACTGTTGGTTAAGACCCCCATACACTCTGACCTAAAAACCAAAAATCTCAGGGTATTACTCAGAAATGCAACATCTTTACTATTCCAAGTCTCCAATCCATAAATTACTGCAGCTGTTGTTCCTTGTGCAGCCCCCTAACCGGAGGTTTGTCTGGCTGAGGTGCTTGATAGGATGCTGGCTGCAGGCATCTCGTCACAGCAGCTGAGAGGAGGTTGCAGAGGTCCTCCTGCTCGTGGCGACGCCCAGGGGCCATCAACACAGTGGGGAGCCCGGGTGCCGATGAGGTCTCGCTTCACTTCATGAAAGCCTAATGAAGAGTGGGGGCTCTGAAACGGTGCTGCTAGACGCCCACGATCCTGCAGCACAGGAGCAGGGGAGAGGATGGATGCTGCAGGAAGAGACACCGCACAGAGAGAGCCAGAAAGGACAAACTATGCAGGGGTACTGGGTGCATTTATTACCATTAGAAATTAACAGAATGTCAATAATAAATAAAGGATCCCAACCGACTCCAAGAAAATTCCTTTACAAACAAAAATAAAATACAGGCACTTATTTTACAAGTAAAAATGAGTCTATGTAGACGCGACGACGTTAAATTAATTCCTATGCCAAATGTTTTTTAAAGGAAGTTATGCATATCCTTTGTGGACATATAAAAACCTCTGTATGAAATCACTGCTGTGAAAAACTCAGAGTGTGGTGTTATGATTCATACAGTCATCCCTGTGATAATCACGCATATGGAGTGTCATTATGTACCAAACACATAAAATACAGCAGCTTTTGATTCAGAAGATCCAAAGAATAATCTGACACGGCATATTAAAATTACATTCTTTGCAAAAAATGTGCAAATGTCTTCAGAAATACAGACACAAATATTATTTAATGTGGTGAAATAAACTGCGTAGTTTCAGAAAAGACCTTTTTGGTCACACGGTGTTGGCTGACAGCATCAACATGGCGAACGAAGCACTGTTCCTGCTAAATATCTGAAAGAGAGTCTTTGCAACGCTCACACAATTTCCCCCAGTCCTCCTCAAGGTCCGTGCGCCAAGTGTCTCCGAGCTCTATTTTCTATGAGACTTTCTTTTTCCTGCTGCCTTTCACCTCACTGTATTGAACCTGAAGGAAATCAAGAGACATATAATCTTTAGTCGAGTAACAAAAACAGAAGCACAAGAGACAGCTTGAAAAAACCTCCTGTAATTAATTCAGTGATGGGTAGAAGGAATAAAGCAGTGAAATGCAAGTTCACTAACTCCCCGAGGCTGATTACGCTGCAGCAGGGATGGAGTTTTATAAATAAAAGTGATCAAATGTAGCTGTTTTCCTCTTGCTGCTGGAGCGTTACCACCACATGCTGTTAATATGCTTCTTGTGGAATGAAACACAACATAAACGCATTCACTTGGACCGGTAACGGTGATTCATTGTCATGCACACCCAATGACACTGAAGCATCTCTCCCTGCTCCATGGAGTGGGTCTTTTGAGCGACCCCATGGCCCAGAGGCATCAAGGAGGGAGACAAACGGGGTCAAACAGCTTAAAGGGATGGGGCGAGTGGGAGACGAAGGAGGCAAAGAGAAGACGGATAAGAGAGGGGGGATGATGAAGAAAAAAATAAGAAGCCTCAAGAGTATTTTTATAAATCCACAAAAAAAGTCTATTTTGTTTTGAGGTGCTGAGAAGTCCCTGCATACATTTAAGTTGAGCAGGACCTTGCGGCCTTTACAACAAGTGCTGGTGAGGCTGTACAGGTGACACCAGCAGCCTCAGCCTGGGAACAAGCTGCGCTGCAAAAGGATGTGTCAACCAGCAAAACAACTGAAATTACACTGCCCTGCATAATTATACAGACAAAGCTAATTATACAGACAAGAGGAAAGAAAGCCTGGGAGTTGTTGTGGTTAGATGTGAGGCGCTCTGGGATTTTGGGCTTCCTGACCGGCTGATCCAGCCGAGCTTACCTTCTGCACATCTGAAGGCACCCTCGACAGGAAATCAAGCACTTCATTGTTGTCGATGCTGTACGGGTTCCGTAATTTCTTGGTGAATTTATTGATACCTAAAACAAAGATTCACACCAACGTATCATTAAGCCTGATCTCCTGCGGCTGTGTTCTTTGTTTCCACACAAACAAATGCTTGCCAGGGGGGAATCGTGTTGTCCAAAAATATTTCTTTAGGAACATTTCTTCTTTTAATTTTCACTTTTATAACTCGTGATTCCTTTTTTTGCATTCATACATGCTTTTATTAACTAAAGGCTGATATCTTTTGATTTAGAAACACAAAAAGAAAAAAGGAAATCCTAATTTTAAAAGTATTTTTAGTCATAGCAGCAAAGAGGTGACAGAAAGCAGAGAGAACTCACCCCATAATAAAACTATGTAGCGAACGGGGATGAAGTATGTGAGGACTGTGGCAATAACAAAGACCAGCAGAGCCAGATAAGACAGGAACGGCACCGACCAGTTGAACGTGCTGAAAATAAAATAATTCATTTAAAAGTGTAAAAGCTGTAGCTTCTTCATATAATTACAGAAGACGATCATTTTGAGGACATGGTACAATTACAGAAAATGACATAATTACAAACTATTTCATGCTGTGATCACAAACACGTGCATTTCTTCCACTTAATCCTAAAGTAAATATGCAGCAGGAGCACGACATAGTTTATGATGGATTCCAACATCTTACTTTTTAATCCTCTCCCCTAAGCAGGCGATCTCGTCCAGCAGGTTTTGAAGAGTAATGATCGTGTCTTGGACCATGTGGAATTTCTCTATAAGCCCTCTCCTTTCAGACTCCTGCAGCACAAAACAACACACAAAAATCACCTCTTTTAAAAAGTCTTAACTTTTCAGATTTAATATTTAAGCAGGAAAAATAATAGACTGCATCTTCATACCTTTTATGGAAAGCTTGTTATGGATCACAGAGGCTTTATTAGATTACTACCTTTTTATCTTTTTCCATCTTTACACAAATAATTCACGTTAAATCCTGATGAATGCTTAAAGATAATATAAATGAAAGCAAACTAATTATGATTTGTGTGATGAATTGACTTATTTTTTCACTTAGCACCCAGTAAAATCATGCCATTTGACAGTTATATAAGTAAAAAAAAGTGTCAGCATAATTATAAGCGACATTCCCATGACCGGAGGTCTGATCTGTTTAGAAAGTTTAAAGGTGAGAGCTCTTCAGAACCGGGGTGGACGTTGTGTTGTAAAAAGAGATGAAGCATTGTTCGGAGGCCTGCTTAGACCCTCCGGGGGAAGGACGACGCTAAAGTAAACACAATTTGGTGGACGGGGAGACAGACTTCAGACAGAAACGTGTCCACATCAAAAGATGTGAGACTAACCGAGGGTTATGGGTCTAAAGAGAGGAACGAGGCTCTGTGAGGATAACGATGAGGCAGGAAGGATGTGCAGTGACTCATAAACCACATGTAAGACAAATCCAGTTTCTCCTCTCCACAATATCCATCAGTGTACTAAAGCCCTTCAGGAATCTCAGGGTCATATTCCCACTGGAACCAGTATGAGAACCACTCCAAATCGGATCTATGGAGGCTATTCAAAACGCTGGCTATCACCGGAGAAATATTTCCCCGCCTAAAAGCTTTTCAACAGTCATCACAAACTTTTGGAAAGAGCTCTGAAAAGCATGTCTAAGTGAGTCATTAGTTCCATATTGACGGTATTTTATGGTGCGTTAAGCTCAGGGACGTTCCCAAATGCAGCAGGACATTTTTCTCCACCTCCTTTATTTACATAAGAATGAGTTGTGACAAGTGGAAACAGGTTGATGAGGTCTTCATTAAAGCTAAATGTCTTTTTAGTAAGTTCGAGTTAAAGCAAACAACTGGTGGTTAGAAGGAATCAAAATGTGTCAGATTTAGCAGCATACAGCCACGGATCAAAGGGAGACACCTATGTGTGCAAGTCAGCTGTGCGCAACTAAAAATAAACCATCTTCAGACATACATACCTTCTCATCCTCTTCTTCATCTGCCAAATCCATGCTGTCCTGAGAGAGAAAACACAGAGACGTGAGTTTTGAGGGATCCCATGATTAGACATAATAAAGTGTCTCTGTCTCTAGCGACCATGAAATTAGCTTCCGAATTAGCCTAAAAGCCAGCTGAGAGGTGGGCAGCTGTAGCCTCCTCCTCACCCACCAGAATACTGTAAACCAACATATCGACAGCGATTGCACTCATCACTTACTCAGAGACATTATTCCACACATTGGCCTCATCACCGGTGAGGGGTTTATGGCTTCCTGTCAGAAGCTTCACAGTTTTAGCTTATCATTTATTACTATTAGCACTTTTAGTTGTTTTTTATTGCAATGTTTACCTACAGAAATAAATTAATAAATTAATAGTTTAAACACTAGCCACAGTAAAGCAGAGAAAAACTGAAATTAGCAGCAACATAGTGGAACGGCTAAAGAACCACATTTGTGTCCCTGAAGAGATTAAAGCTGATGAAAGACAAAGACAGGTAACTTTTGCTAACATGCTGTTCAAAAGTTAAAATCCCAAACAAAAGAATAACATTTTTCATCCTAAATGTAGTTAGAAGATATTTTCTTTGCAGTATTAGACACATCATCAGTAAAATCCATCTTTAACCCTTAAACACCCAACCCATAAACAAGTATTAGAAAAGTCACTTTTTTTTTCAATACGAGGTATTTATTTGTACTTTAAACAAAATATATATAAAAAATAGTATAAAACCTTTTTTTAGGATATTTAGCATTTATTATCATGTGATGTTTAAAAGTTCTTTTTGTATAATTTTCTGCTTTCCGGTGCCATTAAAGGGCAGAAGAAAAAAGTCTTATTGTGCTCCACAGAAAACAAAGTTTTTACCATAAAAAGATGCACGCTGGGCTCTTATGGGTTAAATCTGCACATCATTGTCTGAATATTTTACATAGATTACTTTAAGAAACCTCTTCTGGTTGCTTGCAGGACAGCACAATACAAATGTGCTATAATGTGTTATCAGATGATTGAGAGAAGTTGGTTCAAACCATTCAGTGTGAGGGTGAGCAGAAAGGCAGCAGGAAGCTTGCTTGCTCCTGGTCAAACAGGAGTTCACCTCTTAAGGCACCAGCTCCAGTGGAACCAAGCTAGAAAGACTCAGGAACCAGTTTAACTCTGGAGCTAGCGGAGTGATCTCTTCTTGGCACAAAGTGAAACAAGGGAGAAGCTTGGCAAGTAGTGATGGTGGGAGCTATTAGGCCCAGAAAGTAGCCTGAGTAGACAGAGCTGCTATCTAGCAATAGGAAGAACTGGCAATTGGAGAGCCAAAACCACTAGCTTGCTGCTAGCTAGCATCTCCAAGCACAGATATATGCACCAATAAATCTCATTATGGATAAGTGAGTGGACCGACCGGTGATTGTGTTAAATATCCATCAAATGTAAGGCATGAAAACCATCTTTGGTGGATCATGTTCACAGATGTTCATCATAACATCCAACATCAGCTTCTCTCACTCAGATCATGACAAATTCAGATTTTTAAAATAACAACTAAAACATCTATGATTCTGGATTATTGATGATAAAAGTTTAAGCCTCTTTGTGCTAACGTGCTAACATTTGGGGATTAGCATAGTATCAGAACACAAAGTACACGTACATGCACACATTATCAGACTGATACTGATCATTTATTTCTGTATGGACATAAGCATTGTATGATTGGTTTGTCTGCTGGTTAAAACATAAAACTGATTAGCATTAAACTTCTTTCTGTAGCGATATCTTTACATGGGCGTAAATAAAACCCAACTCCTTCCAACATCTGGCTCTGGCTGTGAAAGGATTTTTATCCACTGCAGCTCAGCCCAGATGTGATGCTACCACCATGGATACCAGAACGAGCTCAGTAACTGGCTCCCAGTGCTGTTTGCAGATACTGTTTTTATTTTAAAAAAGAATAATTTTATTTTGATTTAATTAGAAGAAATGTTTTAACCCTTATTCTAAACTAACCTTCTTCTTTAAAAGATCCTTCAGCTGATCACCATGTTTCTGCAGTCCACAGGTTGCAGTTTGGTTTCTAAAAGCTTGGAGAGACCATGCATCCTGCTCCTTTATGTAGCATGACTGTGATTAAACTAAATCATTTAAATACATTTTATTTTTCCTCCCAAACTCTTCGTTTTGCCACTGCCCACAGAAACTACATTATGCTACCATTATAAAACCCTATCTAACCAGGAATGTAAAATCAAACCAGTGTTGTCACTAATATTACAGTATTTCCCATGTTTTTATCATAATTAACTAAACTTTATACTCAGTGATTATATCATTCTATTTATTGCAGTGTGGTTTTGAAGCTCAAGCACATGAACTTTAGTCATTACAGTTTATCTGAATAATGAATGATTAATCATAAAACATTATTTTATGCTCCAAAGACATTTTAAAACTTTCTGTTGGACTACAATATTTATCAGGAAGTTTCTGGCATTTCATAAGTTACACAGTTAATTGGACATTTTTAATAATTAAAAGGATTTTAATATTATGAGTTGGTTTTATTTAGAGGATTTTTCACAGATTTTATGACATAAAAGCCGTTGTGGGACAAGACTTTTGTTTAAGTAAGTTGCTGTGTGACAGTCATCATGATGTTCAGCACTGAGCTGTTTCAGTGCTGGTCACAGACATCCTCTTCCTCAGTGAGACAGAGCACGGTCCAGGTTGGGGTAAAAACACTGTGCATTGTAACCATTTCAGTAGAAAACCATAAACCTTTTTTCCATAATGTGACCCATCAAAACAAGAAGCAAACAACAGACCAATCACGGTGCAGCAGAAGCAGGAAAAACAGAGGGAGAAGAGAAAAAAGAAATAAATCTGCTAGGAAGGAACCAGCTCTGTGAACTGGCTACACATAATGCTCTGCTCCATCAGCCCATTCAGGGAGTTTTCAATGCGTTTGTATCATGTGTTATTTTATCATTATGTTTTATGAGGCCATGCTCAACTGGTTGCTATGGAAACATGCTGACTTCTACTTATTTTCAGGAGTAAAAAAAAAAAGGAAAAGAAAAAAAAGGAGTGTGAACAGGAGCCAACAGGTCGAGGCTGATGAAGGCGCTTAGCACTCACCACATCCTGACTCACACGTCCAGAGCGGATCTGGAAGTAGTTCCATGCGATGAGCAGGACCAGGATGAAGGGCAACATGTAAAACTCCCAGAACCACACTGTCACAACAAAACCCTGAAGGCAGAGGGATGAGAGGTCAGACATGAGTAAACAAATAAAAACCAGGAGGAGCCTTTTAGTCCCATCCTGGATGCTTGTATCTGTACTGAGGACACATGCTGTAAGCTTACTCCTGAGCTGCATGTAATGTGTAGTACTGCTAATCTGCTCTGCTGGACTAACTCCATCCTCTGCACATGTATTGACATTAGTCACATAAGTCGAATTGCTCCAACTCATCTTGTGTGCATTAAATTAGATCCGTTTCACTTCCGCTACAGGAGGCTGTGTGTAAATGTCCAAACTGTCACATACGATGAATGCTCCAGATAACGAGATGACAAAGTAATACGGCCTGTCATGTTTCCATTTAATATCTGGGGGGAGGGGAGGGGGGATAGGCTGAAGCTGCAGTGAGCCAAAAGGTGCTGGAAAGGGTTTACAGGTTTTCATAAAGCCAATAAAAAGAGAGACAGGGGTTAACATCTGGTATAGACATCACTCTCTTCTGAGGCACCGACTGACATAAAAGATATCAGATCAGACCACCCCCCCTCCCACAGCTGCCGCCACCACCAGTTTTAATGTGCAAAGAGCCAAGCACGCTCTTGTCTGTGTTATCACAAGCCAAAACGGAGCCTGGGAGACGAGATGAAACCAGTTCCTCACTGGCAGGGTTATGTTTTATTAGCGAGGACTTTGTAATGACTGAGGGATTCTGGAGCAGGGGGGGGAAGCAAGTCACGCTTTGGTGGAAATGTATACTCAGACCATGAAGATGGTGATAATTGCAGCTCACTTCAGCTTGAGAAGCATTACACAGCTTTGGACAGCAAAAGGGGCTCCAGGGATACAAAACGGATCAGAGAAATCAGGAACAAAAAAATGCTACTGAACTGGAAGGAAAGCAGGATTCACACACATCATTTGTTGCTTTAAAGTAACACATGCTGAATTTACTTTACTAAACGTTCATGTAACAACAGCACACACAGGATTCCTCACAGCACTTACCAGGAATTTACTGACATTAGCTAAAAATTAACCAAAGTTAACAGCCAATTAACCTTTTCATGGCAAGGCCCATTTTATCCACCTGTCTGACACAACATACCCAAAATAAAGTTCATCTTCTCAAATACGAGGGTTGTATGTCCTGATGTCAAATCAGAATCAGTTACTGTGTCATTAACCAGGACCGCTGTCCTCTTCCTACTCCTCCTAAAAGAAAACCACCAACACAACTAGAGGATCGCAGCACAAATCAGCTAGAATTTACTAAAGTAATGTCTGATAAGGAACTGTGTGAAAGTATATGTTTAAAACGTTAGCTGCTTAAGTACATATGTCTGGAACCCATCAGCCAATCAGAGGCAGGAGAACTCAGGGAAGTGAAGACCAATGTGGTTCGACACAGAAAGAATCAATACTTCACCATACGACCCTTCATCTTCATGAAAAGACCTTCATAGATCATATTAAACAGAGGCAGAGTCATAGGAGAACACATTACTAGAGTTTTGTTTTGTTAAAACTGGAATAAAATCAATGTTTGACCACAAAACAGCAAAAGTAAGACTCATTTTTGTCCTACAGTGATAAAACAGGCACGTTTGTAACCAGCAGAGTCTCTGCTTTCATACAACTCTGTAGAAATAAACAGAAGCTCTGAAGTGGACAGTGCTCTTCCTGGGTTTATAGTAGCTTTCCCATTAAATCGCCTGGGATTTGATTCGTGTTTCGTTTGGAAGAAAACATTTTGCAGAATCTTCCCATCCCATCATTTTGGTTTGCCACATGTTTAGACTGGTGGCTCCTCGCGTCTGCAAAGATCTGAATTGCACCCGTGTCTTTTTTAATCTCTCATCAAGATCACGTTCAAGTAGTTTATAAATGTTAAAGCAAAAGTGAATAATGTGCAAATTCCTAAAGTGTGCCATAATGATGCTTCTGTAATCCTGAACACATTGTTAAGCTCACATCTGTTTCACAGCAGCACTGTTTGTGGTGATGTCTCAGGTATCCCATAATACTTTTGTATTACAGTCAAAGCCTTACAATGCTTTCTCCCGTTTTATTTATTCAGCTATCGCACAACAGCAGCGGCGCAGTAAACGTGGTGATGCGGGAAGGGGCCAACAGATCGTCCCCGTCAGAGCGACAGAGATGAGGAAAGTTGACGCAGATGTGAGAATTTCATGCAGATCACAGAGGGAGAGAACGAGGCAGAAAACACCGTTTTTTTTTAATGCGGATGGAAATGTGAAGTGACTCCACCTCCTGCTTGTGTTTTTGGGTGGGGCAATAGTGAGGAAGATGGGAGGTGCCATGTGGGAACAGGCTGCATCTTTGTTCTGGTTTACAGAAGATTAATAGTGAAAAAAAAGGCTTTCACCAACAGTAGCATTAAAGGCAGCAGAAATAAACGTTTTCGTTCAGACCACGCCGCCATGAGGCTGCACCCATGAAGACACGCTGACTGTATCAGCCCGTCTGTCTGACAGCTGGCAGATGGTGCGGGTGGTTCGTCAGTGTATCCTGTCATGGAGAGGGAAACTTTGATTCATTACGCTTATATGGTGGCACTAAGCAGCCATTTATTTCTTCTCACTGAGGCTTGAAAAGACGGCGGGCAATGGTGTGAAAACAAGACTACAGATGGTACTGTCTTTCAAACACTGAGACACAGTGGGAGGAGTGTGTGTATGCTGCACACTCGTCCTTGCTTCTGTCATTTCTATGTACAGTAAGCTGTCAGGTAAAAACAGCAATATTATACCTGGTTAAGATGTATGACTCATGTAAGCTATGAAAGATGATGGAGTATTCCAGCTTTTAAAGTAATATTATGGATAACTGAAGCTAACATGATTAGCTGATCCCAGTTTTAACTCGGTATAATCTGACCGTGTGAAACTAAATGCTAAATGTAAAAGTTACATCTCTACTAAAACTCCCACTTTTTCACAGCAAATTGAACAAAGTGTGCTTCAGGCAACTTCAGTGGATGTCCGTCTGTCCTGCAGCAGAACAAAGCTTCAGTGCCATCTACAGGACGAGCACTGGAAAAACAAAAAGAACTTTCCATGACCTTGATTGCTTGAATAGTTAATGAAGAACTTGCTGTATGCCATTTTTATCAAGCCAGATCTGTGAGAGTAATGACAAAAAGATCTGCGCTCACTTTACTTTGCAGTTTAAAGACAGAGGCTAAGAGGCTACTTCAATGTTTCGTCTGCACACTTGCATACACATTTGTATCCAACCATGACAGGAAGGAGAATCTGTCTCATCAGGAGAGCCTTTTTAATTGAACCTCTGCCTGCACAACGAGGCCCAAATCACAGCGAACACAGACTGGACAGAGGGTTAATGAGTTGTCAGGGAAGTAGAACAAAAATAGAATATCTGGTCTCCATTGGGATCCTACTCTCTCCAGCTGAGGCTTAACTCTGCATCCAGGAGACGAGCAACACTGAAAGCGTCCACTTCAACAAAGAGTCAGCCCAAGCCCGTGTTTCTGCTGAGTCCAAAGCTGCATTGATTAAGATTCTCTCTGGGAGAGTTCAAGTAGGGGTTGGCCAGACTGCAGTTGTGTTCAGCAGCCTTGGAGGAAAAACAAGAAGGAAAAGGCAGATAGTGTGTTGATAAGCTGTTAAAGCACTTCACCAGGAAGGCTAGCAGGCTCCTGTGAACGCTCTCCCACTGGAAGCAGCTTTTGATGTACTGCAGAGTCGACATGATAGCCCTGTAAAGTGTCTGAACACGCAGCACGTTCCTGGCCAGAGCCTGAAAGATAAAAACAATAAACATACAAAGCAAATAAATACAACAACGGGTGCATGTTCATGATGTTTTAAGTCAGCATGGCTTTCACAATATGTTCCTCTCATACCGAGGCGGTAAAACATCCCGTCTGCTAACAAAACAGTGTGTTTTGGCACGAGTCTGTGTGGTCAGGAATGGGCAAGAAGATGTCAGTAATCTGACCTGATTTTGTCAAACAAGACTTCCAACATTACAACCTGCACGTTACAAGCGGAGTCCTCCGCGTGTAAGCCAATTTTGGCGTTAGCGAGCAGCGTATTGTCTGACAACAATGAGTCTTTGTGGGAAGCGCAGACAGTCGGGCACCCTGTCTCGCACCCTGTCTTGCACACTGTATATCAAACTAATGCAGCAGAACAGTGAGCAGGAATTCAGTCACAGTTGGGCCTAATTAGAGCTCAGTTCGGTTAAATCAGGCAAATGTCCACTTTATAACAAGGTAATTGGAAAAACATGCTAACTGATATAATTTTTCTGCCACTTTTTCTTTTGCGACCAGACAGAGCTGAACTCCATTGCTGATTATTTTTTATGTAACAAGTCTCTAGAATCCAACCTCCGATTCGTCAAAACACAACTGAAGGAAATGTTTTTATTAAGCACATAAAACAGAAGCTACTCACAACACAAAGAGAAACACATTCTTTGCTTTAAAAAAATGTAATTCAGCTAAACAGCAAAATTGGAATTGATTGCATGAATAAATGCTGTGTTGGAGGATTAAATCAAACATGTCATGGCAGAATTAGTAAATAATGTCCAACCTTTTTTGAGAATTTAGGATTATCCTCTATAAAACCCCTCTCTCTGGGCTGGAAGGTTCTTATACTTGCTCTGACCTGACAAAAACAAAATAGAGACAGTGGTAAAGCACAAGTCTTTCAAAGCCATTATGTCCTTGTGTCTTCACTGCAGGGTGAACTTTTACTTACAGGGTTAAAAATAACCTCCAGCTCCAGAGTGATGTTACCCTTCGACAGCCCACCTAAGTCCTCCTTCTTCAGCGGGAAGACGATCTGTTGTCCCCTGCGGATCTGCAGGACAGAAAGGGCATCAGGTGCTGAACTCGGCCATGAACCTGGCCATCAGTCACGCTGGATTAGATCTTAGCAAGTTTTCAACCTGCTGAAGTGCTATCGCCCTCTTCACTTTAATTTAGACACAGAGTGCAAATAGATTGGTCTATTGTCTGCATTACTGAGGCAGTGTGTACCGAGAGCAGGGGAATGGCAACTTTTCCTAGAAAGTCTGGCGCCTTGTCTCCGTCCTCATCAAAGAGAGTCACAACCAGAGCATCATGAATGTCTCTGACAGGACTGCAGAGAAAAACAACACAGTCAGACACCAACAAGCAGCAGTACATCTGAAGGATGACAAAAAGAGAAACTAACAATGTGAAGACTTTTTTCCACTCTGGGTAGAGGCTCTTATAGACGGTGTGGGTCTGCAGGCGGTCATTCCCCAGTTCCAACACACAGAATGGGTCACTTTTACCTGAAAAAACAAAACACACAACACTTTAAACAAACATATTTCAGGTTGGCTTGCCATTTTAAACAGAATTAAATGTTTTAAATACCATTTAAATCAGCAGCCAACAGATCTGCAGCTTTAATAACCTTGACTTGAAGGAAACCCACATCACTGACGTTCTTCAGGGAATGTTTCAGACTCTGTGGACATGCACAAATATCTCAGCAAATATCCTGAATTATACCAGTATTTGTACCAACCATGTCCACACAATGACAACAAAAGGGATTATCTTCTTTTGAGCTGAATCTGAAGCAGTTTGATTCATCATGTAGACATTTTCAGATGCAGAAAGGTCCATACATGCATTTCACACCACTGACGATAAATCCTTATAAATGCAGACTTGGACACATTATAAACATCACAAGCAAGATTCAAGTCTCTGCAAGTCTATTCAAACCTTCCTGGCATTAGGTGCACCCATCCTTGCAAATCTAACATTGACAAAGCAGCACTACACTTCACGTAAAAGCTGTTCATTACAACTTTTATGGCTGCCTGTAATGGGCTGCTTTCTCCAAAACAGTATTTACTCCCACCTTGTTTCTGTACATCATGAATTATAGTTTACCCACTGGCTGCATACGACACCTGGTTTCTTTTCAGTGTGCAGACTTTCTTACAACATCCTTGTTTCTATCAAGGTATCCACAGTCTTTACTAGAAGGATGAGTCTAAGTTGGGCTCTCAGTATATTACCATGAAGACACTGCCATCTCTTGGCCCTTCATCACAGAACAGAGGAGGGCTACGAGAGTGTCTATGTTACCCTATCATTTATACCCAGATTACACATTTAAGTTTTGTCTTTTGACTTTTCAGTTTCTCCTGCATAGTGGGTATCACAGAGAGGATGGCAATAAAAAATCCAGTTTATACTGCGTTATACCTGAACTCCTCCATTTTTCATTCATTTATCCAATCAGTCATAGCAGCATATCCTGGTACATGGTAGCAGTATATTAGATAAAAGCCTGCAGATTAAGGTCAGGAACTTCAGTTAATGTTCTCATCAAGTAGCCTCTCGCTTTAAGTGCGGCGTGATTGTTGGTGGCAGACGGAGTGGTTTAAGTCTTTCTGAAACTGCTGATCCCCTGGGATTTTCATGTACAGCAGTCTCTAGAGTTTAGTTAAAGACTGGAAATGTGAAGCTCAATCTCATAAATCTCAGTTTTCACTGAGGCTGCAGATGGCAGGATCAAAATCTGGCATCACCAGCATGAATCAGTGGAGCCAACCTGCTTTGGGTCAACAATTCAGGAGGCTGGTGGTGTACTGGTGCGAGCACTGTTTTCTTGGCACTGCGTGTGTGGCCCTTAATGCCAATCGATTGTGGTTTAGCTATGATAGCATGAGTTTTAATGTGAACCAGTCACCCCCACATGGATGCAGTTTATCTGCTTTCCATGGCAGCTTCCTGCAGGGGAATAAATCTCAATCCAGCTGAACATTATTCTGATGCAACCAAAGTGCAGAAATGATGGAGATTCAGTGAATGACTAATGGTAGGTGTAGGAAAGCAGACGCCAGTGAGGGATACAGATACTGACATAGTTTCTCAGCTGGCACTGTCGTTCATCGGGTTCATCCAGCGGTGCTGCGCAGAGGTCGGAGATGGAAACGCCGCTGCACGTGTTCAGTTTGAGCAGGAAGACTAGGCATCCTCTGCTGTGGTCCAGTGAGAGTGTGAACATGACCCTCTGGTTGTGAGGAAGTTCAGAAAGGTTCACTTCACATCTAGACACAAACAGTATACATTCAGTCAACACATATATGAAATGCACATTCAGCGAGCTCACTGGTGGGATGTTTTTTTATCAATTAGCTTTTAACCAATAAGAACATGGTGCTTGTCATTTTTATCTTTACTCCTGGACAAAACGCTTTAGTTTCCAATAAATATGTTTTAATATCAACCCCCCAGAAACATCTGGTTACGTTCATTTCTGGTCTGCCGCTCTTCAGCCAAGCATGCTAAAAGCAGCGCACCAGGATTTTCTACCATGGAAAAAACATGATTGTAATCACCGATTGTGACAATGAAACTGGAATAGTTATGTGGAATATCTTCAAATTTAACCATATGTGTGTGTGTGATCCATTATCTCTTCTGATTTAAGAGTTTTTCACAGTCCCAGAAAAGCTGGATGACAGTTGAATGCATTTTAACCACTGGAGGTCTTTGTCTGTAATTATTGCTGTACATGGTTTTAAATTGTCTTGATCTTTCAGGGATGCAGATGTAAAAGTAGCCACTGGCTAATTGTGGCAGATTTACATTTTTATGACTGATATAAACTATCACTTTTAAATGAAAAAAGACAAGTCAAAAGCATCCTGAAGTAAATATATTGTATTGAGTATCTGCAAACATCACAACAAAACCAGGTCTGATGGTCTTTTTTCAGCATTAGAACAAACATGTTCATAAAAGAAACAAAAAAACAAACTTGTATCTGAAATTCAGTCACAATCTGACAAAACTCTCAATATACCATAATATGGCCACATTCAATCCCTGCAAAACATCCCCGGTCATTCTGCTGGTGCTCTGCTAGAGGTTTAAGGGACAAAATCTATGACAGACTAGCCCCATCCCATAAAAGTCTGGCAAACTGGGAGCTAGGGGACAAAGCTGGATTAATCTCAGGCAACAGAGGAATAGTAATACAGATGCAGCAGCTTAAATTGGCTGACTGTTCTTGGCTGACTCACTCACTTCTTTGCAAATTCTGACAGAGTTTAAGGCTGAAATCAGCTGGAAACCAGTTGGACTGTGGGAGGATATTCTAACAGGAAGCAAATGTAAGATTAAGCATAGAGATAACAGTAGGTAAGTCAGATCAGCATATAGGAATAAATACTGCTGACACAGCCGGAGTGGATGAGCTGACTGGACCATCTGCCTTTCTAATTATAATTCTGTCTGGTAGAATTAATAAAGTTAGTCCTGTTGTTCAGAGAATGTCAACGAAGCACCTCATTAGTTACATTTCAGTTTTTTCCACCATTTGCCTTCCAACATCAAATTTTATTCAAAGAGCTTACTCACGTCCCCAAACACTCCTCGCTCTTTCGCCCCTCTTTGGAACAAAGCTCCACTTCCAGGATTTGTGGACCATCCAAGAACTGTTTAAGGGTGAATCTTTCTCTCCACTGAGGATTGGCCGCTTTGCACTGATTCTGAGTCAAACAGAAGATGAACAAACAAAAACAGTCAGAAAAAAATATATCCACAATAATTTAGTGGCTTTAACATTTCTGAATTGTGAACGTTTTATTTGGTCAAAGTCAGTCTCTTTAAAGGGACTACTTTTTCTGTAACATCACAGGGGCAACACAGGACTGGGAAAGGTGAACAGGTTAACTCACTGGCTGGCAGCTACTGCAGAGAGCCCAGCACTGCTGGTGTTTTGGAGCGTTTTGGCTTGACTTTTATGACCGCACAACGTTGTAGGTGTGGAGGGAAATTTTGCTGGGTGCTCGTATCGGTGTTGAAGCGCATCCACAACATTTTGGGTGTACTGTGGGTGCACATTTTGGGGAGGCTTTGACAAGTGCACATGGCAAAATTAACCCTCCATATACAGAAAGCACATAAGCGCATAAGACGTCTTTGGCAGCCAATTAGGTCATTGAAAACACGAATGCCATGATTGTGTATAAAAGTAGCATGCACTACTGTGTAGAGGTTCACTACTGTGGGAACCGCTGCTTGAGGAAATAGTCCAGCAGCACATTTTACACAATATCACAACTTTACTGAAACTGGGGTTGTACCTGGAAAACTAACGATGTGGCACATAGTTTACATTTTTATTAAAACAAATGAAAGAAAAAAAAAACTTTCTGTCTTACAAAAATAACCGTAGAAAATAAGTTTAAAAAGAAGACAGTATGAACCTTCAACAAAGACAAATGAAAGTGGGAATATTTTTTTAGGAGAAAACAGAGACATACTTCTGGTTTGATATGCAATGAAAGATGTTACAGCAGCAGCACATTTACAAATGCAATAGTAGTAATACTGATAAAGAGATCATATAGAGCTGGTGTTACATACATGGTATGTGGCTATTATTAAGAAGAAAATGTTGCACTTTGACCAATCACTATGGTGATAACAGCTGACAGAGAATACATGTACGCTCACTGGCCAGTTTATTAGGTCCACCTTTTCAATTGATCGTTAACACAAATATCTTATCAGCCAATAATGCGGCAGAAACAAGTCATGTAGACAAGATAAAGACGACTTGTTGAAGTTAATGAGTTCCGCATTGATGAATAAGTGAGTAGATTTTAGTTACTTTAAACATGGCATTGGTCTGAGTAGCTCAGAAATAGCTGATCTTCCTTAGATAATACTGCATGGTAGGGGTCAGAATATGTTTGTTGAACATAAGAATGATTTCACTGTACTCCAACAGCCTCTGCAGTCCAATACAGATCATTTGGGATGCAGTGGAACACGAGATTCTCATCATGAGTGGATGAAACATCTGCAGTGACTGTGTGATGCTCCATGTCAATATGAGGCAAAATATCTGAGGAATGTTTACAACATCTTACTGAATCTATAACTGAGGCTGTTCTGGAGGAAAAAGAGGAACTAGCTGAGTGAACCACAAAAGGAGTCACAGAACAAATAAACATAAACAAGCCTCACTGCTGTGGGGATACAATTGATCTGCAGTACTGCTACTTCCTGCTCATGGAAGACCCAGTTACTGGAAATGCTGCTGAAAGCTTTAACAGGTTTATGCAAAGCAGGGAAGCATCAATGATTAATGTTATCTTGGCTAACATCTTCTTACTCTCCTCTTTGGTGGAGTTTAGAGGACACTGAAAGACTCAGCTGTCCATTCTGACCTGCCTTTAATTTTCGTTCTGTTCACCCATCATTGACCTCACCACCACACAGAAAAGGTTTCTAGGCAGCTCTGAATATTTGCATGTCTGATTTCATACAACTTTTTTCAGATATCAGTGAAGACACCTTTACATTTCAGCTAAACTGCATCTCTATTGTGTAGGAATTAAAACCCGATGAGGCAATTTGTGAGAAAATGCTGGTAAAGAACATCTTTACAGTGAAAATTTAGGAGGTTTTGATCAGATTTACTATCACTTAGGAGCTTTGGGGGTAGATGAACATAAAAAAGGACATGAAGAAGAAGAAAGTGGTGGAAAAAGGAAACAGAAAAGGTCGTAGAAACAAAGAGAGAAATAGAAGGAGGAAGGAACTTATGGAAAAACATCAGCATCTCATGGTACCTTGCTTTTATACTGCTGCTCTCCCAGTCTGAAACGAACAAAGAGCTGGCCTGTTTGAGTGTCTACTGGCAGCTCCTGACCTTCAACCAGTGTCACAGACACCACAGATGTCCACAGCTGACTTTTCATCAGTGTTTCTGACAAACGAGATGTCTGAGGTGTCCCTCCAGACTGCAAAGAAGTTTAGGAGATGCATGAGGGAGTAAGGAGAACATGGAGGAATCAATGGATTTAAAATTAAAATAAAAAAACAAATACAATTTATTTTCTTATAAAAACACAGATTAATTATTGCGAGCAAGTTTAGTTACAGAATGGGAGACAGTGTTTATAAAGCAACTTCAAGCCAGTGATCTGAAAATAACTTAGGTGTTCTTTCATCAACAACAAAGAGAAAAAAAGCAAATGATCATCGATTTCTATAAGATTAGATGAGACCTATAGCATTTTTTTAAAAAAAGCATCTCGTTATCATATTTATTAAAGAATAATATTGTAAGATAATTAATTCAGTCTACATGAAGACATTGTGCAACACTGAGATTTATTTAATCCACATTTTACTGACAGATGGAGCTGGTACTCCTGCGATGTCCAACTCCGTTCTGACACATGCACAGGCAAAAATTCACGTTTTGATTAGCACACCACTTTCCACCTGTCCAGCCATACAACAGCTTCCAAACACAGCAGCTGAATGTAGCATGCAAGCATGCAGAAATGTTCTGTTTTATCTGACGACTTAGAATGAGCGAAGATGGCTCATCCTGCTGGAGCTGCACTGTAATACATGCACTGCATAGGATACTGCACGGGACAGAGTGTGCAAAAAACAGCATGCTAAGCAAGCAAAGACATACTCAGCAACTGCACTGCAAATATAAACCCTGATCGGTGAAAAATCGCAAAGGTTGAACTTATGAGGACAAACATTGCTCCCTATTTCTGTCATTAGAATGAACTGTTGTGCTACTTCTACTAACATACATAATATCAGGGCTCAAATTACCCTGCAGCTTTCTGGGAAGCTTTGTTTTAGGGGTGTGCATTGTGACTTTCAAGAAAAAAACGCCCTTATCTCTGCATGTTGTCATTTAACCAGAAACAGGGATGGAAGGTTCTGAGCATATCAAGTGGCCACTGTAAGGATGCTCACAGCACACAACAAACAGCACGACTACCGGCTGGTGCTGAAGAACCCCTTGTTTTTGAAGACTGAATTATTAAATGAATAATCACCCAACACTAACAAAATATTACTAATTAATTCAAATAAAAATATCAGTAAATCTTTTTTTAAATTCATTTTTATAGCTGAGCACATGAGTTTAATGTGTTTAGACCCTGTGCTTTCCAGGGATCCGAGTTCCTCTCAGCCCCCCCGTAATGCTAACTGAGCAGTGTATTCATATTGCTAATAACATTCCCTATGCCACTATACACTCACTATCTAGATTCCCACTATACATAGTGAGTCATTAGAAAATAATGGCTAATAATCAGCTACTATGACAACATATCGTTTGGGTTTGAGTTGAGCCAGCATGGAAAACACTAGTATTTTTACTTGAAGGCACGTCCCAGTCCTATACAGAATATTGAACATGTCTGCTTTTTTGCAAAAATCTTTCATCATGGAAAGAGTTGCTGGGTGGGAAGCTACAGCCAATGAAAGTCCAAAAGATGAGGTCGGGGAAAAATAGCAATATGGCAGAAAACGGAGCAGAAATGGTGGCAAAAACACCCACAACTCCATCATGTTTTCAGTGAGTACTAACATGATCTACTCAGAGAGAAACTAGATGCGACGGCCATTTTTAAAATCTAGATACAAAACAAATTTAATCATTTATGTTAAAATAATGACGAAACAAGCATCTGGAAGTGTTTAATAGGAATCAGAAAGACAGGTCAGAGTTCATCTGTGGAGAATCTGACTTTTTTTTTGCGGATCATTAGTGCAATGTGAACAAACAACAAAGTAAAGCTGCAGATCACAAGAGAATCTGCAACTACTCACTATAACAATTTAGATTACGGTAGTGTAAACTTATCCTGATATGGGCAGCTCTTCTGAACTATGGTGATTTGCTGCCCTCTTGTGGCAACCGACGAGACTGACATCACTCAACACAGATAACTGCCAAAACATATACAAGCACTTCATATGGAAGGTTTGAGCATGATGGGATGTTTAATATTATGTTTAAATAAATATAGACGACATTTAGTTTTTTAAGTTGGAAGTAATGCAACCTGTCATTTTTGTTTGGCAGTTATCTGCATAAAGCGGACCAAACTAGATGCTACCTAATATTGGTCAAGTGTGTTCCCTCCACCATGTCTTACCCTACTACTTCGTTTTCGTTTTTGGGCCCACTTCTGCTGCCAGGAGCATGCATATTATGTGCAAAACAAAATGACACTGTGGTTAGTAAGCCATAGACAGAGACATTGCAGACATTAATGTGTAGTAAATACAGTGCAATTCATATAATTCATGCCCCTCATGACAGAGCACATGCAGTAAATACACCTAAAGACTTGCCATACATTGCTTTTCTTGCTGTCCCCATTCCTGAGAGAGAGACTCATGTCCACCAGCACGACGCCCATGTCCTCCTCCAGGCTGTTTGGGTCATCCAGTGCCAGAGATAGCTCATTGACCCTGAGACAAGGTGAATTTCAGCTTTAAGTTAAACACATGTGAGACGTGCGATGTGGAGGATTCAGTGAGTTTTATTCAGAACAAAACACAGGACAAAGTGTTTCACTGAGCATCTGGAGGAAGAAACCAGGCTGCAATATCCCACAGAGCACAGGCCAGCTCAAATAGAGCAGCTGTGGGTTTGAGGTTAATGTAGGGTTACAGGTAAAAATATACAACCAATTGTTGATGGCATTTCATGTATGCGTGACTAGAACAAAGAAGAATGAGACCATTTTCTTTATTATGTCACGAAATCTGGAAGGAGCAGTGCATTTATTGGCTGTTCGAACAGCAGTGTAAAACCTTATTTTTAATATAGAGCTTAATTTTATGACGATAAACCTATCTGTGTCTGTCTATGTGTGACATTGAGCCTAAAGTAGGTGTAACAAAACAAATTTATATTGCTGTCCATGTCGATAAACAGAAACACCACCTCAGTAATGACAACGCCTGAAAATGGTGCTACACTGAACGGCTAGCAGAGATGTCTATATCTCTATAGTCTAATGCAATCCAACAGCACAGCAACGACAGACAGATCATTATTGCATTATGCACTTTAAACAAAATTTCATTTTATATTCAAGCTGTAAATTAATGGTGTATTTAAAAAGGCACTTCTAATATGTAACTATTTACCTTAATTCCTCTAAATGTCCTACTATAAAGCACATACTAGTTAGTTCTGCTTTTCAGAGTTATATTTCACCAGGCAAAGTTCCTGCAACACAAACTAACACGGACTTTAAACAGCATTTCTGTTCCATGTCCACCAGAGGGCGCTCTTAGAAGGCAGAAATAAAGAATGACACAAAAAAGAAGGGAAAAAACTGCTGTTTCCTTTAAAAACAAGTATTTGAGGAAAGAAAAAATATTTAAATAGAAAATATTTATCAATTAATACGATTTTTTTACACAAACACATCAATACTAATACTTAAAACATCCAGAGTCCATCACATACACATCTTTTGTGCTCACTCCCTCAGTTTTAACACCTCCTACACTCACAGATTACCACCATACTTACTTGTCCATTTCCAGATCACTGAGGAGGACAGAGGCAGAGCCCATGAAGTCATCAGTGGTCAGGTCTCGATCGTATACCTACATTAGGTCAGATAACGACAAAGCGTCACCACAGAGGAAGCGAACATCACAGCTGGCTGCCTGTTGCATTACAGTACCTCAGACATCTTACACCTCATCAATTACACTGATCGTGCACTGATGTTTAAATGCTATAGTTCTTTTAATGAAGCTCCAACTGAATCAATGACACATCTGTAACCCACAAGTTACCTTGATGTAAAGTCTCTGATTCAGATCCTTCACAGGCAAAGACAGGGACTCGTTCCATGTTGGGTTGAGGTTTTTATAAACCACTTTGCTTTTGTAAAATGTTTTTCCATCCAGCTTGAATTTCACATAAGGATCACTGGTACCTGAACAAAATAAAAATAAAACATATTTACTAAATCTTATATGTTCTTCCTTCCTCATCTCCAACTTTCAAGAGTAGGACTGTTTTGTCATCATGACCACTGCGATTATTACTATAAACACCGTTTATCACATTTCACAGCAGCCCTCGTCTCACCTTTCTGAACTAACAGAAATAAGTCAGCTTTCAGTAAAAGGGGGATCCAACCTTTCCACGCCATGTGGATGTGGGAGGATGTGGGGTTTTTTCCCTCTTCAACTGATGGACCACAACTTCCTGAATCAACAGTTCATCAAGACTTTGTTTCCTCTTTGACGTCAGGAACACGCAAACACTTCATTAGATGCTGCTTTGCAAGGTGACATGTAAACATGCCTGGATCAGGACACTAAACCGCCTGTTTAGTTTGTGGACTGGTCCTTACAATGTCAGAACCTTTCTCCATTTAGTAGTTAAAAGAATAGCATTTTTCTGCACAAATAAAAGCCTAAAGTTGTTTTTTAAGGAATTAAAGATAAAAATAACTAAATTAGATAAGGGAAGCTAAACTATGTTTTTCTTTAACCCCTTAATGCCTGGATTAAAAACTGGGCAGAAACATCCCATTTTAAAATCTGAACTTTATTTGACCCTATAACAAAATCTGAAAAACCATTTCAGTTTGTATTACCATGGAATAGGTCAAAATTACACTTATATTCTGCTCTCTGGTATTCACCTGGGTGCAGGAGACCAGTATCATAGGGTGAACAACAGGGTTTTAAATAAGTTTCTGCCCTAAAGTGATGCAATAGGTCTCAGAATCAGTGTGCATCACATATGCTATATTAGGTCATTAGGGGTCCTCAAGTCCTCCTGCCCTGCACTTTAACACACCTGAAAGCAATAAATGTTCATTAACAGGCTGCAAAGAACTAACTGCAAAGAGTAACCTTTGTTGGTTTACCAGTCCTTGGGAGGATTGTCGTCCTAAATAATAAGTGAATATTTATCTTCATTTTTTTTTGTTTGAAGACAAACTTGTTTGTCAGGCATGTAATATCAGGTTATGCTCCTCGGTAACCAAATTAGGAGTTTACTTATTCTAATTAGGGTGAAATGCCTGCGCATGCTGTACCTGTTATATAAAATATCTGACCACACTAAAATATAACGCAGTGATCCTGTCCTGCTTTAAAAAAAAATATATAAGCTTAGTAATAATGAGTGAAACAAAATCCTGCTTTACCCTGATCTCTTCATTTTCTGCATTGTCTTTAGCCAGTTTTGCATTTGTGAATGCGCACACACAAAAGCGACCGTCATTTAAATACATGCAGGGAGTGAAAGCACCTGTATTGAATGCTGGGTGTGGCTCAAACAAGTCCTAATATGTTGTCTGGAATCCTGCCCGAGCTGTCACAGGATCTGCACAGCTACCCAGACGCTCAGGTGTATTTGTTGTACTTGGTACAATAAAACATTGACAAACAGACATTCCCGGCTAACATGTATGAGGCACCGAGCAAACACACAGAAGCTGCTGCAGCACACATTTCCTGTGAGGGAAACATGTTTTCTGGTAGGTTAAGCACCGGGTTTTGCAAATCAACACCCATTATATTATATGTGTAGGGATGTAGAATGGCATTCCCTGTTGCATCTTTAATGGCTGTCATACTGTTATTAAACAGAATTGGTGGCAGAGCTAACACAGAGTGAATGTTTGCTTTAAGCAGTAGCAGTACTAAGATGAAGCTCTTACCACAGCGGTCCCTGATGACCAGGTTGCGGCCTCCCTTCAGGTTGATGGTGAGCAAGAAAGACCTGGGTGGAACCTGGATGATCTCTGGCACACTCACAGACTCGTTCCCCATCTCGTACTAGACACACAAACCATTTTATTACTATTGAAACAACACATCAAAGATCTCAATGAATTAAATATTCTAGTTGAAAATCTTTATTACAAGCTGAATGTGTTGAGAAAAAAAGACAAAATAATGATAGATGGAAATGAAAATCTATAACCAATGGGAGGTTTGGATTCAGAATCATACTAAAAATAGAGAGGGACAGATCAGATCATACACTGGCCCAACTCTCTGACCCCAACTTCTTCTTCAAAATGAGGTTCAGTAGTGTGTGTGGCCTCCATGCACCTTTATGAACTCCCTACAACATCTAGGCAGGCTCTTGATGAGACCATGGACGTTCCCCTGATGGATCTCCTCCCATACCGAGATCAGGGCATCAGTTAACCCCTGAACAGTCTGGGTTGAGACATGCCAGTGGTTTATTAATGACAGCATGTCTTGTGATTAATAAATGTAATAAGACATGATGTACCAGAGATGTTGGACTGGATTCGGGTCTGGTGAAGGGACAGGCCAGTCCACAGAATAAAGGCTTTCATCCCATAAATACAAGCACACTAGACACATGAGGTTTAGCATTATGTGCATCATTAGAAGGAACCCAGGTCCCACTGCAGCTACATATGGTCTGATAATCTTATCACAATACCCAGTGGCAGTAAGGGTACTTCTAGCTAACACATGGACACCTTTGTGGCCATCCAAGGATATGCCTCCCCAGACCATAACTGTCCCACTTCCAAACTGGTCATGATAGAGACTATTGCAGGCAGCAGACCTCCCCAGACTTGCATGCATCGGTGCTTAGCGTGTTCAGTGTGAACCCATGCTCTTTCAACCTATTTGGATGCATTTGGGACCGAACAGAGGATGGGAGTTTGTTGGCTCATCTTATCTTCACACGCTCATCACAAAGCTGCTGCTGCAGCTGAGGACACAACTTCTGAAAAAGACATGGGCCACTGCTGAATGTCCAAAATGGCAAATTACTGCCACAATTTGTTGCATTAACATTAATAATTTAAGCAGTGTGCTTCCTGGAAGCAGCTTTTCTGAACTCTAAGAAGAGCAGCCGTTTTATCACAGTTTTATGAACTAATAGACAGTAATGCTACAGGTTTGTAAACATTACATAATCACCGACCCCTGCAGGTTGTCTTCATCAGTTTCCGTATCCTAACTCTTGACCACCCCATGGAAACTTATAAAGCACAGAAAGACAATACTGGCAACAAAATACAAACCCAGAACCTTTATGCCACATCAATATGTCGCCATATTTGATTTAATCTCCATTAATCCTACTTTTTTTTCTGAAAAAGCACAAAAAGGAGAGAAAGCACAAAGAGGTTGGATGTTTTTATGCTTATAAATGTGTTCTAGTACCAACTTTGCTGCAGCTGATGTTACAAACAGAATCAGAAAACTATCAACAGGACCCCAATATTCTTACTTTTTTCATCTTACTTCAGTGTGTTCAGTCACTAAAGCTTGCATTTACTGGTGAATAAATCCCAGCTGACTGGAATCGGCATGCTACGTGTCACAACTGCCGAACGCTGAACCACAGCCTGCTGTCTCATGTCCTGATCCTGACACAATAATCTGGAATTAAGCTTTGACACGACTGCATGCCCGACGTGTTGCAGTGTCACAGTAGACAGAACCAGCCTACATCTAACGCCACAGATGCACCTTTTCAGCACAAACACACTGAGACACAAACAATATTCAAATCATATCAGCAGAATCAAAATAAAAGTCAAGAACTGTCCAAACTGGACAGCATCACTTACATTTGGTCGTCTTCAGCCTTTAAAATGGAACTTCTAAAATCATGATTATTATACTGCTGAGACAAAGATAAATAATCTTCTGAGCTTATGATGCTACAGCGTACGGAGAGGGTTTAAAAAGGCACATAAGGCCCCAGATGATGAAAGAGTCAGTCTGCTGAGCAGCTAAAGGGCCAGGAACGGATCTCTGCCTGGCATTTCCACCACAGGCACAAATCCTCTCAGCATTTATTAAAAATTCCTGTGTCCTGCAGACTGACCAGTTAACCCCAAAACTTCCTCATGAAAAACAAGAGGATTTGTTTTGTTTGTTGTTAAACAGCAGATCAAACTCGCACATAATAAATAAATATATATAT
>JBAMHV010000001.1:27744109-27754935 GCA_037177535.1 Pseudomugil gertrudae
TCTTCTTTTAAGTGACCCTGTCCGAAGCCACTGCTTCATAGTTATTTGGATATAAGACGGTTTGGTGTTGCAAAACTCAGTGTGACAGCGTTTTCAGTTAATTCATATAGATTCAGATTGTCGTGTTGTTCACCTTGTGGACCACCAGGGGGCGCTCATGGACCACTAGTGGTCCAGGGACCACACTTTGAGAAAGGCTGGTTTATACGAATGATGCAGCATCAGCTGCTACAAAAATCCAACAGTAATTAAACACAACATTTGCCTCATCTTTTACCTATGCCTTTTATACACAAAGTAGAAAATATGGCAACTGTAATGGATCCCCGATTCTATTCTGTTTAGAAACACGAAAAAAAAGGCACAAGACGCAAACACATAGTGAGTACACTATGCCTGTCATTTTAGAAAAGTAAATATTAATACTTTTAGCAGCATGATAACATAATTATATTGATATTTTATCATACTATAAGTAAGAAGGAGTTACGGTGCTTTTTAAAATAAAATGTGCAGCAGTGTTGGTGATCCCGTGGGTTTAAATGGTTAGATTTTACCATAATTATGATTCCTAAACACATTTTACCCTACAGCTCATTTTATCATTTATATGAAGGCAGAATGAGATATTTTTTGTAGAAAATGTATCATTTTATTGAACACTAAGTCACAGGCTTGTCAGTGCTTCTCTCTGATGTATCAGATGTCCACAGCCAGCAGATGGAGCTCTGTGATGTGTCAAATGTTTCTAACACAGCGGGTCGATTCCAGGCATCTGTGTCACATCTCAGTGTTTCACGAGGCCTCGGTTTCACCATCCCTACAAATACAGCTTGCTCCAGCTGTATTTGTGTCATTGGTGTCCCAATGAGGTTAATGTTAAAACAAACTAAATATCACAAACAATATATTTATTTTAGACCCTGGTGAAGGAGATTCTCTCATGAATCACTTTCAATGTTTGTTTCACAGGTTTTACCAAAAGTAAACAAAAAATAGCCCACAGATTAAACTTATCACTGACTAATCATATTAAACATGAGAATTTATTGTTCAGACATCCATAAAACCTGTTAACTGAAGATGTGCTGTTTTTGTATTACTTTCAGCTAAATGTTCTAGTTTCCAGTTTGTCACATCCTATTTTTACACAACATAAAAAATGATGCAACCAAAGTATTTCCAACAAAATGTCCTTAATGGAGGCAATGCAAACCCATTCCTTATCTAGCAGGACACCGTCTTGTTCACATCGACTATTCAGTTCATTGTTATATTAATGAGTCAGGCCTAATATACTAATTTGTCAGATGAGTAATTTGAGAAAAAAAACTTTTTTTCCCCTTTATTCTTTTTTGACAGGAACTTTACATTAATGCAATTAGTTACTAATTTCTGAAAGAGCCCTCTGCTGCTTTTCTGTAACAACCTAAAGAATATCATGAAAACTAAAATCACCTCTTATGTAACTAAAGCCTTCAAAATCATGTCAGGGTTATGTGTAATGTACTTGCTAAATAAAAGAAATACGTGAATATGTGAAGCATTTCCCATCCATCAGTGTGTCTCACACAGCCAAAAACATGACATGGTTGTAAAAATATGTCCCTCAGTATGAGAGGATGTTAGTCAAATGTTGCATCACTTACTGTGCAATATTGTGTAAATGCAGTTTGGCATTTGAAACAACTCTTTAGGGAACTTAAGACTGTTCTCTTTCAGGAATAACCAGAGACTGTATAAAAAAGATGGACGGAGCCTCCGTGACGTCACCCATAGGTTTCTGTAGAGCTGATTTGAAGCTCATTGGGCGGTTCCCACCGTCATTACCGGAAAATCTAAAAATGGGTGAACGTGAAGGTCGGGATAGATGATTGACACCCATCAAACTGAACTGCCCCGTAGCCAAGAGCTAACCGAGCTAACGGTGGCTAACCAGCTAACATAAAACACCTATGAGTCTGTTACAACCCCCCACATAGGAAGTTTGTCCCGGGGGGGAGAAGGGGTGGCAACATTACAAACAAAACAATGAATTTAAAATAAAGCAGGTTTGTTTCCAAACCTTTTGAAACACACACACATGCACAACAGGCCACAGTTAAGTTCAGTTACAGTGGCAAACACTAAAGCCAAAACAGCCTAAATAAAAGGTTCACAAACAAAGGCCAAACACTTTAAACCTAAAGTTCAACAAGAACCAAACAATCCAACTCAAACCAAAACTAAACCAACAGTAAACAGTCTCAATGAGACAGAAAATCTCTAAGCTCAGAGATGTGACCACAAAGTCCCAACACAACACAGCTGCCTTGAATGATGGATGATGGTAGTCTTTATAGCTGGGTTCATCCAGTCACAGACAGGTGGAAGTGAAGGCGACCAATCACAGGCAGTGAGGGCGGCGCTTGAAGGTCAGTCAGCTCTGCATCCAGGAAGCACCTGCAGTCAGCTCTGGATGGAGGGCTGTAACAGTGGCATCAATCACTGGACCACCAGTAATACCTTTTACTGATTACCATCCACATCACACGTGTTATGAGTAAACCCACAGGTGATAACAACTCCAGCATCCCAGAGGATGATCCAGCTATTCTGTTAAAAATTTTACTATATAGTACCCTTATTGATAAAAGTATTTCTGATCTTACTGTCATACATTTTTCAGCCATATCGCCCAGCTCTACTTGGTTGTAATCAGTGATTATCTGAGTAACTACCATCACCACTAACACATTCATCCATCAGTTCTCTACACCTGCTTGTTCCAGTGCAGGTTTGCAGGAGGGCTGAAGTCAGACAGCCGTTATTTACACAAAGAGGGAGGAAACACCTCAGCCACTTTGCCATGGCACACTAGTGTTGCATGAGAAACTGTGGAAAATTACGCTATTACCTAAATGATCTAAAAACAGTTCTGTGTTTATCCAAAAAGTCCAGGTTTCACACAAAGTAGAAATACAAAAGACCACAAAATAGCCTCTACTTTGTGTTTATTCAATTCTTATTCAAGACACTTTCACAAGAACGACGTCACATAGTTAACCTCCTGATTCAAATGAACAAATCACTGTGCACAGCTTGATAAGCTGTAGGATTCATTTGATATGAATCGGGTGTGCTGGGCCATGGATAAATATAAAACCTGCAGGATTCTGGCTCTCGAGGACCAGGTTCCCTACCCCTGGGCTAGCCTGTAACCATAGACTGTATGCCTGTAACAAATGTTATAAACAAGCATTTCAAACAAAAATAAATAAACACAAAAGAGGTCCTGGGCTGAGTTTTTAATTAAATTTTTTCCCATCGCTGCATCATTTTGTCGAATGAATTTCCATCTTTTCCCTTCTTTGTTGTTGCTGTTGTATAATCTAATATTTTAGAAGGTTTTGTGTTTACAAGCCTGACTTGAGCGTTTAAATGTGTTTTTATGGGACCCTGATTTTATTCCATAAAAATTAGCATGATTTTATTATTATAAAAATTACTAGCCTTTTGGGTATCTTGTTATAGCTACATGTCACATTTTACAAGGGTTTAGCAGTTAAACTGCAAGTAGATTTGGTTTAGTTACTCAATAAAAAAAAGATGAATTAAAAAAATATATGGTTAAAATTGGAATGAGCCTTAGACAACTTTGAACTGGAAATGTTGGGCCCCAGGATAAAAAACAAGGTCAAGACCACTGATCTAAAGGTCAGTTGAGCCTCTTGGCTCTGGCACCTCAGCATGTAAATATTTGCACACAGCAATATGCACAACTATAACCTCAAGATATGTTAAATGCTATTTTAATTTTCAGTCATCTATGATCAGACTTTTCAAGTAAGAGCAGTTGCTTTTATTATTTTCTGCAGTTGGCAGTCATTTTCTGTTAAAACAAAACACGTACACACACAAAAGAGCTCCTACTGTGCACAAAGAGTTGCTTGTAAAGATAACAGACTCACCAGCTAAAGGGTGCCATAACTCCTAAGAAGCTGATAAAACCCAAATGCAGAGCTAAAGGTTGCTCTTTTTCTCCTGATTTAAAACCATTTAAGGTAACATTATGAGCAGAGAAACAGACTAAACAGTCTATATTTGCCTAAACAATCATTTAGTATAATTGCCTAAAGAGCTGTTTTATTTCATAACTGCAAACAGGACAACAAACAATCTAGATAAAGAGTCAAAAGGCAGCAGTTGCAGCATTCAGACAGCAAAAATTAACTGTATGCTGAAAGACCATTTCTAAAATACAAAAGCATGCCCAACAGTTTTTAACCTAAATGCTTTCTGTTCTGCCATCCTAACATAGTTATTTCCTCACATTTCTAACCAGTTTCTCTCCAGTCATAAAACAAAGACCATATACATCAATAATTAACTCTGAATAGTCCCAGTAATCTCACCGGCTCAGCTTTGAATCATTACATGACACAAAACACTTCATTAACCAAAGAACTTTCAGAGGAAAAACCCTGGACCAGAGATGTGACTAATAAATAGTTTGAGGTAAGGTAGAATGTGTGGAATAAGTGTGGTTTGAAAGCATTTAGTAACAGCCCACTTCCCATAAGCAAGGCTCTGTTTTCACCATGAACCACAGATAAACAACACGATGGCCTTGCAGCAAAGCGAGCACAATATTCAAGATGTTTACTGTGGCCATGGCAGATGAGACTGCAATCAGATGAGCCTACTTTTTCAGTGGGAATAAAACTCAACCTTAGGATTAGTTCTGCTAGTTTAGGCTTAAATTCAATGCATTTATTGCAGCTTTTTGTTTTAAGAGGGCATCCCTGTTTTGCCAGAAAAAAGAAATCAGAGCACATGTGAAGGTTGTGGTGAAATACAGCACAGTTCAAGGAGTTTCTGAGTCAATCCATGCTGCATAAAGCCTTGTCCTGGATCCTTCACACTGACATCACTTCACCCAGTTATCTGTCACAGTGACACTGGCTAAAGAAACAGGACTCCTTTCCAGAGTCACGATAAATAAAACAAACAAGGAGCAATGCAAAGGTCAAAACTCAGAGATGTTACACAATTTTGACGTCAAATGCAAAATGATGATGGGAAAAAGGATTAAAAATAAAATGACAATGGATGTTTTTGATAGCATTAGGGGTGGAAGAGCAAAACCTCATGTACATGTAATACACAAACATTTCCATCTAAGAAATCCAGACTAATATTGTCACACTTATGCAACACAAACACGAACACGGATTAAACTAAAAGAAAAAAAGGACACATTATATTACCTGGAAATTGTATTGCAGATTTTGCCACAATGAAGCAGCTATAAACTCTCCCTGACTGATTTCTGTTGTGCACATTTTTACATAAAGATGAAAAACAAGAGAAGAGTAAAAAGATCTCCTGTCCAGTATACCTGCTCTTATCGATGTTTAAGATCACTGCTAGACATTGTAACAGATACGTGCAGGCTTGACCCACTTGAGCACAAACGCAGACACCAAATAGTGCTGCATGCCCAGTGTCTTACTTTAATGAAACTAGTATTTCCTCAGTAAAAACATGCATACATGTATGCAATGTTAGCCAACCTGTGCCACAGGTAAATACCAGTAAGGCAATCACACTAATGGGATTCTTTACACAGCCTTCATTTGGCATTATGTCTACAAGCAGACACATGCATGACTGTGAGAAAGCCTTGAACTTTAATCATGCTGCAAAGCATTCCCAAATGAGGTCACTGCCACTGGAAATTAAACATATGTAGTGATGTTACAAAAAGCCCCAAAGAACACAGCCAACGGATGATGGCATTTTGCAATGACACTGGGTTAATCCGTGGTTAAACAGCCAAGCACGTGCAGCATCCTCTCAAATTTAGCAGAAATTACTTTAGTTTTCTCTCTTTTTACCATATAACATAAATCATTAATACACCTTTAAAATACAAACACTGATGTACTAGGTTGCAGTAGTAAGGCTGTTTAAGGCCATGTCTGCTTTTCCTCTCAGCAGATATTGGGCAAGTTCATCACTGCCCTGTCATGTCAGAACAAGACAAGCTATTTCCTGAAACTATTTAAGTATGTGGTTTTAACACTGACTGGGGGAAAGTTAAAACTCAATGCAGGGAATCTGCAGGCATCTCCAAACGATCAAATATGTTCTCACTGAGAAAAGCATTGCAATAAAATCTGAACTGCGGCTGCCGCAGACCAAACAGCACCAAACATGTTATATATGACAGCACATAGAGACGAGAGGGTGGCTATGAAGCAAATGAATTTACAGAACAGAAGAAGAGGAGCTACTGAAGGTATGCGAGCCGCTAACTTCCCACACTTTAACTGCGCAAACTGCACCTCAACAACACAAACCGGAACATTTACTGGCTTACCTGGCCAGATCCCCTTTCTACGAACCCCACAGGTAACTCTGCTTCTCGTTTTAGATAAACAAAGAAGAATATAACCTTTACCTTTTAACGTTGCTAGGCAACCTCCTACGACGGGTCCTTGTTGTCACCTCATGCCCACAAAGTATCGCCTTTATATGAACATACAACAGCATGTCAGAACATCGGACTTTACAGCTCTAACAGATGACTTCCTCCTCTCCCCCTCAGCACCAGAAATCAAACCACTCAGCTGAGCCGTGGAGAGCCGCTCGTGAGGGTTTTAACAATAAAAGCACTTCCGGGCACCGCGCGCACAGCGACAAAGAAACGTAAATGAAGCTCACAAGCGATTTTTTAAAAGTCAGTTTTGAGTTTTAAAATGTTTATATATCACTATGGCATACTGGTTATTTTATGATGTAATATAAATGTTTTTTATCAAAAAATTCCCACGCTATTATATATTAAATAGTTGTTTTGTTTTAATCGTGAGCTTCCGGTATGCTATAACTCCTGCTCGCTTGATTTAGTTTTATCAAACAAATCATCGCTGTGTTAAGTTAAAAATTAATAAGCTATTGTGGTTCAAACACAGAAAATGTGAGTTTACGTTGTATTGAGCGGGGCAGTTTGGGACAAAAAGCACTGACATCCCCTGATCTTGTTTAGACTATCATAACCTTATACAGTCTATGATCACAAGTCATTTAGCTTTACTGATACGTCCAGCCATAAAATGTAAACCAAAGTTCCTTTCATGAGTCTTTTTATAGTTTACACAATCGATCCCATCTTTTCTTTAAAAAGATGCTTGGTCCCATGTTTAACAAACCTGGTCAGGCCTGTATTATGACATAATTACATAGAGAGGTATTAACACCTGAAATAAAAACTGCTCCATGTGGTCCATATGTGTGTTTTTTCACAGGGACTTCAGTGGAGTCTCAGTGTCATTTTGATGTCACTCCACCTCAGTAAAAATTAGAGTATAACTTTGATTTAATGTTTATTACCGTATTTGACAGAAGATAACACCATGTCCCCAATGACACCAGTACACTCAGATGCTAATTGTCTTTAGCCACAAAATCATCCCCAATCTTTAGACACTGGGGTCTAAACTTTAAGCAAAAATAGAATATAATCTTGTATTTTTGTATTATTATTTGGATAGAATATATCTTTAAATTGTGGGGGCTCTTACAGGGGGCTATTGGACTCTATCGGGTCCTCTAAACATGAAGCAAACAGTCCAAGTTAATCAAATGATGAATTTGTGCTCCTGTACAGGTGTGATGACTTCTTTTGAAACAATGAAGATAACCTGGTGTGGAAGTATTTAAGGCCTTAAATATAAGGCTGATAATGTAGCACTTTTTAATTAATATGTTATATATTTAAACATATCTGTCCTAAAAAAAGTAAATATCTTCGTGAATATCTTCTTTGAATGTTCCCCCTTCATTTCTAGTTCAAATAATATTCAGTGAGCTACACAGTTCCCGTTTGCAGCTGATTACTATTGTAGTCAAATGACAACAATCCAAAAGCAACAGCGATCTAATCAGCAGAAGTATTTATGTGTAAGTACTGCCTGCCACTTTGAAGTTTCTCTGTACTTTACTTGTATCAGCAAGACAACATTTAGACTTGTGATCATGGGCTTCTCATTAATCTGACAAATCCAGTCAGATGATGCCTCTTCCATAGCTTGTGTTGGCATGATTCTCTAAAATATGCACACTATAAAGTATCTCTTTAAGGTAAAAAAAAAAACTTCATTAGCAAGGGGTTTAAAAACTTTCTTTTTCAGCTTACATTCAAGGCTGAGTTGTTTCTCATCCACCGTCATTCAGTGAAAGATACTGCGGTTAGCTTTCTGCAGCACTGCACGGCACACCACATCTGTCACACTGCATCAAACCACATGTTCCAGTTTTCACATTTAATCACTTCCTTTCATTTCTTTAAGTGATAAAGAGTCATTTTATGGATTTATTCATTGCAATGACACCAATCGTGTCAACCACCTACATGCCATGTTGAGTACATTTTGATGTACAAACTTACCGGTAAACCTTTTAAACAATGAATAAACTACAGTCTGACTTTCTTATGAGTGCTCCTATAAAGGTGTGAAGGCTTCTTTGACACAATCAGAATAACCTGGTGTGGGAGTTAGTGATGCAAGACATTCTGCTAACAGTCACGATTCAGTGTTGCTGAAACTTTGCAGTGTTGCACAAGTGACCCCCCCCCCCCCCCCCCATTAACAAAGCTGATCTCACCTCACATTATCAATTCAGACCTATCCCTGCTGAGGTCATCAGGCACAGGTCAGCTTTTATTCATGTACTCATCCTCTTTAGAATCCTGTCATTTATACTCAAATGCTTTTTATGGATAAAAGACTTGTGAACCAACCGTTTCGCTGGGCTTTTACTCGACCTTTGCTGATGTAACAAGGCATTTTCTTGTTACTTTATCATCTGCTTTTTTTTTTTTAAAAAAATAATTATTATCCACAGTATTTTAACAAGCTGTTTTTGTTAGTTTGTTTTAAAGAGAGTGCAGTCTGTTGTGCTTCACAAAACAGATTTACTCATCAGTCCCTGGATGACAAAGGAAATGACTTTCAAGCATAGCTTAGCCACACATGTAGTGCTGCAAACAGACAACATTGTGTAGTTACATAAAAGTGATATATATTAAAGATACTATATACAAAACAAAAAGACAGATTTCAGTTGTGCACACACACACACTCAGTGTCCATGGCTTTCATTTACAAGATATAAATGCAATGTTGTGTTTATTTTGTGCACATTATAAAATAATATACTGCTTTGGCTGATATAAATAAGTGTTTTTATAAAGAGGAAGAAGAGAGATGATGCATTGAGGAAGTATTGCTTTCATGTTGGACTCGTTTTACGTTTCAAACCCTGAGAAGATCAGAAATGAAGTTGCTGACACCTGGTGGAGGAAAACTAGAAGCACATCTCTGTTTTGCTACAGAGGGCATTAAATTGGCAGTGATGCAGTTTTTTTTTTAAAGCTGGGTACACACAATGATTATGTTGGTTTTCTGGTAATGGACAACTCATCTGACATTATCCCCTACATATTTATGACAAAAAAAACCTCCCACGTTGTGGATCATGATGTGGAATGTCGATAAGAGCGCGAGCTGACTGGGGAAGCAGGTGAAAACAATAAGTTTGGCTAATGTAAAAGACTCTGCCAAGTCGTCCTGAGTGTTGTCATCACGGCTGTTGCTGCTTCTTCATCATTTTATTAATTTCCGTTTGATCACACGAGATTTCTGGAGGGTCAGATTGCAGACCGGCTGAATCATTTTGTGTGTGCTGTGATTCTCAGACCACGCCACACACAGTACGAATAAAACTGTTCAAGTCCGGATGTTTTATCGTCATGGGAGAGGTCTCTCACAGATCCTCAGCTTTACATAATCCTTATGTGTGCACCCAGCTTTTATGTGTAAAGATATAGATCCTGCTGGATGAGGAAACAACCGACTGTGCTGCAGCTGGATCCACATCATTACTCTGTGTTAAAAAATAAAAACAAGATTAATGTTGCACAACTCAGCTAAAATAATATAAAAAAAAGAAAACCGCACACAAAAAAGATTATTTAAAGAAATGTTAACATCACATGTCAATAAATCCACATTTCATTTGCATAACAGTGTTCATCCTGCATGTGTCCTGCTGCTGTGTCGTCATGTGATGCCAGGGTTTATGTCACCCAGCTGTCCATTCGCATTCGCTTCATCGCTGGGCTCTCTCTACCCTCTGACCGACCCGCTGGGAGCGAGTGGAGGCCCGCCTGCTGCTGCTCCTCCCGGTCGCTGCTGCCCTCCTGGGAGCTGCAGGACGAGCTGATGCTGTCTGCAGGAGACCTGTTCATCTCTGCTCGGGTGGATAAGGAGGAGGAGTGAGGCTGAGGAGGGGCGTGAGGATGAGTCATATATCCAGGCTTGCTGAGGTGGTCACGTGGTGGTGAGATGGGCTCTGCTTTGACGCTGATGTTGTGGTTGGTGTGGATGGAGAGATCGGAGCTTCCTGACCTAAAGACATGGACACAGAAAGGGGAGAGGGTCACTGTGGGGTCGAAGCTGGTGGAGAAATGATGTCATACGTGGACAGACCGCGACTTTTTTCAGGTTCAGAAGTTTCCGTAAAGCTGTATTGCTCAGTTTGAAGATCATTTGGGGCATTAAAAAACTATGTAAGCTTAAAATTATAGGATAAAGTTATTCAAATCTACATAAACTAGTTTAATTCTAAATTTATTTACAAGTTAAAAAAAAAGAAAATGAATAAAGAGAACCCACGCTAACACGGAGAGAACCCACACTGACACGGAGAGAACCCACGCTAACACGGAGAGAACCCACGCTGACACGGAGAGAACCCACGCTGACACGGAGAGAACC
>JBAMHV010000001.1:27758006-27769915 GCA_037177535.1 Pseudomugil gertrudae
CCCCCCCCCCCCCCCCCCCCCCCCCCCCCCCCCCCCCCCCCCCCCCCCCCCCCCCCCCCCCCCCCCCCCCCCCCACTGAAATCTCCCCTAAACCAGATCAGTACATTTATAAACAGCACCATGTTACTGTGCTAGGTTATTCATTTTTACTGGGTTGTAGAAATAGAAACAAATGGGGTAAAAAAAAGGTGAGGAAATACTTCACGTGTGCTCTTGCTTTCTGGTCAGAGGGTCTATTTACCACAGATGTAAGAGCTTTCCATAAACCTGCACCTGCTCTAGCTTCTGACTCAAAGTCATGAGCACAAAGAGCTCGTCTGGAAACTACACGTTGGTTTAAAACCCAGTTATTCTTAATATAATACTGATATGACACATGTGTTCAATGTGTTAGAATACGCTCACATCACACAAGTTATTTTCTACACCAGCTCTGTTATGTGTAATTTACCAGCACATGAATGATGTAATACAACACATTCAGGACAGCAGGAGCTAAGCTACACATAACTAAGAAAGACTTCAAACATCCAGGTACCGTTGTTGTAGGCAGAGCTGATGTTGGAGTAGACCAGACTGTGGTGAGTCAGACTGGGTGTGGTGATGGAGACCACTGGTGTGGACAGAGGCTGACTGGACTGGCTGCTGGTCAGCCCACGATTACTCTGGAAAATAAATAAAAACATGCCATGAAGTCTAGAATCTTCTGTCTGTTCAGCAAAGCAAAGTTATGATATGTATGACTGGATTCATGATGGCCCATTTCCACCACATGATGTCAGCATCGACTCATTCATGCACAGAGTAGTTTTACAGGAAGTGTCTTTTCTGTGGAGGAAACGTGAAAAAGCATGCATGTTTTTAAATTAACCACACTTATTCCTCACAGAAGTTCCTCCTCGTGTTTCTCAGACTGCTTCAAACAACAAATAAAAGGTTTGGTTCCTGAAATCTTTCATAGATAAAAATAAAGATAACTACTCTACTCACTCTATTCTAAAAATAAAAGGCTTTAGTTTATGAATAAGTTCTTTAATCAAAGTCAAGTTTACCCAACAGCAGTTTAATGACTTGGTTCAAGGTGTTTTAACCTAACATGTTTAAATTAAATCAGTGTATTTATCAAGCCCTTTTTACACCAGCTACGTCTACAGTGCTGTACAACCATACATGGTGTCACATTAACAGCTGATTAAAGTTATTATATGTGCAGCTGACGCTCTGATTCAACACATTTCACACAGGTCCTAAAAGTTTTGTTGCTCTAAGTTGACGACGTTCCTGTGTAATTATGTCAGCGATGACATCACCCTGAGCGATGTCATTCGCTCCTGATTGCACAAACCAATAGATGGTTAAACATGAAACTATCCTGTTATTCAAGGTTTCCCTGAAGACCGTGACCTTCGGTAACTCTGTATATCTTCAGTGAGCAACAAAAACTGCACTGCATCAGTGGAGTCACAGCTAACATGGTGATGAAGCAACACGCCCTGCGGAGGCAGCCAGACCTGCTCAGCTCCTATATACCCAGCTTTGATGCAGTTTCTCTTGCTTGTTGATGCAAAACACGTGGGTGTACGTGCAGAGAGGAGGAGGAAGCAGAAGAGAGTTACAAAATGATTGAACAGAGTAGCTGTTGTCTGACCGCAACATATCTTATACAGCCATGAACACAACGCATGGCATCATCTCAGCAGCTGCTGCTTTAAGCAGGGTGGAGACATTACTGAGTAAATAGTTGTGTTTTGTTATACGTTACAGCTTCGCACCAGAGTAACCTCATTAAAACTGCAATGAAAGACCAATTTAACAGTGTGGTTCTTCGTCTGTGGCATCTGTGCCGCTAACTAAAGTTAGGAACTGGAAAAGTTTTATGCATTTACTCCACACTGTACTTCAGGAGGAATTTAACCTTGAGACGCATTTACAAAACTTATACTTTTTACTCTCAGAAACTAAAATGATCCTCATAAAAGAGTAATAACAATGTAATATATATTTATTAATAAACATTCACATCAAATTATTATTATTACAAGAATTATTGCTATTTTTATTGTTGTTGTTTTTAAAGACCTTTTTGTCATAGAAATGACATTTTTCTATGATAAAAACAAAAAAAAAATCAATATTTTCCTACTTTTTGTGAAACCAGAACATGTGGTATAAATGTTTTTACGGTTATGCTAACATTTAGTAAAAACATTCATTATGATGTGTTCCTACTATTTTTGCAGCTATGAGTTTTTAACCTAATATTTCAGTCCAGAGGATATATCGTGTCACCGTTATGAATACTTCTTCATTCTGTACATCTTGCAAAACGTGGATGATGGAATTTAAAAAATAATGTATTAAAAGAAAACCCTGAAAAAGTTTCATATGTTTACTTTTATGACTGAATGAAAAAAAGATGCCTTTGAAATAAGCAGAAGTACATGTGGGATACCCAAAAGTACTTTGAGGGTTAAGTTCCTTTCTGCCACGTTGACGTGACACAAAGATGGACCTCTGCATTTCCAGCCATGAAACTCTCACCTGCATGGTGATGTTGCATCTCTCATTTTTTTTATAAAAAAGAAAGAATAACCAGGCTATAAAACCACAGATTTGAAACACTAATGGAGAAAAACCATGTTGACGTCGTCTGAAACCACAAACAACTCATCACTCAGAGGTCATTAATGACAGCTCTGTGTGGGATGAATGGGTGAGTATTTTTTCCCTCCTCCTACAAGATAAGTAATTTCTCACTGATAGTGAGGAGCTTTTATCACTACACTCCTGCTGAGGAAGAAGTAAATATTAGTATTTTTATCTTAAAAGTTGGTATTTCATCTCACATCTACCCACAGAAACTTGTTTGTGCCAAACTGAAGGACTTATCTGTACCACATTCTGAGATGTATAACAGGATATAATCTGCTGGTGTTGAGTCTAAACTTGAGTATCAACAGAGGATGTGCACTTCCCAGAGAAGCAGATGACTTGCCAGTTTACTAAAAATGTCAAATCTTTCACATCTGAACAGCAAACGTTTCTCTTGTGACATTTATTTGAGAAATATGTTTTCAGCATGTACCAATGTAAGTCATTAAAAACTGTTTTAAAGTGCAAAACAAAGCACAGTCATTTACAAACGATCTTTTTTAACCTAGCACAGTCTGTTCGCACTCACAGCAAGAAGGTTGCTGGTTAGTGTGGTTTCTCTACAGGTACTCCAGCTTCCTCCCACCATCCAAATACATGCATATTAGGTTAATTTGTCATTCTAAATTCCTCATAGGAATGAATGTGAGTATGAATGGTTGTCTGTCTTTCTGTGTTGTCCTGCGATGGACAGGCAACCTGTCCAGGGTGTACCCTGAATGATTGCCGGGATAGGGTACAGCATGTTCGCGAATTTCAATTGGATTAAGCGGGATGAGAAAATGACGGACTGACATTTTTAACCCTTACTTGGACTTTTTAATTCTTCAAGATGTGGCAAAAACAAACAGAAAAGGCAGACATACCAGCATCATTCCTTTGGACTGAGAAATGACAACTCGGAGGTCGGTCTTTCGGCTGCTGGGGATCAGGTTGTTCCCATGAGGGTGAAGAGGAGGAGAAGATTTTGGTGGTCCAATCTTCCCCAAGCTGCTCCCCCCACTGGAACTGACAAATCCATTCACTGAGCACAAAAAATGTCAGAACATGTTTGTTATCCATTTATCCTCCAGCAGGACTGTGTAAATATTCAGATGTCTGAAAAGTGCTTGAAGATGCAGCAGCCTGTCCAACACGGCCTGAATGCAGCAAGGAGTGCATTATAGACGAGATAATAATGAATAATTAATCCTCTTTCTCAGCTGACATTATATAATGACAGTGTTTATAGGAAGGAGACTCCAAAGATCACACATCCACCTGTCTCTCGCATGTCTCTCGCATAATCATCGTTTCAAGCCACAAAACTTATGAGACTCTTATAAATAACTAAAAATATTTAAAAACACCCTTTACTGCATTTCACACTAAAGAAAATACCAAACCTGCACACCAACAGATTTCATATACACACACAACATCTGAATATTGTGTCTTTGTTTTGTAATTCGAACTTTACAATGTCCTGGGTTTGATATTTTTTATTTCCAGCTTAGTACTTTGTAGCAATTACTGCATTTTTTATCTGACTTCTATTCACTGTTACTTTATCTTTTTATTTGCTCATTTCTCACCTAAATCCAGCATATGTGTACGACAGTTTGGTTGGAAATAAACAGAACTGAATCCGTTCATGGGACGGTTTTCCTCTGCAGAATAAAGGTTGAGATAATTATGTAATAATTATGTTGATTATAATTTGATTAAAACCAATTTTGGAGAGCAAATATGTTAGATTAGTGCCTCATAACCTGTACATTTAGGCTGGGATGGTAAATAAATGGACATAATGTGAGAGAGGATAAAAATAAATGAATAATTGATATTAATAAAAAAATTTATCAAAATGTGTCGTTTTTTTCTTTCTAAATTCAAAATGTTGATGTAAAGCCTCCATTACAGTGGGAATCTATTTAAAGCCGGTTTCCAGTAAAATTAGTATGGGTGTGGATGGTTTATTTGTAATTTAATCACTTCACTGAATATTAGTGAGTCATCCATTACACTGCTACTCACTAAAGAATAAATAAATATAAAATATAAAATTATATTTTCATACACATAATTAGTAAGTTTGCCTCAGAGATAAACAGGGAAAGAAAACTGCACATCTATGTATAAAATAGATAAATAGATAAACTACACTGTACATGAGGCTTTTTCATGCATGACACGGTGAAAATCTTGCAACTTTTTTATTTTTCTTCTTGCTAGTTGATGTTTGACTGATGCTGTTCTTACAGGTCTCCCTAAAAAGTCCATCAGAAAGCTGCAGTTAATCCAGAACACTGCAGCTCCAGTCCGCACGGAGACAAACACAGTGGGTCATATAACTCCAGTCTTCAAATCTTTACACTGGCTTCCTGTCTGTCAAAGTAAAGCTATTATTTTATAAAGCACTGAAGGGTTTTCAGGATCTTTGGGTTTATATGAACCGACCAGATCCCTCAGGTCATCAGGGTCAAGTCCATCTCTGTTTTTTATTGTCAGAACTAAACAAGAAGGTAGCATTTAGTTTTTTGCTCCTAACATGTGGAACAAACTCTCAGTTGGTTTGAATCAAGAAAGAAAACTCTATTTCCTGTGAGTGTGTGTGTGTGTGTGTGTGTGTGTGTCATATATCAGAGCATGTTTGCACATCATACATACCAGTTGCTCCTGATCCATTCTGCAGAACCAGATCAGAACCACCATGTAAGCCACCTGAGAACACAAAGTTTCACTTAACTCTCAGAAAAGTGTAAAAAAAAAAACCCTGTAGTTTCTGCATGTTTCTACTTCACTTCAAATTGTAACATGATTATTTAACACATGTTGCAATAATGCACATACACAAACAAACTTAATCTCTGCACCCTTGACTGAGCACCATCACCCTCTAGATTACCTTTGCAGAGTATAAAGCACACATACCTGGATTTGCAGAGCTGGAAGGTCTTTGTGAGGAGTTTATGTTTCTCTGAGGATGTGTCTGGGGTGAGGAGAGGATGCCGTTGTCTGCTAGAACCGCCGTGGCTGCAGCTAGGGCCTGGGAAGTCCCTCCACCTCCTCCTCCTCCTGCACCAGGACAGTAGGCCGTGCTACCTGCTGCTACATGCATGAAGTGCTGCTGGGGCTGGCTGGTGGGCTGCAAGGGAGTTGTATATTTTATTTATAATGTAAAACTGCACATCTTTAAGCATCACATCATGTGATCATCAGCTGAAAACTGAGAAACTAAGTAAAAACAGCCCCAAAAAAACATTTATTTCAGAATAAATTACTGTGATGATGTGAAAAGCTAAACTGAATTTACAGATGAAAGCATCAGCAGACTGATCCTCAGCCCCTCCATGTCTCTGTGTCCTCCAAACTTCATTGTTCTTTCCTCAAAACCTACGTTTTTGCTATTGTTTCAAGTTTTTGCTTTCAAAGTAAAATATGGGCCGGGAGAGGGCTCATGTTGCCATTCTCATCAGTCATTCTCAACCAAACTGACAGCTGGATGAAGATCATTTCTGCATGGTGGTTCCGTCTTTCTCATTCATCAGTGTGTTAAAAATGTGTCGCTCAGCTTCAGGCTGGTGATGTCCCTTTCACCACAAAACCCGGTACCCCATACTCTCGAAGCACCTCCCAAAAGTATCCCTGAAGAACACGGATGGACGTATTCTTCAGGTCCACAAAACATGTGTAGACTGGTTGGGTAAACTCCCGTGCCCCCTCCAGGACCCTGAAGAGGGTATAGAGTTGGTCCACTTTTCCACGACCAGGACGAAAACCACACTGCTCCTCCTCCATCTGAGGTAAACTATCTGCTGAACCCTACTCTCCAGGACCCCCGAATAGACTTTTTCTGGGAGGCTAAGGAATGTAATCCCCCTGCAGTTGGAGCTTTTTTGAAGAGGAGGACCACCAACCTAGTCTGCCAGTCCAGGGGCACTGTCCCAGATGTCCACGCGATGCTGCAGAGACGTGTCATCCAGAACAGCCCCACAGCATCCAGGGCCTTAAGAAACTCCGGGGTGATCCCGTCCATCCCCAGGGCCCTGCCACCAAGGAGCTCTTTAACAACCTTAGTGACCTCAGCCCCGGAGATGAGAGAACCCATCCAGAGTCTCCCAGCTCTGCTTCCTCATCGGAAGTTGTGTTGGTAGGACTGAGGAGGTCTTTGAAGTATTCTCTTCAGCGACCCACAACGTCCCGGGTCGAGGTCAGCAGCCCCCTATCCCCACTGTAAACAGTGTTGACAGAGAAGTGCCTTTCCTCCTCAGTTACTGAATGGTGGACCAGAATCTCCTTGAAGCCGTCCAAAAGTCTTTCTCCATGGCCTCACCAAACTCCTCCCATGCCCAAATTTTTGCCTTGGCAACCACCAAAGCCGCATTTTGCTTATCCTTTCGACACCTATCAGCTGCCTCAGGAGTCCCAGAGGCTAAAAAGGCCTGATAGACTTCTTCAGCTTGATGACTTCCCTCATCACTAGTGTCCAACAGCGAGTTCTGGAATTACAACCGTGAAAGACAACGACATCTTTACTGCCACAGCTCCGGCTGGCCACCTCGACAATAGAGGCACAAACCTCTCTCTGACAGGGGACTCTGCCAGACATTCCTACCAGACCTTGATGACATGTTTGGGCCTGTCAGGCCTGACCGGCATCCTCCCCCACCATCTGAGTCAACTCACCGCCAGGTGGTGATTGGTCGACAGCTCCACCCCCTCTTTGCCTAAGTGTTTAGGACATTTAGGCAGTGTTTAGGCAGCCTCAAATCTGACAATACAACTACCTAGTCAAACCGGCCCACCGTGTCCTGGTGCTAGGTTTATATATGGACACTCTTATGCTGGAACATGGTGTTTGTAATGGACAATCCATGCCAAGCACAGAAATCCAGTAACAAAAACACCACTCTGATTCAGATAAGGGAGTACATTTCTCCCAATCCCACCCCTCCAGGTCTCACTTTTAATTTCAGTGTATAATATTTTATGTGACAGTTTGCATTTAATTTTACAAAAATTTCTTAAATCTCACACTAACTCTTTTCTCTGTTTCCTGCATGTGGCTGGGTCAGAGTATGAGAGGAGGTAGAGACATTAGGACATAACTGACGTATGCCAGTTTTTGTTCATAGGCCAGCTTTACAAATAAGATCTCTGTCATACAGAAAAGTCCTCATCAGTGTCTGAGAGAGGTAAAAGATTATTCTTATGTATGAGATTAGGACTAGATAACCTCTGGAGTCCAAAAACATGTCTGAACTTTCTTTTTTGTCAGGGTACATACTAAAAATATTCATCTTAGAAAACAAGAAGCTAATTTAGCAACCTGCTCATTTCAATCTGCAGTCCCAGCACAGGAAAACAAAAACATTCAGTTAAATAACAACCACACAAATGCAATTAAACAAGCAACATCCCATTACAACAGAAACCTTTTCTTCTATTTAATTTCCTGTCCCATAGATTTATGATTGGATTTTTAATCTAATAATTTAACAATAATAATTAAATTAAACATGTACATACAATAATATTGGCAGAACTGGTTCCTGAACGTCCAGTCTTTGGTCCCACATGATAACTTCTGAAAATCATAACCTATTTTCAGGACTTTAGAAGTTTAGTCAAGTCAACTGCCCTACAAAGAGCAGAAGAAGCAGAGCTTCTTCCTTCTACACGGTCCCTGAGCACCTCGAGGATCTAGTCATTTATTCAGAGCAGTTGCACATGTTTTCAGTGGTGGAGATGCCAAAATTGAAAACACTCGCACTCGCATCTTGTATTTGGAGAGTATTTTATTCTACAGTTACACCTTTATCCAAAGCAGTCATTTTAACAGACGGAGGAAGCCGTAGTACCCAGAGAGACATGGGGAGAACATGCAAACTCCACACAGAAAGACCACTGGACAACCCTCCCCAGCCTAGGCTCGAACCAGAAACCTTTCTGTGAGGCCACAGCTAACCAATGCACCACCATGCTGCCCATGAGTAAACAGCAATAATGATGATGTAGTAGCTTCCTGTCTGATACTTAAGAAGAAACCATCTTGCAGGATTGTTTGAGAAATGGACCTTCTGAGTAGAAACAGCCTGGTGTGAAGTGGCGTAACAGGATTCACACCAGTTTAACAATAAATATTAGCATGTACAATATCAGCCCAGTAATGATGCCCGAGATTGGCCAGCGACAATCCCACCAACAGAACCATTTGAATTATTTACTGTAACACTTTATTAAGCCTGTTTGTTTCATAATGATACAAGCTAACAAAAAAGTCCAACAATAAATTATGGAGGAACTTACAATTTTATGGCTCTTCATCATGTTGTCAAACTCTTCATTAATCTTTTTGTACTTCTCCTCTGTACTGGGGGTGAGGACGTATGAGGTGTCGCCATCGGGGCTGTCACAGCCTCTGTGCTCCTTCTTGTTCAGGGCCTGGAGGTGAAACACAGTAACAAAAGAGTGTACTAGAGCAAAAATCGTTGTCCAGATATACAATGAAGTCATCTGAAGAGAAGCTAGAATAGACATTAGGGCTGCGTAATAGTATTAAGAACAGATTAATAATAATGGATTAGATTCATGTATCGCTTTGTAGGCACCCAAAGCGCTTCACATTAATTCTATTATTCATTCACTCCTCAATCATACTTATTTAAAACCCTGGCTTTCTGCATTTTCAGGGTTACATTTTGATTGATCATTTGATGGAGTAACTCTGTCTCATAGAGGACACCTCTGCCTCTTTACCTACCCAACTAGACACTCATCAACCCCTCAGCTTTCCATTATTTAGTTCTTTGTAAATAATGAGCAAGTTTTTTTTCTGTAGTAAGTTGCCGAAAATGGTTTAGTAAAAATACTGTAAGAGCTACACTAAAAACTTTTAAAATAAATTTCAACCATAAAAGGAAAAAAAAGCATCACATCTGCATCATCACAGCCTTAATGATCATGTTTCTGATTATGTCATGATGTGATGGACCGACTGATCATCACACCAACCAGCTGACGGACAGTCTGTCCCGCACATGTCCTCTGCATTCCCAGACAGCAGTGGTTACATGAAGCTTTAAAAACAAACTCGCACGTCTATTTTCACCACAGGCCTCAAACTCCACTTTCACATGTTGTGACGACTTAAAATATCACACGCTTAGTTCTGATGGTCTCATTTCCACTCACAAGTAAACTTCAAGATGGACAACTTAAGATGGATGAGGGTAGGATAATTCTGAATAATTATTGTCTGTATGCTTTTTGGGCAGTTATGTGATTTATGAGAAGGCAGATTACAGCATACTGTGTGGGTGATTTAAACATATAAATGCAATATAACAGGAGGCAAAGAAATAATCTGTGATCAGATATTTCTGTAAAAACTTCTCATTTGACAAAATGCAGCTTTGTTTTGTATTATTTAAAACTGTATTTTGTGCATCCCTGAACCACCGTTTGCAGGTGATTTACTAAAGGTGCTTTTCCATTAGTACCTCCGCGACGCGACTCTACCGGCCCGGGCAGTACGTAGTGTGCTGGACTGCTTTTCCATTACAATTCATGATCCTCTAATGTGGGAGGGGTCCCCCGCACAATGCGTGTTTCTAGACGCTTTGCGCGGAGTCTGCAGAAAACCACAGAAGAAGACAAATACCATAGAAGAAGACTGACACAAAGATAGAAGACTTCCTGGTAACTTTTTACCTGGAGCTCGGATTATGGTTATTCGTGGGAAATAGACTCATGGAACAAATCAAGAGAAGTCGTCGGAGGGCAAGACGAAACACCCTGGATCAGATCAGACCAATCAATGGACGCCAGCCTGTGTACGTCACGCTACCCACACGGACCGACACGCTTAGAACCACAACGAAGTAGGTACGAAAAATGTAACCGCACAGCACGACACATCCTGATGGAAACGCTCTGTTTCTGGGTATAATCGTGTGAGGCTGGGTGGAGTGGGTACTAGTGGAAAAGCGTCATAAGAGTAACTGAATAAATGGTGGCAGGTGCAAACCTGACATCGGGATGTGATGAGCAATGATCTGGGATGAAAGATTCATTTTTGTGCACATTTGCTACTTAATGTAAGACCTAATGTGTTTGATGGCAGCACATTCAACTTAGAGCTGATAAACTTGGAACTTTCTTCAAAATGACTGCTTGCTTGGTTGTTTAAACACATATGTCCAAGAGGCTTTTTGCATTGATGTGTTGTACAATCATGCTGAATTTCTTTCACTTTGGTTAACGTAATGGGCGGGGCAGATTGATTGAACAATTATAGGGGGTCCTGTGAAGCCATATTGCAACTTATCCACAATTTTTTAAACTGAGCACAGTTTGGGGCATGACTGTCATCAATAATGAAAAGTTTAATAGAGATTAAAGGTTTTATGACTTAATTACAGGTACTTCCTGTGTCATGGCATCCGACCATGATTCACCATGGTTACGTTTGGCGTAGGTACTCAAGTTTTTTACTGTTCCATCATGAACATGTTTGACATGTTCTGGAGCAGTTTCTACTGTTTGGGTTTAAGTCTTGAGGAGATGGACCGTTCACTGAGAACAAAAGCACTTTCTGTTGCGAGTGGGCGGGCTAAGACCTAGGCAGGAAAGGGTTATTCCAACTCATTCAGGACCCAACCCAGGTTACACCCAGTGAACTTTGTGGTGATCGGATCAAAACTGAGGGAGTTATAGTGATTGATGATGACATGGCGGCATATCAAAGATATCAAAAGGTCATTCATCTTTCTGTTTGGTTTGGAACATAGGTCCTTGAGGCTTTGTTGTTTGCCCTATCATGTAGAACAACTGTACCAAATTTCATAAAGATTGATGCCATGCAGTTCTGGGGACCTTAAAATAGGTGCAATTTTCTGTGTATGTATGTGAAATTTGTATTTGAGAACTCTGTATATATGCTCAGTGTCTGCTAGGACACAAGCTGCTTGTGGATGTAATCATTTGCTTTTACCACTGGAAACTCTAGCTACTGCAGGAAAAGCCTTGTATGGTCTCAGTAAATGATTGCAAAGTGCACTGACAGTTATCGTACTCTGCATCAAGCCAGATGCATAAAAAAAGTCCAGGCTTGTAAGCAGTTCTGTGACTACTCTTTGTAGTTATAAATGTGCCCCAAGTTCCTCCATCAGCTCCAAAGTGGCAATGCTTAAAAGGCCATCCATCTTCCTCCGCTTATCCGAGGTCGGGTCGCGGGGGCAGCAGCCTAAGGAGGGAAGCCCAGACTTCCCTCT
>JBAMHV010000001.1:27806698-27819035 GCA_037177535.1 Pseudomugil gertrudae
ATAGCTTGTTTTTTTACCGTACGAAAGCATATGTTTCTCAAAAGAAGCGGATGAGCCAATGGGCTGAGCGGACTGTTTAATAGGTCATTGTGACGCTGTGGCGCGTTGCCCAGGTAACCGGCTCTGGCTGCAGCTCTAAAAACAGACCTGCTGCCACTGACAGGATCTTACATGCACTCTTCTTACATATCATATATGTAAGTTATTATGTATATGTATATGTTCTGGCTTGTATATGTAAGTGATATGTAAGTTTGTTACATATCATAATAACGCATCTTAAAAAGTAACAGAAAGCAGAGAAATCCTCACCCATGTAGTTGCCATTACAGTAGAACACAAGATCTCGCACTACGATCGTCCAATCATAGACAAGATTCAGAAATGCTTCACACATTTGTAAAGGGAGTTTCAGTCATCTTCAACTATGTTTCACTCATTTCAGTTCCATTCAATACCGTTTTATTTTAAACTTTAAATACGTCTAATGACTTGAACTTTATAATAATCTTCAACAAGCAGGTTTTAGCCCTTTTCACATCTCATTTCAGTTAAACATACCTTTTATACCAGCTTTACACATCATGTTGTGCTTTTATCACATTATTACAGGTTAACCATGTCAGCATGAAAACATTCACACTGCTGCTCTGCAAGAACAGCTAATTTTCTACCTGTGTCACTGCATATCCACAGACTAAGATCATAGATGTTCTACACAGATGTTTGTCCTTGTTTCTTTTACACAGAGCGCTCTTTATATTTATTGACTCATTTTAATTTGTTATATACAATGGATAAAGTTTCCTTACCGTGAATTAATCTGCAGTAACAGCCACATGGAGCAGTCATCTGTCTCTGTAAGTACTAATTATCGCTCAATAAACCTCGGCATAAATGTTAAATACTGCACTAGTATTCATATACCTTCTGATCAAATCTCTTATATACATCATTTCCTGCTGTGTTGTTCTTTTTACTGAAATATTCACCTTCAACTCAGAACATGAAAAGTCTGCAGCAATGTTGCAGAATAGCCAAAACTCCCCTGTGGTTGTTTTGGCTTTAGGACTTGTTTTCTTAGATTGAATTCAATCACAGCTCCAGGGAGGCTTTACGTTTATCTCTCGGACTTGGATGGCTTGAATACGAGAGTGAAAAAAAGAAGAAATATTATGTTATTCTCAATGATGTGGCTTTGAGTGATTAACCTAACCCCCCCCAATATGTTGTCTGCTAAATATCATCAACCCAAACCGAACCGTTACCCCTGGCAACCACTGGCTCCTCATACAGAATGAAAAGATTAATGTTGCTGTTATGAGAGTTGGATGGAGCACAAAGCCACGCAGACGTCATCTGAGTGCATTTAGACCTGAGAACAACTCGGTGCTTCTGTTAATTCCTGCACACTGTAGACATCTCCTCTCTATCGCTCTGCACCAGACCGACTCGCTCATTGTCATCCCTGCTCTGTCAGTTCACACTCAAACAATCTGAGCTGTAAAGAGCTTCTAGCCAGCTACAGGGAACGTTACCAGCAACATCACTTTCAGAAAATCTTCTACGAAGCAGACGGCTGTTTATTTCTGTCTGAAGAAAAACTCATTTGAAGCAAATCATGTACAGAAGAGTTGCTCTGTCTCTGTCTCTGTTACTACCCTGATCCCCCACGGCCAGATCATCACAATGAGTCATTATAGATACGGGCTCTCAGGTGGAGCAATCATCAGACACTTCCTCTACATGGATGACATCAAGCTGTATGCCCCCCAACAGTTATAAGACACCCTGCTGCTGTAATAACTAGGTCAAAAGGAGGAAGTGACAGATGTTAAAGCGACAGAAAAAACTCCTCACAGTGAATCGAGGGCTTCATTCAAAGTCAGCGCCCACAATTAAGGTTGTCCATTAAGTGGCAGCCGAGTGTGTGTGTGTGTGTGTGTGAGGAGAGGGGGTGTCTAATAATGATTATGGCTGCCGTTCAGGATGAAACAATAAAGATTGAGAAATACATCAGTAAGTTGGCCTGTTATTGATGAACTGCTTTATGAATACTCGAGGCAGTTAAAATCAAGTTGGAGAGAGGCGAAACAAGAGGAAGCATTATAGTAAGATTAGGCCTGCATGGTGCGTGCCACCAGCTAGGAAATACTGCTTTGTCACACAGCAAGGGGTTACTTTCTGTAAAGAACAGGTGCTGAGGACAAGAGCAAAGGTAGCCAGGTTCTAACAAACAAACTTTTAGGAGAAGACAGAGACAGCAACCATGGAAGAACATAACCGTTGGGCTAGAATAATGTGGAGTCATGTTTCCTCCAAGGGGCTTGCATTGGGACGGTTTGGTATGGGAAACCCTGATCTCTGTTTCCTGTACCTGGCAGGGAGGTTAAAAGCGAGACAGCTGCGTAACAGCACTGTGACAACTTCTCTTAATTATAATGAAGAATAGTGCAACAAATAAACAAAGGAGAATATAGACGTCCAGCAGTTTGTGTTCTTTCTTTTCAAAGTAAAACACGGGTACCACTACTTTTCATTAAATACATTATTCCTACATGCAGTTCTACAACGAAATAAAGCATAGATTTCTACTGTGATGCATCAATGCAGAGCCAGATAAAAGCCTTCGGTTTGTCATACTTCATGTCTTAAAGACACAAGGGAGTGCAATCATAATAGAAATGTGCAGGACACCAAAAACTGTGATGAGGTGTTGATCACAGAGCAGAAATGTATAAAAAATGTGTGACACATGTGATCCATGCTAATTCAGAGGAAGGCTGTAAAGCTGAAACATCACTCAATACATTTACGAGCTGTGGATCAGAAACTGTATTTATTGTACTAATATAATGTTTGCTCTAATTACCATTACCTTTGTCTCATAGGGCAGCAGTGAGAAACAACTGTTTTTGACATGGGCATTCTCATTAACTCTTAAATAAACCAAATCACAGAGAACTCCTCTTTTTATCGTTGCAATGTTGTCAAATTGCTCCAGTGATCAAAAGGCTGCAGTGAGAGTTCTGACAGGAACTAGTAAGCGTGATCATATTCCTCCAATTTTAGTGTTTTTTTCTCTACCTGTATCCATGACAGCATTCAGAGTCTTCCTCTTCAAATGTAAACCTACTGATAACCAGCATATTTCCATAACTTCAAAGTTCCTTTTTATACTTTCAGACTGCTGATTTATTTATGGTTACCTCTAATCTAAAGGACAACGTCGGTCTCTGTAGGGGATTATTACCATCTCTGTATCGCTGCTTTATTTTGACTTTTAACTTTATTTATTTACTTCATCTTTAATGCTGCTATTGCCAGGTTCATGGAGGGTGCAGAGCCAATTGCATGCTGATCAGGCAACAGGCAGACAAGTTAGGCAATCCAAGGTGTGACAAAAATAACAAAAGAACAAAACATAGATTCGGTACAGAGAAGTTATGAACAAGAACGGGCCAGGATAAACTAAAACCAAAAGGTATAAGCACACTGGGACAGCTAACAGGTACATACACATTATATATATATATATATATATATATATATATACATATATATTTATATAAATACAAACAGCATCTTTGTGCAGAGTTCAGATACACAAAATGATTATTTATTTCTTGTGAGGGCTGTGTTGCTATGCACTTAATGCCAGAAAACATTGGGCAGTAAAGGAGGCAAAAATATTTAATAGTCTAATTTTGTAGTTGCCAATAAGTGCCCCCCCATCACCGTCAGTTATATCCGTGTTTTTTTAGGCCTCTTCAGAGAATTTTCCTAAACTAGAGTGTAATTGCATGGTGGGAAAAATAAAGGTGTCAGTAAGAATTTAAAACGTATGCAGCATGGAAAACTACCGAAAAATCCCACAATTCATGTGCTCTGCTAAAGAAAACAGACCTAAAAGCAGGCGTCAATCTGATGGGAAACCAAGGATAAAACCACTAAAATGTGTTTATCTGCACCATTGAGCCTTAGCATTTATTATGCATGAAGTCAAGTTTGTACAGCATTAACATTTAAGAAGGTCAGCAATTTATACTGCTCGTTTTATTCTGTGTGAAAACAGGACAGATTTAGGCTGCAGCAACCACAAGCTCCAACAGGCTTAAACAAGCAGCTCTGAATTTAAATCAGTTTTCTGCATTTACTCTGAATCAGTGTCTCAAAGTTAAAAGCTACTTTATACCAGAAATGTTTTAAAGTTAAGGCCATTCTCCGACCTGTCTAATCAATGCAATTCATCCTCCTGACGTCAGACCTGCTGAACAAATGCATCACAAAAGAAAGATAAACACAGTTGGAATATATTACCATTAGCTTCTGAGCAGGCTGGAGGTAGAAAAGTAATCAAAGCAGAACAATTTATCAAAAGCAGAACACAGAGCAAACTTCAGATTTATTTTTGTTTATAAGAAGCTGACCTGTTTTTAAATCTTTAATCTTGGCTAAATAAAGAGGAATACAGGGCAGCATTTAGAGTAAAAAAAAAAAGATCTGAAGGCTCAATCCCTTCCCTGTGCTCCAGGAAGTTTCAGGCAGTGCTGCTTCCCTGGAGGCTACGCAGAACTCAGCTGGCAGGCGGCAATCACAACCCATCAGCATCTTTGCTGCAGTAGCATGGGCAGAATACAAAGCAGTGGATAAGATGGAAAAGACTCAGATATACATTCATCTATCGTTTGAAGGTGAGAAGTTGGTCTTCAACCTGGCAGACTGCTCCAAAAGTCCCATGAGTGGACTACAGAGAACATGGTCATGGCCACCTTCTGTGACTTTATATGTTTGCTTTACTGAACCGGAACTGGGAGCTGATCCAGATCAGTGTAACTCAAAGTGTATTTATGCAACTCATTTCAGTAAAAACAAAAGTACTGTTTAGCTTGAGTTAAAAATTAAAATAAGCTACTGTGAAAACAACAACACATCTTTACAACAATCATAAGACACATTAGTTGTTAAACTTTAAACAAGAGTGAAGTGTTTTTTTTAAGTAAAAGTACAATGTGACGCATTTGTCTTCATGTATTTCTGGGCTCATTGCAGCCTCTTCTGCTTAAGGACAGTGGGGTGCATATAGAGGCTTTATGCATCACTGCAAACCTCTGGAGAATCCCACCTCCTGATGTTTGCAGGATTTCAGAAGCACCAACAGATTCAAATACCTGTTTGCTGCCAACTCAAATCTCCTAATAGTGCAATGATCACACTTAAGTATTCATTAAATATGTAAGACCAAGGCATTTAGCTATGTCACACTTCAGCCACAGAAAGGTCATCTTTCTTTCCCATATTGCTTGAAAACGATGGTCTGCTTAATAATGTGGAACACAAACTAATTATCACATATGTCTGAGATTGATTTCAGTGATTCAAAAGAGCACTGGGACACAACACCATGCATGAGTTTAATTAAAAACTACAAAACATGAATCTTTGAAACACTGAAATAGAATTTGCATAGTAAATCAGGATCACAGGCCAGTTATTAAGCTCTAAACCCTAAAGATCAAAGCCTCATAGGGACCGCTGATGAAGCAACAATGGCTGTTTTTCTAAGCGCTCTACACTCAAACCACTCACATTTCTTCATTATCTCTTCTTGACCAGAGCCTCCTGTACAGGGGACAGTATGAGATGCAAACACTGCAAACTTGGAAGCACCAATCCTAACATGATGCAGGCCGAAATGATGAGGAGCAACGACTCTAGCAAGCAGGGTCATCCAAACCAGCCGTATTGTAACACAAACATGACAGCAGCTCTCAGCTTCACACAAACTACACAAATAAGGTGTCCTATGAAAGCAGAGACTGCTGATTACAAACATGCCTATGTTTGAAATGAAACATGAAGGTCCTGCTAGTTTCCATGATGATGAAGAGGGTCTTATAATGAGGTATTCCCTCCTATGATACACTGCTGGGCTTCACTTCTCTGTAGAGTGAATTTGGGAGCTATTTACATCCCTCTCCAGACTCTGCATTGATAAAAGTGTCCATCATCAACATCGGCAGATGTGACCTGCATAACATCTGCATTAAAACATCAGCTCCACTCTGTTTAGCTTCTGCTCTTGAATTTGTTTGAACATATAGAAACAAAGATATTTCAACTCGTAATGAAACATCAATGTTACAAAAGGAGTGGGAAGGGGTCTATGTGTCAGGAACAGTGCACGGAAGTGGGGTGAGGACCCGAACGCAGGCAGGAATCAGCGGAAGGCAGCAGGGTTGCAGATTAAATTAATTTATTTACATTAAAAAAACTGAAGACTGAGGCAACAAACTAAGACTACTCACTGTAGCTGAAGCTACACTAACACAGTACAATACAATGAACCCACAACTGAAAACCCAAGGACTAAAATACAAACTCAACTAAACAAGACCCAGGTGCACATAATCAAACACAGGTGGAATCAATGAACCGAAATCAAAGCAAAACAGGAAACCAAACACACCACACCCAGTGTCCAAACCATGACACTATGTTTATTGAATACCTCTGCTTCTCTCTGTGTCGCTGCCTTTTCTTCCACATGTATGTTTGCTTCATAGCAGATCAGGTTTTACTTTTAGATCAGTCTAAAAGAGACAGACATAAATCACAAACCTATTCATGTTTAACTGTCACTGAAAGGAATTTGGTTTTCTTTCAGGAAGACACCACTGTGCCAGGTGGATTTACCTGCACACGCTGACACATATACGGACACTTCTGAAGTAATCTTACATTTCACAGCTTTCTTTAAGTGGCCAAGATTATACAGTGACAAAAGAATATCTGTTTTAGGTCAGGATACAGGGACACACCCTAACCACCTACTGCTTTTTCCTCAGGATCCCCCCCCCCCCTCTCCAGTAAAGATTGTCCCAACCTTTATCTCTTCTTTACATCCACACAAGACTCTTATTCTCCCAAGCAAATAATATGGCACTCAAGATGATCCAATCAGAAAACCTTCAGTTCTGATCCAGCTCATGTACATTTTATGACACCATTAAACCAGTAAACACTGGTATCAAAGACTGGTTATCACGGTGCTACCTTTTGTAGCATATACAAGTTATTTTGAGTGTTTTTTTTTCTTGCTCAAGCCTTGATGAAGTACAAGGATCTAAATAAGATGAATTAAAGCAGAGACGGCCTTACTGAGATTAAGTAAAGCCTGTAGGGAAGTGATGTGTGGTAATGTGTGTGATTTGTCATTAAGATGCCCTCTAGGCAGAGCAGGACAGGATCTTCCAACAATTTGATTAGCTTGCTTTCATTTGATAGCAGCAGGCAGCTGGCCCAGAGACTGAGCTAAAAACAGACTGACAGTGGGATAAAAGAGAAGGGCTAGATGGTTTCTGGAGCATCAAGTACCAGCTTGGATACTTGTGTCCAACTGGGACTGTTTTGCAAATTGCTATGAAGAACTAAATATGTGTGTGAGTATGAATATATGCACTGTGGTAAAAAGTAAAAACATCAGGTGTATTAACTGGATTTTTCTGGTTCAATGGGTTGTAGAAACGTCAGCAGAGGAAATGTTGAATAGAGCTGCAACAGCGGACAGGATGTCTGTGTCAGCCTGATGGACTGAAGTCTGGTCTTCCTGAAGCTGGTCATTTCAGCTGTAAACATCAGGTTGTAAACAACTAATGCCGCAAATGGTGCACGTTCAATTCATCTGTCTGTGACGATGCTGGAATATGTGCTGATGGAGGCTGTGAAAGTGAACCAAAACTAAACATACAGGATCTGTTAGTGGTCAATAAGGGCATGAATGAAATGGCTACTTTCATTCTGACTAAATAATCTCACATGGAAATGTTGAGCTGCACTAACACACACACACAAACACACACAGAGCTGGCCAATTGTTACTTGAGCGTTCATAGCTAAGATATATAAGCAGGAGATCGCAAAGTCTTTGTCAGTCATTCATTTTCTTAATGATTTTTTTTAAGGAAGCTGGAGCCCATCCCAGCAGTCATTTCGGGCGAGAGGCGGGATACATCCTTACATTAGATCAGGTTATTTTTATTTGAAGGGGACAATGCAATTTAATAAAACATATGATAATAAATTAGTTAAAAAAATACATGGTGTTCAGGGCAATAAAAACATTAAGAAAAAAGTTATACATAATGACAAAAGTTTATATAAAAAAAATACAGAAATACATGACCCAACATGTGCAGGTTTAAGATGCAGGACCCTGGACAGGTCGCCAGTCCATCACGGGGTCAACACAGAGAGACAGACAACCAGACACACTCTCATTCATTCCTAGGGACAATTTTAGATTGACCAATTAACCTAACAAGCATGTCTTTTCTGTAGGGGGAAGCCGGAGAACCCGGAGAGAACCCATTGGGAGAACATGCAAACAGAAAGGTTGCTGTTCGGCCCTCTCCCAGCTAAGACTTGAACCAGCAACCTTCCTGCTGTGAGGCCACAGTGCTAACCCAGCATGGGGGTGTAAGAAGTGCATCTATTTTTAGCTTTTTTCTGTCTGTCTATTAGTGTTTATTCAAAAAAACATTTCAGAATATGAGGCTAAAATGACATAAAATTAATGAATTAATAGATGTAGCAGGATAAAAGCTAACTAAAACAACAAGACAGAAATTACTACTCAAAGTATTTTGTGGAAATAACACAAGTTTAGCAGTGACCAAACCTTTACTCATCTGCAGATCATGTGTGGCTTTCAGAAGAAAAGCAGGAACTAATTAAATATTTACACTTTTTCCTTCAGACTTTTTTTTATTTGACCTTTTTAATAGTTGTTAATGCTACAGTTTACCAATTACCTCACAAATCCAGCTAAATAAATTTTTGGCATCACAGTGCATTAAAAACATCTTCTTGACTTTATTCCAGCCACATTATTTTGGACTTTTTGGAACAGAATTAAAACTTTCTAATCACTTGTTGATCTTTGGCTTCTCCAAAAGCAACACAAACTGGTTTCTTGAATTAGAATCCATATAATCAGATGAAGGCAATCCTCTATGTTGTGTTATGGTTTGACCCTGGATCGCTGCCTCTGGTTCAGGATGTCATTGATTCTTAGTTGTACTTTTGAATTCAAAGGAAAATATCATGGCTTTAGAAATAGGGACAATAAAGTTATAATTACTGCAGCTCTGTGTCGATCTGCCATGATTAAAGAGACGATGAGCCAAAAGTAGAGGCTCCATCTGCGATACAACCCTCACATATGCTCATGAGCTGTGAGTGGCACCCAAAAGAAGTGAGTGAAAGAAATGAGGCTCCTCTGCAAGGTGGCCAGGCTCTTAGAGATAGAGGCTCATCCATTCAGGAAGGGCTCAGAGCAGAGCCAGAGGAGTCACATGAGGTGGCTTGGGAATCTGATTAGGGTGCATCATTGATGCTTTCCTGGTGAGTTGTTACAGGGATATACACCAAGGGAAAGAGCCAGAATAAAGTGGTAGGACTATGTCTCTTGGCTGGTCCTGGAAAGCATGGGGCTGGAAGAAGTGTCGACCAACCTGAAGCAAGCACTTCATGAGAGAAAACATTACAGAAGAAAATATCTGGAAGCTCTCGTTGCTGCATTGGCCTGTCACAGCATATACTGAAGGCAGGTTTACAGCTATTCGTATGGTTTATACTACCAGGCCTGTAGTATATAATGTGTGACAGATTACAAAGCGCTGTACCAGAAAAACTGTCACTGAAAAGTTCAGAATAAAAACTCCACAGTTTTGTTTGAAGCTGGCAGATCACGGAAAAGCAGGTAAATGTAACAGTAGTTTCAATTTGATCATACAAAATATTAACACCAGTGAAAACTTTCAATACATTTATCCATTTATTAATTATTAAACAGTTAAAAATGGATGATTGCTGAGGCATTTTGGATGAATATAAGTGATCATCAGATCACACAGGGGCAAAAGGACATCCATCACAACTGCAGTAAGTATAATTTATGTGGGTTTTAGGGGCCATGCTCCCTTTAAGTTGCCACCAAGCAACAATAAATAATATTTTATGTGGAGCAAAGTTCCTTCTGTCTTCTACTATCTCCATTTCTTCTACTATACTGGCAGAGTAAGCCATCTGAGATCACATTAAAAGATTTTTGTTATTCTATCTTTAGTCGTCTGAATAAAAGACAAATAAATCAGAAAGTCTTTGATTAGCTGGATGCTGGAAAATCCAGTTGATGCATTATAATATTGATAAGAGGAAAGCTGCAGTATGTCAAACTGTTGCCTCGTCACACAAACAATCTCCATTCTTTTTCTTCCTCCATTTAAACATGATCTCTCTATCTTCCTCCCTGTCTCAGCCTGCCTCCTCCCCCACCCCACATCTCCTCCCTCCCTCGCTCTCTCTCTCTCCTCGTACCCCTCCTACCGTTTGGACTGCAGCAGTTTTTCCTCAGCCTCCCGTCTTTCTCTCAGCAGTCTCTGCAGGTGGAAGATCTCCCTCTGGTAGGACGCCGTCCTCCCCTCCGCCGCCTCCTCCAACGCTGCCAGTTGGGTTGACGCCTGCCTCCGGTACACCTGCACACGCACATCCAAACACACACAGAGGGATGAGATGTGGAGTGTTGCTATGATAGAGGTGGATTTACATAAAGGACAGCGCAGTAGAGACAAGTGGAGTGGAGCAGGGGGAGTCACACACACTAGGACAAGGTGAGAAACAACACACACACACCACACAATCTGCAGAGCTTTTATTGAAATCTGTAAATAAAAGGAAAGAAAAAGCTGCTGTGTCCATCTGTACTTTTACTGAACTGATCTTTGGCTGGAGTGCTCGTACTTGTTTGTGCATGCATTCATTTATGTTTTCACATCTGAGGTGTTGTGCCTCCACATCAGCAGCTGTGGAATTGCTGACAGCTCACAACTCCTGCTATACTGTAGCACACACACTCAAACAAGTGGAATATGTGTTTGTGTTACACACTAGTTGATGCAGAGTCATGACAAAGACGCTAAAGTAGGAGCATCAATGTAAATAAAGGCTCATATGCACAAAAAGACACAGAGATGGTAGAAAATCTGGTTACTGTTCTGGTTCTGCTGGTTGGGACATTTTGGTGAAGAGAAAAACGAGGGCTGAATGAGGACAGATGGTGTGTGTGCCAGTCTTAAATCTCCCCGTGTGTGTGTGTGTGTGTGTGTGTGTGTGTGTGTGTGTGTGTACAGGAGTTTATCTTTCTGCCTGCTTAGTAAAACAAACAGGTTGTTCTGACTCTTCCACTTCATATGATAATAGATCACTAATTTGGTGGCTTCCCATATGATTTATTTCTTCTTGTCAGTATTGAATATGAAGCTTATGTAACTTTCTAAGAGGCTGTTCTTCAAACTGCACAATTTCTGTTTTTTTCCTTCCTTTTGAGCGAGTGATGATAATACTAAATCAGCAGACTTGTGTCATTCACAAAAACTAATTGTATCCTCTACTGCTTTGCCTTCTGTTCACACAGATCCCAGGACAAGGTTAAATACTTTCTATAAACATGAAGACTGGAGAAAAACAAGTAACATCACAAATTACATGCAGGGAATAAGAATAAAAATAATAACTGTGCTTTGTTTTTAAAGTATTTTATCCATTTAAATGTTAAATCCTTACATTAGTTAATGCAATTGTGCGCAGTATAGAAGGAGAAATGTGGAGAATCCATTTTGAATGATTAAACTGGGAGAATTTTTTACACTTTGTTGCCACATAAGCTAATTACACATCCTTCTTGCATCCTGTCTCTTTTCTGAGCTTTCCCCAGTTAGTAAAAGTCTGATGTCGACTCTTGTCTGATATCTTCCTCTGTTTCCTTCTCTTTTTCTGTCATTCACTTCCTTAAATAACATGCTCTTAGTTTACGTTGCTCTATCAGCCATGGTGCAGGTTGAAAATGCCCAATATGCTGATATCCAGTTGCTAGCGTGTGACATGGTTCCATGACACAAAACATGGTTATAACATGATGATCTGGGCTGAATAGTGCTCTCTCAGCCTCAGGACGCTGCATTGCAACACTGCAATTGTTTCTATGCATTCTATACAATAACGCACAATCCATAAATGTCCATAATGATCAAAAGAGTTGTCAAAACAAGACAGAAACAAAGTTTTAAAGTCAGCAAATGACCTGCTGTTACTTTAAAGATTTTAAAGACTTATCACAAAACTTTCCAACCCATAAAATTTGTGCTACGGAAATCTGATGTGCTGCATTTTCATTACCCTGAGAATTGTGCAAAACATATTTAACAATGAATCAAAACTCCTTCATTTCAAAAAACCCTGATTAATATTGTTAACAAAGTTTTTTCGCTATAACAGA
>JBAMHV010000001.1:27824748-27852129 GCA_037177535.1 Pseudomugil gertrudae
TTTGTACTTTTTTTAGCGTGAGCAACGAGTTTGCACGCGTTTTACTACACGCAAACCTTTAGTAGATTTGGCCCTTAGAGTTTTAGAATTAAGGTTAAATGTTCTTTAAAAAAAAGTTGACTCACTATGTAAAGATCCTACATAAACAGGATGGAACGAGTTCAAAATAATAAAAGAGATTTTCTAATATTTTGGCATTTCACTGTTAAAATATGAAGCAGGAGTCGTATGAATAAATGTTCTGGTCTTTTCTAAGCCAGTTTCCCATTTAGCAACCTTCTGTTTCTACACTGAATCTGTGTAATTTAAAGGGGAAAAAGCCCAGCTAACAGATGCATGAACAATATCTTTTGGATCAATTCACAGACGACACTGTGACAGCAAAGGTCAACATTCTCATGAACAATGCACACTGAAAGACCGGGAGGAGGGGGGCCAGGAACAGATAAACAATGGCAATGGGGAGCGGAGTGCCAAGCATAAAGGAAGATTAACTGACACACACACACGTATGCAAATATAGAGGCATTTTGTCAGGTTATGTTCTGCTATTCTGTTTGTGAAAATGTTCCGTGGTATACTCTGCATGTCTGATGCAAATGATTCATTTTCTTCTGTTCCCTGCACAGTTCAGATGCTTTGCAATATAGCAGTGAACTGCAGATGCGGTGTGTGAACATGGAGGCTGTGTGAGGTGGCTCTGGCTGTTCTAGCTGCACCAGCTTCCACTTCATCACCTCCTTCAGACTCCCAGGTTCCTTTCTGTCACTGCATTATCCTCTTCTTTGTGTTCGGTTGTATATATGACTCTCTTGCCAAGTTTGGTTTAGTCCCAAATGATCTGCTCTGTGTTTTGATGTCTCTTTTGGACTCCCTCCCACTGCAGTGTTCTTCTTTTTAAGTAATCAAAGTTTATATTGTTCATCTGCTCGCCTCCTGAGTAAGAATCTGTTTGAGTCCTTCTGTACACAAACCGTGATGGAGGTGATTAATATTGTATATTCAAAAGACAAATGTTTAATAGAAAAACATAGTTATGCTTTGGTGGCTATATGAGCAGTGAGGAGAGGTTAATGGAGGTTTGTTGCATGTTTAAAGCATGTTTACTGGAAACCAAAAGACATTTCTGGCAAAGCATCAGTTACAAGAACTGACAGCAAGTACTGGAAATGTGCCATAAACATGCATTGAGCTGGGGATAAAAACTAAAACAAGCTGATGTGAACAATGTTTTAAAGCATCTGCTTTAGCTGACATTGAATGCATCATCAGCGATTAAAGGAGATGCTTTTTCTTGGGACTGGTGAATGTTCACAGTGTTTGCAGGGCAGTCTTACAAATGATTGCATGTTGCATAAGATGGAGCTTAATTATTCTCCTAGCACCTTCTTCACAACATTAAATTGCCTTGCAGAGCCATGAGCAGTTGTGCTCCTGGGATGGCTCCAGCAGCTTCATGTTGCCAACATCTTTCTGATGTTTTTTATGCAACAGACCTGTTGCTGAAATATTTAACAGTCAGCAAGTCACAGAGAGGCCTGTGGGGGATTTGCCAATGCAGCATTCACCTATTCAATCTATATTTCATGGTCCTGAATGAATGGATGACTGGCTCTTCTTTATATAGCATTTATGGTGGGTGGGAGACTCGTTAATGCCCAAATATAAATGCAAAGTAACAGGCAACTGGAATCAAGTTTTCCAACTGTGGCTAATGAAAGCACTGTTTTTTTTAACCTTTACTAATTTATTTTTTACTGATAATTTTTGCTGGCTCTTTATTGCAAAGCTCACCTTGCTGACTGACACATTTGGAGAACACATTACAAAATGCAAAAGCCCTTCCCCATCTTGAAAGACATGAATGACAGAGTGGATTGGTGATTGGAGTGAATGCACATGTTGTCCATGTCCACACCTTCTGGTTGCTGATAAACATATTTTCACACTGCAAACAGCTGCAATCTCATCCGTGCACAGAGGCTAGGTGGTAATTTGGATTTGAGAGTTTGATGGCTGTTAAATCTGAAAAGGCTGAGTGAGGCTGCAAGAATACACCATCACCGTTAAATGAATAAAAGCTGCAGGTATAACCTTAAAATGCCCAGTTGCTTTATCATGTTTAACCTTAAGTGAAAGAAAGCACACACTCATCTCTTTCAGGATAAACATTTTGCAAGTTGCAAAATATAAAATGTGAGCGGGAGAACCCTGACGTGCAGTTACATGTGATTTGTAGTGCCTCTAAAAGGCCTCCCCTCAAAGAGCAATGGTTAAAAATCTTTAATACTTTTCTGAAAGTCTAAAATATATGTCCTTCAAGCTGGAATACAGTCAGCAAATACATGGTCCCAGTCTGACATGGAAGCTGCATGGCTAACCTAACCTTAAACATCCAGAAAGTTACAAGAAAAGATTAATTTTGTTTGAGGGTATGCATTTCTTTCAGACCAAACAGCTACAGCTTAGGTTTTCTCCCACGCTCCTGTTGCTCGAAGCGTGGGAGACCGCTTCCAAATGTGCACTGCATGTGGGTGAACATGTGCTTTCATAGCTTAAAGCGCACCGAAAGACAACATCCTCATAAAAACACACTGTCAGGTGTCTAAAGGTGGTGACTCATCAGCTGGCTTAGCTACAACTTTGCCAAATTTTCTTTCCTTTTTTGTTCTAGAAATGTAATGAAGGATGAAGACTTGCACAAAAAGGCAAGAAAATATGAAAAAAGGTTAAAAGAAGCTACTTTGATCAGATTTTTTCTTTTGCAGCAGACTATTTCCAGAAATGAGAACAGAACAAAAGAAATGTGTCTGCCAAAGAAGGTGGAATACTTCTTATCTGCCCAAATAAATAGATAAATTCTCCTTACTTATTTCACTTTAATAGACTTAAAATATAGAAGGAAAATCCAAGCATACAACCAATAATAGATAGCAAGCGGTTCCAAGTGATAGTGAGCCAGAAACAATGTGTTTCCTGCTGAAAAACACAAACAAAAAGAGATAATTTCTCATTCAGGCCTCCCCCAGCCCCCCCCCCCGCTCAACATTTGGTCCCTTCTGAGTGATAGTACATGTACCACAACATTCAAGGACATTAAAAGGAGTAATCAGCATTGTAGTTTCACTTCACTGAAGAAAAAAGTGAAGATTTATTTGTTGCCTCTGATGGAGAAATTTCTATTCAAGATGAAAAATAATAATGGTCCTTATTATATTACAATTGACTACCATACTTGTTGAGCTATGCAACATCATTTACAACTGCAATGGCTCTTGATTCATCATCAGCCGCAATATTCTCTAAAAAGCTTTCAAGTGTACTTGTCATAGTTTCTGGTAAATCAGAGATAAAATGGACTTATTAGGGTGCATAACAGCAGTTGCTGAATGATAAAACAGCATTAGTCTCATTATCACATTCATTTCTGTTGGTGTGTGATGGGATGTTGTGTATTTTTAATTAAAAAATATCTTTTCTCTTGCATCCTGTCATCCTAAAAGATTATACTAATCTCATTACAGTTGCTGTTAAATATTATCTGATCAAATAAGATTTTTATTATTCGATTTCAGCGTCAGAAGACAGTGTCAGTCGTTTGCCATGTTTGGTCTGTGCACTGTGCACAGTTTAACAAGAATGAAAAAAAACATAATGGAGAAAAAGTGTTTTTTCCAGACAAGCTACAGCGTACATCTGTACATTCCTACTTACGCATAATGAGTCCTGCTTATAGCTATTATACTCACTGATAATGACTGACAACTTCTGCTGTGTGTAAAACAAGTGAGTTGTTTCTTTGCAACCTGACAGGACTTCAGTACCTGCATGCAATTATTTTGCAATCCCACTGAAGCTTTAGGCAGCTATGATAAATGGATGGAAACTGTGAGTGCACTATAGATGGCTTGTGCAGAAAGTCATGCAGACATGAGTGTCCTTTTGGGTCAGCTAAGAAAACTGAATGTACTCTTTTTAGAAATTTGCAGTTTATGTTACACTTTCACCTCCACGTTCTGACATCAGTTTCAGACCATTACAAACGTGGTGATGGTAGATGAGATTGGGATAATGTATTTTCTGTAGTGGACAGCAGTGGAGTTTGAAAGTGTTACCTACATCACTGCTTTTCTTCTAAGCTCCTTTCACTGGTCACATGTCAGCTGTACTACTCAAGAATGACCCCACGTTTTTCGGTGGTACTACTCCTGCTATGAAAGCCAACATTCAAGAGCTCTGCAAACAGCATTTTACACAAGTGAAAGACGCAGAAGATGGGCAAAAGGTTCCTTATCAGTCTAGCTAAGGTATCAATGAGCTCAAACAGGTACAGCTGCAGTTTGTCCTCTTGTAGTTTGTATCTTATCGTACCTCTGGGGATCATCTGTACCTTAACTTAACAATACTGTTTTTTATAAAGGCTCAAACTGGAGGAGTACAAACAAGTACAAACAAGTATTGTTGAAGGTTCAACAACAAAGGATACCACCCAATAGACAGTCCTTTGTACCCCACAATGGACAATTAAGCACTTTATTTTCTGAGAATACTGTACCTGTTTTATCTTTGTAGTTAGCCAATAATGATTTCCATTAATTCAGCATATTGAGTTAATATTTAATAATGTTCACTAGAAAAAAAACTGTAAAGACTACACAAGGACTGATTACATTCACAGAACCACACTGATTAAAAATTACAAATAAAGGTATGTACACATCCTATATATTTATACAATCCAAAGGAAATTAATGAAGAAAAGCAAAATAAAACTGAAATTAATAGGGTGAAATCATCAGCTTAAGGCCTGGTCATTCAAACTAAATAAAAGCAATTAAATGTACTCTCCACAAGAACACAGAAGCTACAAAAATAATGAAGGCACATTTCTCCCTATCACCTCTCCCCAAAAATCAATTGCACTACAGGCTTTTGCTTTCCCACAAAGGGCACTGGGATGACACCCTGTTCTAATTCCCAAACCATAAATCATTCATCCCCAGCAGGTACAGTCAGAGCAGTCAGAGAAGGAGGCAGAGCCATGACCTTTTCCTGCTGGGGATGGAAACATCCTCATGTTTCAGTTTCTTCTCTTATATCTGACTTCTCTTCATGTTGAAGTCACAAGTGGTACAAAACCATAAACCATCAATTAGTCCTCTAACTGTCTTTCTCAATCTGTCTCTATATGTGTTCCCAGAACATGACTTGAAGATGAGCTCTCCGCAGGCTGAGTCAGAGGAGAAAGACTGTCCTCCTCCAGAGGAATTGGAGTGTAAAATCTGCTACCAGCGCTACAATGCACACAACCGGAAGCCCAAGGTCCTGGAGTGTCTCCATCGGGTCTGTGCCCGCTGCCTCGTTAAGATCCTGGACATTGCTGATGGAGCAGGCTGCATCTCTTGTCCCTTTTGCCGACACCAAACTGAAATTACAGAGTACCAGGTATCGGCCCTGCCTGATGATGTTAACATCATGTCACACTTGGTGATACAGGACAAGTCCTTTAGTTTTGACCAGAACAGGGAAGTAGTCCTCACTCCCAAAGGCTTCTCCTCCACCAGCCCATCTCATGACTCCTCCAACTGTCTGGTCATCACTATAATGGAGGTGCAAAGGGACTCGCAGCACTCCCCAAGCCAAAATGGGAGCTCTGGTATCTATGCAGAGCAGAGCTTGGATTCCTTATCAATCGGGTCCAACAGTCCTGTTGATCCCGATGCTCTGTCTAAGTTGTGCAATCATGTACCACGCATCCTGGTCTGGCTGCTGGGCTTCTTATACTTTGGTTCACTACCTCTAGGTATCTACTTATTAGTGATCCAGAGGGTGACTCTGGGAATTGTTTGTGTTAGCCTTGTGCCATCGAGCCTGACAGTTTGCTTAGTCTATGGCTTCTGCCAGTGTTTGTGTCAGGGTATGTGTGACTGCTCCTCCAGAGGCTGATATGATACTCACCTGTGGCACAAAGGACAGGGATACCCTCAGCTGCAGAAACAGGTGGGCTTGTGTGTTTTGATAATGGATCACAGGCTCTAAGTTGATGATACTTTCCTCTGCACAGGCTTGTGAAAGTCTAGCTGTCAAAGATCATCATCAAAATAGAAGGATGGTAAGCAGAAATAAAAGGACCGTTAGGTGATTTGCCAACACACTCTTACTTTCAACTTGTCACATAATGATGCTGGGTCGAGAGCCACTTGCACCACTCTGTAACATCAATTTCCACATCACAGGGAAAGTTGCTAGTGGTGAGAGGAAATACGATCCTATATGGTGGAGTTATCAACAAGTTGTGATAGGACCATGTTAGAAGGTTCGAATACAGGATGAGTAACTCTTAATCAAAAGGATTTGTTTAAAATGTGTCACCTGTCTTTATTATTATTTCTAGTCTTAATTCTATCTTCATTTGCCTCTTTAGTATAACCTACTACTTCCATGATCAATAAAAGTGCTTGCCTAAGGTTATCAATAAAGCTACATGATTTATATTTGCAAATGTTGAGATTATGTTGAGTAAAATTTTATTGCCATTTTCCACATAAGCAGAGTGAAATGTCTCACAAATGCAACATTATCCATTTATAAACCCTGTATCTGAAAAGGTCAACGATTCGGGGGTACCCTCTGCATTCAAATCTCATGCAGCTCCTGACCAAGCACCATTGTAGATCAGGTGAGGTGTGTTGTGCTTTTTTAACTCGGACACCAGCTTGAGCAGCAAAGCGCTCTGTCAGTAGTAGGAGCTTACAGTATACCTACATTTCTGTGATGTATGTCTCTGACCTTTAACTGTTCTGTGCTGTATGGATCACCTAATTTAACTGAGTATTTAAGAGCAGACTGCAAATATTTCCTAATAACATTTAAAAGTTTTAACAACTTGCATACCCGGGCCCTTATTTACCAACATTGTGCATTAAAAAAAGAGGGTCTCATTTAAATAAAACATTAAAATGTGAGATTAGATCCACCTATTGTGGATGTGTGCAAAGAGCTCTGGGGTCCAAACAACGCTCTAAAAAGGAAATATAATAATGGCAGTTTTTACATTACTGGTTTTATGAAGAGATATCCAAAGTAAACAAAAAGTCAACGTGAAAAATGGGTGTTTGGTTTTGTCTGGAGGTTTTGTGTTTTATCATAAAGGGATGAAACTGGAAAGATTGTTTCAGAGGTGTGTGTGTGAGCAGTCATAACTTAAAGTGCAAGCAGTCATAGCATTAGCTTCTGTTAACTGCTGATCAACTCAAATGACTTTACTAAGAGTGTGTAAAGCCAAGATGTATCTAAACTACATACAGAACACAAACATAAGACTTGTGATTTGGCCTCAGTTTCCTGTTGTAATGCTAGCCTTCAACAAAAAAGTGATGAGGTTGTCTTATCTGTCTCCAAGCCATTCAAGCTGTTGTACTGAATCAATTTGGTGCATGTGGAATAAACAAGGCTAGTGAATCAGGATTTTAGTGTCAATAACATGCTGTCCTTTCATTTACATTTTGGGTTGAACATTGTCTCCTGTGGCTTCATGCTTTTTCTTTTCCTCTGGGTTTCAAAAAGTTGTTTTCTTAGAGCTCTGCGTGTGTTTTGTTCCAGTTTATCTTTCAGACACGATAAATTCATGCAGTTATACTCAGAAGTGACTGACATTTATGGAACGCTTCACACTGAATTGTTTCATATATGGTTTCCATTGTGTGAGCTGGACTTGCTGCTGATGAGTATTTTGGAATTTGTGGGTTTTATCAGTTCACGGTTATGTGGCCTCGTTTAGAAGCAGTTTGTGCCAAACAACTCGACAAATGTCACCTTTCTTGTACTCACAGGCGTTATTCCTTTTTACTCCAGGACTCAATTTAAAACCTTGTGTGTGCAATGTTGATAAGTGAAAGACCTGGAACTCCCGTTATTCACATTCTAACATATTAAATGAAAACGGTAGGTAATGGTATTTTTCATCAAAATGCAAATGTAGCATTTTGACACGGATTCACATAAAGTCTTTCTGTATAATGAAAGTCACCTTAATTGTCTAATGTATGTGGTACATCTACCAATGAGCCATAACAATGACACCTCCTTTCATGCATTGCATAGTCCTTCATAATGCCACAAAGACAGTGGGACTGAACTGAATTAATACTCATGATGCTAAGATTTAATGCTAAATTATTCAATGTATAACAAAGTAATGAAGTGGTTTTAATATTGTCACTGATGTGTATTTTTCTTACAATTTTGTTCATTTCTTTTGATCACTATGTCTTTACCAACCTCTGTCTGTAGTCCATCTAACTCCCCCTGTGTTTCTATACAGCAGCTGCAGCTCTCAGCTAAGTATCACGCAATTGATTATACATGGTAGACAATTAAATAAACAGAGAATTATTTTCTATACCATGCTTGTGTCCTTATTTCTTCGCATAGACCCTGCCACTTGAGTCTGATTAAATGCCAGCAAGTGTCACAACTAAAACCCTGGGTTGATCTCACGTCGTCTGTCACATCAAGCCCAAAGAGACAACGTGCTGCTTTCAAACCTCAAAATCAATAAAGCCCACAGAAAAAGGGATCTTATTTGTGATTTCACAAAGGGCAGTGTCCCCCTCACACCCATTAAACACAGCTAACTGCAAAATGCGTTATTGACCAGATTTTCTTGGAAACTTTACAAGTTTGAGGAGTTGGTTGTCTGGCTGCACAAATGTGCTGTCAGGTGTGAGAAAAGGTGATAAATGATGAAACGACAATTCTTTAACTTTGAGTGACACCAAATCCGGGTGACTGATCAGCAACAATTAAAATCTCACTAGGTTTAAGCATGATAGTGGCTTTACGGAGTAATGTGAAGCTGTAAATGACGGTAATTTATAGAGCGAAATCAGCCAAACACAATAGGAGGAAAAAACCTACACAAAAGACACCAGCAGAAGGTCAAAGAGGACATCCAATGCCTCTACCAGAGTTCCTTTTAACAATAATCAAGGTTGTGTCAGTGGGTTGTAGGCTCTGCTGTGGTGATGTGGCGTTCATCAACAATCCAGCTCAAAGAGACAATTCTTTATAGTGAACCAGAAAAAGTGATTACCGTTTAAGAGAGACGAGTGTTTGAAAAGGGTGGGACTTTATTTTAATGGGCAAAATGACGATCATACACTTTGTAAGGAAGTGCAGTTGTTTAGACCCGGGGCCATTTTCATCAGACTTCTAAGAAATACTCCTGAGAACACTTTAAAGAGTTGATTTAAGAGTAAAGAGAATTCCTCGCTAAAAGCTGCACTTAAAAGTTACTTATCAAGCATCACACTCACACTTTTTAGGTGTTGTTTCATATATAAATAATTCCCTGCAGAACTGGGGGAGCCACTGTAACGGGTCTTCAACCTTAGCCTGCAGCTAGGGTTGAAGCGAGATGAATGAATACTGACTGGTGGCACCCACTTCACATCTAATGAAGATGTTAGAGTGGCTCTTCCTCAGCCTTCTCAAACCCCAGGTGCAACATGTCCAGGACCACCTGCAGTTTGTGTATCAGCAAGGTGTTGGTGTAGAGGATGCTACACCAAGCCCACTCCCACGGGGGACCTAGCACAGTGAGGATTCTCTTCTTGGATTTCTCCTGTGCCTTTAATATAATCCAGCTCCCTATTCTCTGGGACAAAAACTTAGCAGAATGGAGTGGACCCTTACCCGGTGGACTGGATTTCAGATACCTCACTGGCAGGCTGTAGTATGAACACCACATCCGACATTGTGGTCACGGTCACTGGAGCCTCTCAGGGCATGATGCTGGCCCCCCTTCTCTTCACCCTGTACACCTCAGATTTCTGTTACAACTCGGAGCTGTGTCACATACAGAAGTACGCCGATGACACAGCCATTGCTGGGTGCATCAAGGATGATAAAGAGGAGGAGTATCGGAGATCGGGGGACTTTGCTGCATGGTGCTCATGGTGGACCATGGGGCTGGTCTTAGAAATATTGAGATTATTAAAGTATTTTTCATTTCCTTTTATAACTACCACAGTGCAATCATTTTAAGTTAACAATAGAACATATATAGTTTCTCAATTTTTTCTTTTTTTATTGTATTTATATTTTATTCTATTTGTTTTATTATTGTTTCTTTGTATTGAGAAGTGTGGTAAATGTGGTATGCTTGATCAGATAACAGGACGTCTCTGACAACATGAAAACAGATTAATACAGCTAGAATTTCCCCCTATAAAGCGGTTTTATTTTTCTCTTTTATATGTGTGTATGTGTAGAAAATTAAAAAAGAAAGTTGTAAAACAGAAGAACAAAAAGAAGCAGAAGGTCAGAGGCTTGTTGTATGAAAGCCAGCTGACCAGTTAAGCTCTGTTTCCACTGAGCCATTCGGTTTGGTTTGATTTGGGCCACTGTGGTGCGGTGCGACACAGTTGGGTATGCTATTTTGTGTGTTTCCATTATAAAACCGTCCCATACAACCGAACCAAACTGCACCATTTCCAGTGTAGGTCTATAGGAAAATTTGATGGTACAGTTGGGGCAACGCTGCTGGCATCACGCGATGTAATTCAGATTGGCGGACAGAGAAAAGTCATTGCACCTGGCAAAGCAAGCATGAAACAAACAACACGGTTGTCTACCCATTCAGTGCATGTTGAAAAGACAAAAGGATGCCTGCAGGGAACATTAAGGTCAGCTCTGAAATGGCAAACTTTTCTAGTTATAGTTGTTTTTTCCATCATGGTTTGTAACATCACATTTGTTGTAGTCCCACATGTCACCACGCTGGGCATCCTGTTCTAAACTCTGCACAGCCGTAGTGGTCCAACTTGCAGTGGAAACATGCAGCTAAATTGGCTGGACCATCACAAACTTCCAAATCTGAACTGGAAACAGGGCTTTATGTTTTTACAATTGTTACTTGTTGTTAGATGCTTCTTGTAATTGTCTTTTATTGCAGTCTGTGACGTTTCTTTACAGATTAGATACTAACTTTTCTGATTGGTTTGTATAGGTGTCATTGTTGTTTTTTCTGTCCCCCTCCTCTCCTCACACTCCCCTTTTCCCTTTGTCAAACCCAGCAATAAAATATTACTTATAAATAACTGAAATAAAGAACAATAAGCAAGTATCAAGGGGAACCTTATTCTATCTGTTAAACTCTCCTTGGCGAATCTATTTAGCACAACAAAGGAAAAAGACCATCTTTCTACTTCCTGATGCCAGACGAGGGAGAAAAAAGAAAGAAGGAAATCTTCTGTTTTCTCCTCGCAGAGTATAAGCCCACCACAGTGTATTTTACAGGCTTGTTAGGGCAGATGAGATCGTGTTCAACAAAACAATGCCGGATGCCATCAAAATATCAGGAAGTTTGAGTCTTACATCACATATGCTGAAGTAAATCCGATGAGACTGATTTAACACAAACCACCATTTCTTGATTATCACATATGCATCTGATCTGATTTGGATCAATCTGATAAACTCCATTCCTCAGATCTTTACACTGGATTTCTGTCTGTCAAAGAATCAACTTCAAACTCCTGCTTTTCAACACTTTATCCCTGGTTAAACTACTGCTTCTATGTTTTTGTCTGTTTAACTGTCTGCAAGCAACAGGGAGATTTTGTTCTGATAATGGGGTTTTGGTCCATCTTAGATTCCATTAAACATTGGCACTGATCTGCAAGAACACAGATTCTTTACTACGGTGAGATAGACCTTGTGTGACAATATTAATACTTATATGCTCACATATCTAAATGATATAGATAATATATTAGAGGTAGAGTTATACCTCTTGTATAGAATATAATAATACAATGTTGAATCCACTTTTATGTTAAGTAACAGAGATAATATAAAATATTTAAGGCCTATTGTTTTTTGGGTAGATGACAATACGGGGAGATTGAGCTGCTGGTTGTATTTTAATTTTATTATAATATAATCCCTTCAGTGATTCATCATCATCAATCTTTATTTCAGACTCATTCAGGTCCATAGCATAAAAATAAAATAAAGAATAAATAAATAAAAAATACAATACAAGCAGACACATAAATATTAAAAACATTTAACAATGTTTGATTGATTATTTGTAATTTTATGGTTTTTCCGCTATCCAACTTGCAGTATTGAAAACATGAGCAAGTGCTTCTCGTGGCAAATGTAACGAGCTTAACAGTACAAAATGAATTTAGGATTATAGCGGGGGGGGGGACTCTAGTCCTGGAGAGCTGCAGTCCTGCAGAAGTTTCCTTGCTGTAACACACCTGACACACATCAGACTTAATTAGCAAAGCTCTGACATCAAATTCTGCACAGGTCTGCTAATTACTCATTGATTGTGTCGGGTGTTTTGCAGCAGGGAACCTACTAACATTTGCGGGGCTGCGATTTTCAAGGACCACATTAGGCCACGTCTGGACTATAACATTGTGTGAAAATCACAATATCGGTAAGCTGCTTGGTGGGGGTCTGCGCTCTCCAAGGCTTTTCTCGTTCATATTTGTTTACCCTTGCTTTTCCTACCAAACAGAAGTCAACCACAATATGTTGTCCTTGCTTCTAAATGTTTGCCAGAAAACAGGATTGCTGTGTACATGGCTTTAGTATTCATCCTGTATCAAATTCTCAAGTGGCAGGCATTTGCTGGAGGCTAGTGCTACTGATTTGGCAGATAAAGGTTGCAGGTTGGACGGTAGCACACAAAGGGGAAAACTACTACAGCTTTTTAAGAGATGGAAAAACTGCAAGTCAAAAGCTATGAAGAAGAGCATTGCTGAAAACAGAGAGCAATAAAGAAAAGAATGGGGGGGAAATGAAGGGATATACACAGATTAATCATATTTCAATTATAAATGTTTACTTTCACATTGAATCTTTTATCACATTATTGTATTTCTGCATTTAGTCATGCTTTGATATTTTTCTGATCTTGTGAGGTAATCTGATAATTTCTACTCCAATAAGCTGCAGAGAGCAGAACAGTCAAACTGTGAGAAAATAGAGCAGTGCATTTCTATTTTAAACTACCTCTGGGCTCAGTGAAGTGGAGCAATGAAAGAAAGGAATCCATAAAGTAATACAAGCTGAGATTTAATTTGATAACATTACACAGGAAGGATGTGAGCTGAGGCCAATGGAAAGATGCTGCACCTGGCTTTTAGACTTCCTTCTGCCTACGCTGAACCTACAGGGATGTTTTACAGCCTTTTAATCTGTTCTCAATGGCATTTTTATACATTTTTGTCTTAATTTGAAAAGAATTGAAATGCAAATGAGAACCAAATTGTTGCTATATGAGCCAGACAAATAAACCTGCAACTAAGGTTTGTCAATATTTAACAACACTATGCATTAATGAATCTCAAAACTGAAATGGAGTAAAAGTAAATTAATAAAAACTTTATATAATTCTGACTTTTTTTCTGTCCAAACTTCTATTTCAATTCCAATTTCATGCTGTATGTATACATCTTATTTTACACTTACAATTTTTGCATTGAGCCTCCACATTACAGATGTGATGGACATTATACCTGCGATTTCCTTAAGCTTATTACAGGAAGCTTAGAGTTTCTTTTTCAGAAATGGCAGAATTATTAACACGGCTGACTCTGAGAGCTTCAGCCAGACCATGAATGTCAGCTTACAGTGTTGTAGCAGGATATGTGTAAACTGAGGACGGAGGAAGTGATTCAGTCACAGACATATCTTCCAGAGCACCTCTGAATTCATACTGCTGGAAACATTTGTTCCTTCATCACATTAAATGAGTCTGTCAATAAGTTGCCATGTTTATGACTTCCATGCATCCATTCATCCTCTCACCCATTTATCCATCCATCCTCTCACCCATCCACCCATCCATCCTCTCACCCATCCATTCATCCTCTCACCCATCCATCCATCCATCCATCCTCTTATCCATCCATCCTCTCACTCACCCATCCATCCATCCATCCTCTCACCCATCCATCCATCCATCCATTCATCCTCTCATCCATCCATCCATCCATCTATCCTCTCATCCATCTATCCATCCATCCTCTCATCCATCTATCCATCCATCCTCTCACCCATCCATCCATCCATCCATCCTCTTACCCATCTATCCATCCATCCATCCTCTTACCCATCAATCCATCCATCCTCTCACCCATCCATCCATCCATCCTCTCACCCACCTATCCATCCATCCTCTTACCCATCCATCCATCCATCCATCCATCCATCCATCCTCTCACCCACCTATCCATCCATCCTCTCACCCATCCATCCATCCATCCTCTTATCCATCCATCCATCCATCCATCCTCTCACCCATCCATCTATCCATCCAGTTGTGAGAGAAATAAGTCAAAGAGAAAAGACCAGACATCCCTCTCCCCAGTGACACTCTGCAGCACTTCCTGTTGGAATCTGGAGGTGTTTGCAGTCCTGAAGGGATATCTAATCCCTCCAGGGTGTTGTGGGTGTTGTGCCCTCTCCTTACAGTGCAGAGGAGCAGCAATTCTGCTTCAAACTCCTTCTGAATGCTTGAACTTCTCACCTTAACTCTGGGCTGAACTCCGCCGCACTGGGAAATTCTATTCATTTGCTTGTAATCCTGTCTATTTGAGCACTGCCCACATTTCACCATCATAGAAAGGGGCCGGTAAACCGAAAGCGACTCCTCTTTACAACAAAAGCTGTGCTCTCGTTACTGCATTCTGAATGCTGCAATGATTTCTGAACAAGATCCTGAGATAGTTAATCTTCCCTGCCTGAGGCAGACACAGCCCTCACATAGAAGAAGTATTTCTGCCTTTACGGCTTTAATCATTTAAATCATAGCCACTATCAGAATTTGTCAACACTTGTGGCTTTCCATCTCTTTGGTAAATGTTGATTTTAGTCTCAGCTGTTGCTCCAGACCTGGGACTTATCCGTACATGTTAGAATATTCCCTGCAGAAAGGTTTTCATCCTGCAGTGCAGCTCTCTGCATGCTTCTCGCTCAGCATGTCATCTGTTTGACGAGCTACCCTCAGAGACGGGTACTACAGCTTCCCATGTCCCAAGAACATTACCAACAATAATATCACGCCTCAAATATTCGTATCTTGTGTAATTATGTTAAACCGTCTCCTCTCCGCTGCTGGATATGACATTTATTTACTTTTCTACTATTGGTATGAGGTTTTTGTTGGTTTCTTTTAGCTGTATTGTTAACTGGTAAAAATGTCCCTCCACATACAACATTTGGTGGTCATGAAAAGTCATAAAAGTTGAGCCAAATAGTCCAAAACGCCAGCAGCATGGGGCTCTCTGCCATAGCTGGCTGCCAGTGAGTTAATATTATTTTTATAGATGAATATTGCATGATATCAAGAATTTACACATTAACAGAGTCAGCTGTTTTTGACCAGCGGTCCTTCCATGATATTGCCATGGCAACCATGTTGCTTTTGGAAGAATAATAGTCTTTTCCTCTAAATTAACTGCTCTGCAGTTTGTCTGTGTCTGAAATTGGTTAGAGGTTGCAAACACCACTTCCTTTTCTATGAGCAAGCACTAGCATGAAGCTGGTTAACAGCTTCATATCAACATTTATCAGGGTTGCAAGTGTCTGGATAAGTCAACCCAGAAAATGGAGTCAAATCCCAGCTATGTTAATCCAGCTTTGTAATACAGGTGCAACTTTTAAAATTGTTTATCTTATTTTTCAGAACTTCCCACGTTGTTGCGATTAAATGATCTCTATTTACTCTGTTTATGTTTTTATATTTTCCCTCCTTATAGATTTGCTGCTTTTCTGTTACGGTCAGTTTTCATGTTTTCAAGTAGGCATGCGCCTTCCGGTTTGATCTCATCAGATTAATGCACAAGTTGCCCTTTTATGAGCAGATAATCCATGCAGGAACCCCTCGGCAGCAAGTTAAGACCGTTACATTTAACATCACGCTGCCTTTAAAGTAGTAAATGTTTCTTTAATGCTTGTGTTTTTATGTCAGATCCAAACACCTTGACACTTACAAACACTTAGTTTTATTGACATACTTTTAGAGGTTGCTGCATGTTTACGCCAACCACCTGCTGTAGTGATTTATGATGGTACAAGGCTTTTTAAGATCACAGGATGCTTGAGTAGTGTGCAGGCTGATTAGGTTTAAAAAATAAACAAAATGACCCCCTGCCCACTGAATGATTTAAGTTAACATAACAGTAAAATAATTACATTTTAAGAAACATATGCCATAGATGAACAGCTAATTAAGGGTTATAAAGGCTTTTAAGACCAGCTTCCTCAAACATATAGAGGCCAGTTTAAATTATTTTATGTAAAATAAGATGACTAGTTGATTTAAATAAAAACACCATTTTGACCAGTAAATTACTCCCTGATTGTTGCTTCATATAAGACTTATTAATCATCTTTATAGATGTTGGTATTTACCTTTTTTCTTTCATGTTTTTCATTCAGCACCTTCCAGAGGAAAGGTTTAATTCCCTCTGACAGGTGCTGGTAAGGAATGAGAAATGAGGCCAATTCAAGGAAAAAGATCATTAAAATGAGCAAACACATATTGCAATTATTATTATTATTCATTTAATACAATTTTATTTCATTAGATGTAAAAAAAAGTTTATATAATTAATATATTTCTGATATAAAAGTCTGATTGTCCTAATCCCCTCGTATTCACACAGAGACATCGCTTTTCTTTCCTCAGAGCGGTTGCTATAGCAATCCTAATAAAACTGTCAGAAGTACTGAAATGTTTCCCTTCTGCCATTTCTTGAGTGACAACAGATGCTGAACGCTGGCAAACTCAGACAACTGGACACAGAGCGCAACACGGACACGACTGTGCCTTTTTTAAGGAATAAATAAACAGAAAGCTGTATCAAAGAGACTTTGTTGCAGGGTTAAGACCCAAAATAAGGTAGTGCTTTATGTAAATTCTTTGAAGGTTGCCATGGTGATTCACATAATAAAAGCTTTTATACTGAAGATATTATCAACATATTGCTTTGGTTTGTCAGAAGAAAGGACAACGGGAGAAAGAAAAGGACTACAATGAGCTCTGACAGTAATATCATGTGCAGCCATCATCAGATCATTACGTTATGGTCGTTGGTAGCACTGAGTCGTGCACATGCAATCAATCCTGCATTTCTACCCAGTAATGCATGATGGGTTTGTAGACGTTACAGTACAAGTATATCAGCAGTAGTTCAGACACTTAAACACACCTAAAAACAAAGAGAAAAAGCCCTTACAAGAGGTCTGGAGACCACAGACCTGACAGTACACCAGTCCTTATTGCATTGCGCTGGTTTTTTCTTCACCTTTGACATGCTGGCAGTGTTTTCTCTCCGTTCCTCACATTAAAGATGTGCAACTAAATGACCCCTAAACTCAGCTTGAGATATCCAATCTGAGAGACACAACCGTTAATCAATTTAAGGTTTCTTTGCAGTGGGGGCTGAGAGCAGATGGTTTATTGACTGAAGAGTTTACTGATCAATAGGACCTGCACTTCAGGATTATCTTGAGCAAAATAAACTAAAAATGTGCTTCACTCTGATCAGTAGACGCACCAGCTCAGCAAAATGCATAACGTTGCAAACTCCCGGGCATTAGGGGGGTTACGGGCTAACCCCCTCGGGCCCAGAGGATGTCGCTGTATTTTCACACGGAAATGCAAGCAAACACCTTAAAGTGGGACGTGAGTGTGGGGAGAAAAACTTACTTTGACTTCTTCTTGTAGTTTGCCGAACCGAACGGTGCCATTCGCAATCCTGCTGACAAACCCTTGCTTTTCCTGCTGAAGAACCGCAGCCTAGGCAGGTGAACAGGGAAAAGGGGGGGTTACAGAGCTAAGATACAAACACAAGGAGAACAGCATGCACATTTGGAAAAGGGACATGAAGGATTATGGGAAAAATGGAAAAAGGGGGAAAAGCCAGTTACAGTAACTAAACAAAGTCATTGATAATTATTTAAGTTAAGAGCAGGTAATAATTATGAGTACTTCCTAATCACCATGTTGTTCAAATATGGTAAAAAAAAAAATAATTTACTGCACCTCATACTTTCTAAACATAGGTGGATATTTATATGACAACTGTCTTATGACAAAATTTGAGCCGAGATGTTTTAATTCTAACGTTTCATGTAGGATAACACGGTACCTACTAAAACTTCTCAGTCGGCCTCAACAAAATGTTTATTCAACAGAAATATCAAACTGTACTTCTACAGTAAACAAAGTGATTAGCATTCAGGGATTTACTTATTGCCTGTGTAGAAATAAATGGGACAAAGCAATACATTAACTGTGGTGAATTGATCAATGACAATTGTCCTTTAAAACGAACTAAATCTGTTATATTGGTGTGTCCAAGCTGAACTTCTGGTTTGGGACTCATCGTTACATGTTCGCTTTGCCCTTTGAGAGATTCCAGTCAAGATACTTTCAAACAAATGCCTTTAGAGTGGACGGGTATGTTAAAAAATAGAAAAAATATTGGAATTTTGCAAGTCAAGCACATTTATTAATACATATGTCTGCTAAATGCCTATAGAATAGAACATAGGAAACCGCATTGTCCCTGAATTGTTCTTTTATTTGTATGCCATTAGTATTTACTCTCAAAGCACCAAAAACAGTATCTGAGAGTTTAGAAACAATGAAGCACTCTGTTGTTTGTTTGTTGGTTTTTGGATGGCAGGAAATCAGTTTGGTAAATTGGCGCCACCTTGTTGTGGTAAACATCACTACCTTGTGCTGGACGAGACGGTTACAAATGGAGATGTCCCGTAAACTGGTTTATTTCTTACAGTAACATGATTACCAGTAATAAAAATTGTAAAAAAAAATTAAAATTTTTTTTAAAAAGTTTATTGCTTCTTTTATGCCGATATGTATATAAAAAGTAATAGAGGATATTTTCATGACGTGGCTCTGTAATAACTCACTTTGATTCTGCATATGTCATCCCTTCATCTGCACTTTGTGATGTCATTTTGAAAAGAGAAGATTCCCATTCTCAGACTTTTCCAGAATAACGCCCCATGTGACAAATGGGACATTCACTGCATCCTAAAAGGTCTCCACTGGTCCCAGCAAAGTGGCAGGCGATTGTATTAATTGTCAGTGTGGTCATTAAAGTATAACGTGCTTTGCTTTAATTAAATTAGTTGAATCTCTTTCTAATAAAACATGTACCCTCTCATGCACGGCGCTTTGTGAAATACTGTTTTATAGTAAACAGCTGACAACCCACTTGGACCCACTCAGCAGTTGTAATGTGTGTGGCAGAGGCACTGATGAGCTCTGCATCACAAATCATTCACTCTCTGTTGCTTTGCTCCTGAACTTCACTAAAAACTGAGCTAAGTGAAGTCTCTGAACATAATTTCCAAATAAATGTGACCCAGGTGAATCTGAGATGTGTTAAGGGCTGAATAAAGACGTGACGAGTCATTGAATGAATCTGTGGTTTTACAGAAACACCAGCCGACCTCGCTCCTGTCCTGTTTATAACTAAGATGACATGACACTGATATAGCCCAGTGATTCTCAACCCTAACCCCCAAGACTGATGTGTTTATTCCCATACAGCGTTCATAACTGAGTTGAGACGTGTGTGTGTGTTAAGCACATGTACTTACTGCAGTTTACCTGTGATGTCTGCACTTAATGTAAACAGCTTCTCAACACCCAGCAGCTTCTTTTGCACTTGTTTAAACTCACCTGACTGTCGCAAGAACTACAAACACTAAATCTGTTTACATCACTTAAGATGGCTGCTAAATCCAACCTAAACAGCAGATATCCGATGGTCCGCATTATTTGAAGAACCAGGACTCATGGTGATGTTGTGTTTTATCAGACTAGATCAGTGCTTCTAGAACTTTTTTAGTCCAAGGACCATTTAACCTTTACAACAAAAATTCACAGACCACCTGACTCTGAACAGCCCAAGAACAATAAGCCAATATAAACCATTCACAAGTTTACAACATAGAATGAAGCTTTTACAATATTTTTACTGTAAAATATCTGTTTTCTCTTCTTTTAAGTGACCTTGTCCTAAGCCACTGCTTCATAAATATTTGGATATAAGATGTGTTTGGTGTCGCAAAACTGAGTGACAACGTTTCCAGTTAATTCAAATAAGTTTAGGATTGTCATGTTGTTCACCTTGCGGACCACCAGGGGGCACCGGCCACTAGTGGTCCAGAGACCTCACTTGGAGAAAAGCTGGACTAGATAAAAAAGTCTGTTTCTGTTCAGACCTTTCAGGGTGGAAAACAGGAGCAGCAAATGTGTTGAAGAAGGCCCAGTGATTGACTCTAGAGCATCGGACCGAGGGAATTCTTTTGCAGAAGTGGACAGGTCATGTTTTGTTTTTGGTAACTGCTGGCATGTTAGCTGTGCTCGTAAATAAGATCAATTAGTCTCATGCATCTGTCTGCTAAAGCAAAGGTTAAATAAATACAAATTCTCTTGTTCTTAGTGATTCTCTGAACGTTGCTGTTATGCATTTACTGTGTTATGTAATGCTCATTGGGTTGTCCTGTAACTACATCTGTAATATTTTCTCCTCAGAAGAAGAAAAACAGGAACGTGACAATGCTTTTGACCAGTTAAAAGGGTTCTGTAATATTGGCTCCTGTAGGACGGGTTGGATGGGATATTTTAGCACTTACTTCTCAATGCAAAAAGTGTGTACCTACCAAACCACCCAGCATACAACATTGAAAAACACAATATACTGCAGTTAGCCTGGATCTGGCTCCACTAATTGAAACAAGGTTGTGGTTAATCTTATCAGATGTGTGTGTGTAACTGCCAAAACATCTGTGGTGAAAAAAGTGTGTCATATTCTTCACCTGCCGGTATTTTAACATGTTTTCGTGTTTGTCACTGCTGATATGAAGGATAAAAATCTCATACAGGAGGAAAACAACTGACTCTTATATGAATGACACATTCATCATTGAGCATAAAAATGGTAAGCAGCAGCTGTGAGGCTGCACAGCTGCTTACCATTCATTAGCTCCTACATACATTTCAGGTGCAGCTTTATCTCACGTTTGATTCTTTGTTGCTGTAACACATGACTCATGTCTTCCTGTAATTTTGTGTTCAGAGTCGACTGCTTCCTGTTTCCTGCCTGCGCACCTGTTACAGTCAGAGCAAGTTATCCTAAAACTATGCTTCAGTCTGACCTGCTGAATCTCTTCTGAATCCATCAAAATAGTTCTGGCTACGCTGGCACTGCTATTAACAGCTTTGGAACAGAAAAATGGCTCATTTAAATAAACACCAACTTAACCTGCGTAGTACAGATGGTGTGTGTTAATGAGTGTGTGACTGTTAAAATGCAGAGTATTAAACTGTACCATGTGCAATAGATGATCTCTCTCCTTTGAAATGTGCTCTGCTACAGAAAGGACGGATCCCAGGTATTGCCGAACATTTTCCTCCTTCAACGCACAGTCTTCCCTTTGCTTCCTCAGCATACTCATCTTCCTCTCAGCCTTTCTGATGGATGGAGAGGCAGATCATAGGAAAGGAATGAAGGAGGAAAACTTGCAAACATGGGTTGAAGAAAAACAACTAGAGTTAACTGCACGATATTTTGAGACACAGCTGCTGTATCTGTACAGACGGGCTGAACACATATCCAGCTAATTCAACACCTGATGACAGAATTCACACTTCTAAATGAGAAACTCGGCCCTGTGATGGACTGGCGACCTGTCCAGGGTGTACCCTGCCTCTCACTCGTTGCGAGCTAGGATTGGCTCCAGCCCCCCAGCGACCCCGTTCAGGGACAAATCGGTAGAAGATGCATGTAAATGAGAAACTCCACCTTATTCCCAGGATGAAGTCCACAGGATGCAGAGCAACTTTCCACATGAGAAAAGATTTGTCAACATCTCCATAGCCCAAAAATCACAATTATAAACTTAATTCATCAATTTTTTTAGTTCTTTATTTTGGCAAAGGATTGACAATTGCCACCTGGTGATGCAAAAGCTCATTTTGGTCAAAAAGCATAAGCAAGAGACTCAACAAAATAATGGACTCCATTTCTGGGGGCAATGTAGTCTGTCAACAAACATGGTTCTTGGTAACTTGACACAAGTACTAGTACATTTTGGTTTCAGTGGGGACTTGTGTCAGGTTTAAGAGACAAACAAAACCAGCAAAAACTTAAATGCAAATCACAGGCCTCAATTCTTTGGCCAGGATGTGATAAAGAAAATCAAATTGCTGCAAGGTCGCGGTTAAAAATATAAGCAATCCAAGCTAAAATGACCTAATGAAACATCTGTTCCTATCATATCCACTTGTTTCTGTCAACTGTATAGTTTTCTGGGAGAATTGTCTGAATAGAAATGGCAGTAATTGACCAGGTACAAAGTTCTACTTAACGGTTTTTGCGCGTGCCACCTTATTTTTTTATGTTTAACATCAGGGTTTCCATCCATCCATCCATTTTCTACCGCTTATTCCCAGAGCAGGGTCGCGGGGGGGCTGGAGCCGATACCAGCTGTCTATCATCAGGGTTTAGGTGATAACTCAAATGACCAAATGCACAAACATCTTTTTTGTTTGTTTGTTTGTTTTGGGACAAGCCACAATACAGAGATGGTCCTTTTAAAGATGGTTAGTGACCCCAGATGTAGCTTGAACTCAGAAACTCCCTGTCCTTGTGCTACTAGATCTTAATGCTACATTGATTCAGAAGATGATTTTTTGTAAGTTTAGATAAAATTGTCTCAAGAATCCATTAAACGAGGTGCTCTAAGGATTCATCTCGGCCCAGTGTTTTTAATGTTGGATATGTCATCAGGACAGATTTTTACAGCCCTGCTGATGATAACAGCTCTACATCACTGTGTCTCCTGATGATTTAGAGCCAACTAATGTCCCTTTAAATTGTATTTTACATGTAACATCATGGATAACCCAGAACTTCCTACAGCATATTATAACAAATGTATAATTAGTGACTCTGAAGACCAGAGACAGGTAATTTCACTAAAATTACAAAACTTTAAACTCTCAACATGTAAGAAATCTGAGTGTTCTTTGAGTCTGAGCTGGATTTTATTCCACATATTAGACATTCAACAAAAACAGGATTTAATCATTCTAATAACATACTCCGAGTCAGTTCGTTTCTCTCTCCTGCCAGCATGAAGATGCTCCTCTAACACACCAGGAGTGTAAGATGATAGCAGACGGAGAAGACTCCATATTTCATACCTGTTAGTTTGTCTGCAGAGATCCAGTTCAGCCCTCACAGTCTTTAAATTAGCAGCCAGGTTGGCTTTGTCCACAGTCAGACTCACATTTTCCTCCTGTAGCTTGGAAACCCTCAGAAGCAATTTCTCCATTTCACCATTATTCCTGCTCTCTTGCTGCTCCAGTTGTCTGGAAGTAAAAGGAAACATCTGGAGAACAAAATCCAACCAAACGTGTACAGACATGACGTAACAACATTTTCCCCGTTTGATTTTAGCATGTTTGGCACACAACATGTGCTGTATGTTTCACCATCATCTGTCACTACTGCTTTCACTGACAAGAGTAAACATGCAGCAGTGATCCAACATAATAATCAGCTTTAGTCATCCTTGTAATGTCACTGAATATAAAACTCATTAAGATAAATGTGGAAAAAAAGAGACTTCTGTTGATTCTTGTTATGTGTTCATTCAAAGAAAAACATTTTTTATGAAAAAAAAGTTAAACAAAGTAGTTGGAACATGGATTAATTTAACATTTGAAGAAATATTATTGTTGTACCTTCTGAGTTTCCCTGCAATGTTACAGTGCTCGTCCCAGGTGACGGCGTCCTTCATGCGGGCCTGCAGAAGCTGGACCTCCTTCACATGTTTCTGTACCTCCCTCCTGCTCTCCTCCAGGTCATCCTGCAAACGCTGCTTCTCTGCCTCCAACATCATCAGCTGCTTGGACACCTTCGTCACTTCAATAAGAAAAAAAGTGGATGCAGATCAGAACAAAGCTGAGAAGGTAATAAAAAATGAGGCCATACTAAATAGGAATGCGGCTAAAAGCTGTCTTAAGTCAAGACTTCTGGTTGTTTATAACATTTTATTTATCAGCATTCTGTCAAGTGGCTGGAAAATACCTTCAGATTGATGTTTGCTGTGAGTGGCCTTAGCTTTAGCACGCTGGGCCTCCAGATGATCGATCAGAGTCTGATTCTCCTGTAGAACCAGATACGCCTGCTGCTGAAGCTGCTGACTGTGCGAAGGAACAGAGCATATCACATCTGTAAATAAAAAACAACTGAAAGACACCATTATCACCACTAATCTTCATACTAACTGCTGCTGAAAGGTTTCTGTCTTTTCGGGAATTTGCTTTACATGCAGACCAAAAACCACCCTTACAGTTTAAATGCACTAATATTTCCTTCTTCCTTTATACCCTCAGTTATGTAAAACAGAGATGAAAGACAGAATCAGATCAGATTAGATTTCTAGCTTTAAACTGACATTCACATCATCTCACAATCAGATGGATTGCATTGTTTTCCTGGTTCTCTGTTTGATCAGACCTCTTTCTGATGGAACCAGGTCTCAGCTTGGCTTCGGAAAGCAGACTCTACATTTAGGATTAGACTTTTCAGAAAGAGTTATACACGACACAGTATTTTTACCAGGATTATTTTTTTTATTTATTTCTACCCTGACTCTTCTGTGAAGTCCTGAGTTAATCTCATCTGAGGTTAGTTTTCTACTAAAAGTTAATCAGCTGAGTTTAACATAACTTTAGTATCTTAATGACAAACACAGTTCTCCAGATTCACATAGTAAATCTGAGTTAAATTTGAGGTTAATTGTTGGCATCATTAGTACATTGGACAGTACAGGAAGTGACAACTTTAACTGAATGCAGACAAAACTGAAGCTCTTGTTCTGGCCCCTGATGAGAAACTCCTCATGATAAATGCACATCTTGGTTCTCTTAGCTCCTCTGGGAAGTCTACCATCAGGAATTTTGTTAGACAAATCTGCCTTTTGAAGGTCATTCAAAATAACTGATAAAAAACTGCTCTTATTAACTTCGAAACATTTCAAAACTAAGATCAATGTTGTCAAAGGCAGATTTGGAAATGGTTATTTGTGCTTTTATTGCTTCTCGTTTAGATTATTGCAAATCTGCAGTCAAACGTCTTCAAGTTGTACAGAACGCTGCAGCAACATCACAGAGGTTTTATCCTCTCTGGCTACCTGTCAAATTTAGAATTGATTTTAAAATGTTAGTATTGACTTTTAGAGCTTTTAATGGACAGGCCCCTGAATATATCTCAGAAATGTTAACTGCTCATTCTTCTGGCCGCTCCCTCTGGTCCAGAACCTCCTGAAGGTCCTTAAGACCAGGCATAAGACTCGGAGACGTGTCCTTTCAGACTGTGGAACGCCCTGCCTCTGTCTCTCAGAGAAGCCGACACTGTTGATTCAAAAGCAGCTGAAGACACTTTTATTCAGACAAGCTTTTAGTTAACCTGGTTGACATTTCTAGTTTTTATTGTGTTTTATTAGTGCTTTGATTTTATTTAAATTGTTTCCTAATTTGATTTTATTGCACTCTGTAAAGCACTTTGTGATTTTATCTGTGAAAGGTGCTATATAAATAAAATTTACTTACAACCATCATCACCATTACCTCTAATCTTCTGTATATGTTTAACTGGGAATGATGCTGGATAAAAACTTAACTGGCATTGGGTTTTTCCTTATCACCGTCTCCTAAACACGTTAAATTAAAGAGAAGATTCAATGGAAGCTGTTGCCTTCCTAAGCAAGCCAATTTTGTTTTCATCAAATTTAACGGATCCAACAGCTTATTGATAAATCCTGCACAATGACCCTTTAGTTTGAGGCAGGTGATCTGATGCAGGGAAGCATATTAAACCTGCAGAACAGTTGATTAACTCAAGCCACAAGAGACTAACCAACCACCACATCAACATGATAATGAGCGGTGATTACTAAGCCGAAGTTAACTGTACTAAAGTAGCACATATACATATGCTTAAGCACACAGAACATTTAGTCTTACCTATCCTTCTGGCTCACAACACCCATACTGGCAATTTCATCATGCAGCCTCTCATTTTCTTTGACCACTTCCTCCACACGGACACGCAACTTCTTCATCTCTTCCTGTCACAAACATACATACATGAAGACTTATGATTACGGGTACAGAAATATAGGAAGCTTTAACTTGCAGAAAGGAAATAGAAAACAGAAGGGAGCTATCATCTTCATTTGTGCTTAGGGTCTCTGCTTTTCTCACTTCCAGCACTTTACAGGTGTTCCTCCTAAGTCAGGATGAGTGAGAGCAGCTGGGAAGGAAACAGATGTGTTTTCTCCCTTACAGCTGCTCCAGATGCCCACATGTCATCCCTGTGAAGTGTGTTGGGTGATGCAGGTGGTAGAAGGGGAAAAATTGTCAGGACAAAGGAGCAGAGAGCTGTCATTGTTGGTTTCCTGCTTCACTTGTCTGCTGTTGTTTCTCCTGTTGTATAAAACACCTGGTGAATGTCGTTTCATAAGTTAGTCTTTACTTATGGCCCAGACTGAAAAAAGTGGACTTCATCGCATTATGTGATCATTTATTGTGAAAACATGAAACATATCATGTTATAATGTGATACGTTTTGCAATGAAAACATGAAAATACTTTATCCTTTCATTTTTGGTTTCAGAAGACAGCGAGGCAATTAGCTCAAACTACTGGTACATGATAATCATAAGCAGCACACACACCCAGACACACCCTCTCACTGCACACGGGCAGGCGACGTGTTGCTTATATCTGTCCCACATTCCTACATGCACAACAAAAACTCAAAGTAGAAATACTCATGGACAAAAAGAGCACAAATGTTTCTGCTGCATACAATGTGCTTTGCTCCAATAGTTCCATGTCGTAACACCTCCATACCGAACTTTGTGTTCCATGTTTGCACAATAAAACTTATCACACTATAATGTGATGAGGTCCCAATGTTTTGTCATTTGGGTGGCAGCTCCACACCTTTGTAGTCATTATTAATTATTTTTGAGTCAACGCTTTGTTGTTTCCTGCTCTTAATTTGCTCTTCGTTTAGTTAGTTCATCTCCAGTGGGTACGTACATGATGTTTTTTAATTTTATTTTAAGCTATGGGCTGCACAGTGGCCTCACGGCAAGAAGGTTGCCAGTTTGAGCCTCAGTTGGGGCGGGGGTCAAACCGGGAACCTTTCTGTGAGGAGTTTGCATGTTCTCTCCGTGTTAGCGTGGGTTCTCTCCGTGTTAGCGTGGGTTCTCTCCGTGTTAGCGTGGGTT
>JBAMHV010000001.1:27858519-27870470 GCA_037177535.1 Pseudomugil gertrudae
TCCAAAGACATGCACCTTGGGGATAGGCTGATTGGAGACTCTAAATTGTCCATAGGAGTGTGTGTGTGTGTGTGTGTATGGTTGTTTGTCTATGTGTGTTGTCCCTGTGATGGACTGGCGACCTGTCCAGGGTGTACCCCGCCTCTCGCCCGATGTCAGCTGGGATTGGCTTCAGTCCCCCCGCGACCCCGTTCAGGGAATAAGCGGTAGATAATAGATGGATGTTTTGCAGATAGAAAGTGTCAGATTTCTCTTTCTTACCTTAGTCTCTAGTGACCGGCCATAGAGAGTTTCTGACACTATCAAATGACTTTGTCTGTCAAGAGTTTGGCTGGCATGTTCCTCCCTATCCTCTCTATTCTCCACTTCCTCTTCCTTGTCCTCAATTTCCCCTTCTGAATGTTCAGAAGACGACAGGTGTGGCTGGCCACCCAAATCCTCTGAACACCTGTCTCTGAGGAATAAAGAAAAGTTAGCTGTATCCCAGAGGAAGGAAGGAAACAAGACAGAGAGGCACTGTGAAGCGTCTACCTGGTGTAAAGTGTCGTGTTGAAGTTTGGTTCTGATATGAAGGATTCAGATTTGTCAATCTCAGAAAAAGACCTCGGCCGTACAGGAGGGATGGCCCAAGTTTGTCCGGTGAGTGATGACGACAAAATGGCTGCTGCCAGAGCCGACCTGTCGATGGAAGCAAACACTTTATGTAACACAAAGATGCATCATATGTGTCCAATCAAAACTTGAAGACATAGTTGTCTTTCTTTATTCCTCATGGTCATCATCATGCAAACCATACAAGATTACAGTAAGCATCAGCTAAGTTTGGATACTAATAACTGTAAATGACAAACAGCTCATCTCCACTGCAGTGGAAAGATTAGTGCACATCTTCCCGCTACATTTAAGGAACCATGTCCAACCGGATAGGAGTGAAGTGTTCAAAAAGAAGGTGGTGTGAAGGAAAACAACAAACCAACAAAAATATGACAGATGGAAGAGGTTAAAGGTGATGAGGGGAGAGTGTTGGGTACCTGGGTCTCTCAGGTGAAGGGTTTGGGCTACGTGGGGGAGGGGTACGAGGTACAGCTGGTTTAGGAGCAATGGAGGCAGCAGGGATCAAACCATGAGCTATATGCTTCTACACAACACACAGAGGAGAGTTTAGATGGATCAAACCGACTTACACACACACACACACACACACAAAGGCTACATGGATATGAACAAATGGGTGAGAAAAACATGCACAAACAGTTCAATGTTCAGTGTCTTCCTCTGAAATACATTTAAATATAGTATCTCACATACTGTACAAAATAATAATCTTCCAGTCAAGTCAAATCATCTTGATTGACGCTGTTAAATGTTCGTCTAATACTATAATTAAATCACAGTAAAAAAGGTTGACGTTAGCTAAAAGCAGAACCTATTTAGACCTAGCTAAGAAAAGAAACGCTTAATTAACGCAAAACTTACAAATTCCTTGTGTTTCTCCCTCCTGAAGCTGAACTTTAACATAATGCCGATGTTAAAACACAAATAGCTAAACTTTATCGACTTTATCGTGTTTCCGTTAAATAACTCGTAACATAAAAGAGCATTAGTGTTTTTTTCTCTGTTGGTATATGTTTTAACAAATAAGGGTTTTATCCTTGACAAGAAAAAGCGGAGTAAAATAAGGACGCTAACTAAAAACCTAAACAGTCCGGTGCCCGCAGATCCCTCGTATCTAGACGCGAATCCAATAGAAGTGACTTAGCTACAACGAGGATGAGGATTGGTTTACGTCTCCAGCTTTAGCCAATCAGAAACTGGTTTATTTCGCCTAGTAACGACGTCTTCAACTGAACAGCGCCGTACCCAGTCGTGGCTGTTCGTGGATTGGACCACTGTTACAACTAAATCTGTGACACATCCGAATTTGTGACCACTGGGGACGTTTTGCGCGCGCATTTCTCCACATATACAAATTAATTTCACTCTTCTCACACATATTAGCCCCACATAGCCAGGGTAACTTTATCTGATCGCCAACAGAATATGTGATCTGTGATGTCATCTTTATTTTAGTGAGCTCAGATAATTTCCCAAATGAGGGACTAATAAAGGTTTTCTCATTCATCTTATGTTTCAAACCTTGTTCGTTTTTCGTAAAACATTTGAATCAGTGTTGGTGCAGGGACACACTGCACACAGAGTGAACGATGAGGCTGGAAAAATGCCAACAAATACCATTCAATCACCATACTTCTGTCCAGTTTCTGTGATGACATAAGGATGTCATGCTGCTCTTACCATGAATTAGGCGTGTGTGTTCATCAAACTCCATTCAGACATGTTCAACCTGCTTGGTATTTGAACATCTAAAAAATATTTAAATAAAAGAAATGCTAAAAAAAGTATATTTTTTTATTTGCTTTTATTTTAGTTTACATATATGACAAAAGACTTAAAAAGCAGTTATCCAGTACAAAGTGCTGTAAAAGGAGCAAGGCAATCAGAAGCTTTAGAGCAGGTACCATAACCTTTTGCATACACTAAGGCTTGAATAATCCATAGGCACTGTGGCATAAACAAAATTATCTTTCATATTAATAGCCTCTATATGGGTATACATCATCTATTTAGCACAGTATGAAGCAATCACTGCAGTCTTCTTGATACAATCGTGACATTTTCCTCATGATTTAGAATAAATGCACTTAAAACACCATGTTAGGTAAACAGTAAATAGTATAACATGTTCTCAGTGTTACCATTTAAAAACATTTACCACTTAAAAACATCTTAACATAGACAACATGAGACTTAAGCTGAGCAAATACATTCCTCAGAGACCAAGTAATCCATGAAACCATTTAGAACATCACAAATAAAACTTCAACTTACAAGGATATTTATTCATTTTGTTTGTATTTTTTTCAGTAACATAAATAATTTGATTATCAAATGTGTATAATAATCTACTTTGTAGATAAAGAGATAGTCCAACACAGCACAGTGTCAGTAAAAAGATGTGGTGTGAACAGGATTAAGACGAGTGGAGACGAACAGAAAAAAAACAGACAGTGGATGCTAATCAAAATCACCGCTGGTTGTCCTGTCACGAGTGATCCGTCAATGCAACTAGTTTGCCCACATCCTTCCCTTCTAATGACAAAATGAGCTTCGTTCGACCACATCAAAGATTCACATTAGTACAGCTCTTCCTACAAGTGAACAAGCGGGTAAAATAAATGATTCGCCCCCCCTATCAGGGACGTGGAGGCATGTTGGCTGGCACATTAAGCAACATGAGATTCCAGTATTTACATTTACACAACGTCCCAGGCATGGCATCCGGCTGAGCCCCACCTCTCAAATGCTGTCTGGTAAATACAAAGTGACCATAATAGATAACCAAAGTATACATGATTTTTAGCAGCTTGTAGCACATTATATTCTACAACACCCCCCCCAAAAAAAAAAATACATCACAGCAAAATTTATTTTCTCTCGGTCACTGTTTAGCATTCTGCCATAAGTTTTGTTAAATTTCAATATCTAGACAAACACCAGCAACAGATATTGTGGCCATGACAGAATCTGGGACATTTACGGGATGCAACGGGGATGAACAGAGCATGTAACTTCAGCTCGGAGCTACTTGAACACACAATGGAGCTAACAAAAGCCTGCTCATGCCACAGTGCCTTGCAGAAACTGGCTCTGGGTGTGTTCGCTCAACTTTAATTTCTTCTCTCAATTCATCCAGGGGTTGTGTTTTGGCTTTCTTAGGAATAAATACTTGGATGATAGTGTAACTCAGAATCCTGTCTCAGTGCTGTGAGCATGTATAAATATGGTGGAATGATAACTAGTTTGTTTTATTAGTTGTACTGTGCCCCCCCTCCCTCTTTCTGCTTAGTTTTCAGCTTACTTAATATACAGAACCTATGTAACAGCATAGGGTCCAATGTGCAGTATTTGGATCAGCCACTTTTCATTGTAGCTGGCAGCTATGTTGCTGTTGTGCTGGCAAGTATGAGCTACATACACTACTTCAAATTATTCCAGTGGAAACACCAAATGGAACAGACACAGATCCATTATAGGTACAGCAAAGTACTGTAAGTAGCCACACAAAGTTCAGTTTGCATAATATGTGCAGACATGAACAGCCTGCATGTAGCTCAGTAGAGGGCACTGTCATTGTAGGAACTGGAGCTGGGGAAGGTGGGACAGGGTTTATTCCAGGGTTGAGAGCCAGAATTGTCCACCGTGGGAAGGCTGAGGGTGCTGGCACTCTTCATCTTGTTCTTCAGACCCCAGCTTAGGAATGATGGCTTCTTGGTTACTTTGCGGGATTTGGGGTGTTTGTCTTCGTCGTTATAGGCCAGACAAATCATGGAGTAGGTCTTAGGCAAATTTCCGCAGAAGGTGGCACTCTTGGTTGGCTGTGTAGACAGACAATAATTGATCAGAGCTGCTTTCTGTGTACAGCACACAGTCTGAACAGATGTACGAGGCCAGTCAGCCATTTAGACCCAGCTTTAAATAAACTCAGTTTACACTTTTGTTTTTAGGCACTCCATTAAATAATTCTTGATCAGTTTAGCTGTCTTATAACTATTCTCACAACACTTTGACAGGAATGTGGCAGGGCATACCATGGGTGGGTTGCTATCCATGATGCTGACCACCTGGATGTCAATCCCCTCTTCGTTTACATCCTTCAGAAGTCGCATCACCTCGCCAACACCCATCCATTTGCAGTCAATGTCCCTCACGGCAACAATGTAATCACCTTCTTTCAGACCATCAGCCTTAAAAAAAGAAAGAAAAGGAGTTAGAGGCCCAAATATTTGGTACTCTGAATACTTAATATTCATATATTAGTTCCTTTCAACAACCCGACATCTCCTGTCAGAGAATAGATTGACATTTAGTCCTGAAATGTTACTTTTCTTTATTTGTTGTAAGGAAAATGGTTATATCCAATTTCTGGTAGATACCTTGATCCATGTTCATCTGACTAGCTCGTGATCTCTGGACAACCAGGGATACCAAAAATAAAATTCCAGCTGACTGCAGAATTAAAAGTTATAAAAAGAGTTTGGCCTAGTTAGGCTTATGCAACGCTAATCTGTTCCTCTGCATAGTTTGCAGGGTCCAATAGGAGTCTTTGTCAGTGCGTCTTAATGAGCTGTCAGGCTGTAAAGGATTGTAGCGTGTCAATAATCCCCAATTCTTAATTAAATTTGTAGCAGAGAGGCAGGAGGCAGGGTTGAGGGGAGTGTTTTCCAACATTTAAAGTAAAATCCTATTTAACTCATTGACTGCCAAAGATGTTGTTATGTAGATTTGTTCAGGTACGCTCGTCAAAACGTCCCCATAATGCGCTCTCTAACAGTGTACCCAACATACGAGTATGCATGTGGTCCAAATGGACACCCCGCAGATGCATTCTCCAGCCTTGAACGTTGAGCTAAATGCTCTAAAACGCCAGAAGCACGAGGCTCTGCTATTGCTGGCAGCCAATGAGCTAAGTTTAAGTTGTTTTGATGTTCATGGAACAGATAACTCATTTAGATGTGTATGAGCTCTACAACGGTTTGTTTATTTTTGAACAGGAAATTAAAATCCCTCCTCTACTAAAGAGACATAATAGTGAAGACTGATATGAGAATTATTAGAACTATTCCCATTTATTTTCTACAAATGATAATATAGCACATAAAAACACAAACTGACTGCCAACATTGTTTAGACTGAATAATGTTTAGTTTAACTCACAGCAGCTGGACAAAGTGGGTCCAATGAAACCACCTGGACTGGTGATTCTCCTTTCAGGGTAAAACCCAGGTCTCTGTCCTGTGGGCACAGCCGCACTGCCCGTGGGGCTGTCCACCGCTGCTTGGCTGAAAAGAATGCCAGAGGGCCCTGTGGAGACGCAGTGTGAGGATGCAGAGGTTAATGTGGGGGCAGGATTTATAGATTAGAAAGTTTATAATCCTGTGAGTTTCATTTTTATATCTGAAATGTGAAACTCCAGTGTGATGGCTTCTCTTGTCTTTGCATGTGACAGTTATTCCTGAAGCATGTCAGCACTGTTGTTAGAGACTAATTAACATGAAAACAGACATTTCTGTTTGTTTCATAGATTTCCTGTAAATCCTTTCAAAGTAATTGAATTTCATTAAAAAAGCTGCCAAAAAATATGGTGAGAATTTCTTTTAACTGCATCGATAAACAATGCATCTTACACAGCAGCTAAAAATCACAATGTCCCGTGTCTATGCTGAACATCTATGAAAGATTACCAGAGTAGGTTGGGAAAAGCAATGAATCACAGATGCTTGTGTTGTTCTGGGCCATTACAGCACAGACTGTCTGCCCGCCAACGCTTAGCGGAAACTGCGTGATGCTGCATGGCAACTTTAAATAAAAACTGATTACAGTTACAAACTTCAGAATTAGTTGTGTGAATGCTTTCTGCTCTGCCTGAACAATGGGATGAAGGAAAGCTCTGAGTGAATGCAGCTGTGGTTACAACCTAATCTTATAAAATTCAGGGGTTTGTTGACTTTGTTGTACTACTGCTATCTGTGGGAAATTTCACTTCTCTGCTAAACCCTAACAATAAATCCAGTGTGACTGATTCCTGTCTGTACGGGTTTAATTCTCACCACAGTGATTGTATGGAGGGATATGGCTGGGTTTAAGTTTCTCACATTATTCTGCAGATCTTGAGGGATTGTCGTTTTGTTGCTTCGGCTGTTAATGAAGAGCCGAGGCGGTATATTTTTAAAATCAGGAATCTTAGAGGTTATTATTTTCAGAGCTTCTTTAAACTGCTGCCTGGGAATGTCACTCTGTCCGACCATAAGAGATTTGAGAGAAATATATGATAAATTCAGAGCCAACCCTTAAGGAAATAGATAAGTTACATTTATTGAGTCAATGCTGATTTTCCCCCCTCTACATTAGGACATCTTAGCCAGACTCAAACCGGAACCAGGACCAGTACACCTCTGTACATGTTAGGGTTAGTTTTGCATGTGTTGCTTCAGATGAAAGTCCAGGAGGCTTTGGAAATGAGCACTTTTATATGTTAAACATGCCAAAGCTTCCTGGAGGTTCACCTTGGTTGGCTGTATTCATAAATGACAAAGAATACACTCTGGGTGTTAAAAGAGAAGTACAATCTCATTATCTAAACCACAAATCCAGAGTGATTTTATGTCACTTAAAGAATAAACCAACCACCGTGAATGAGAAAACACAATGTGAGTGGAAAGATATTAGTAACCCACATACCAGCCGTTGGAAAAAGTCGATGACTTTCACCTTTGTGGTCGCGGGAACCTCCATCTCTGCTTTGTGCTCTGTTTTGGCTTTGGAAGAAATGAGGGAAACAAACAATGCGGTCACTCTCAGTGTTTACTGTCACAACCACATGTCGAGTGCTGCCCAGCAGAGAGGCAGGGCAGGAGGTAGCAGGGTAAACATTAGCTCATCTGTACTTGGAAATTAGCGTCACTTATCAAAGCTGCTTCTACCGTTTAATTTTCCTGGGACAAACCTCCTAAATCAACATCTTTTCTTTCTTATAAATCACCGTTGTCTTTAAGGAGGCTGTCTCAGTGCCTGTTTAGGAAACTTAGCAGTCGCTCTTATCTTAACACAACTGGATTCCCCTCCCACCCCCCCATTACCCTCTTGAAGGGACTTACAGATGATGTCTGGTGCCTCCATGTAGTCTGTGAACTCTTCCTCATTTTCAAACTCGCTGTACTTATGGAGTGAGCGCTGGTGGCTGGCTTTCAGGATTTCCTGCAGGATCTCCAACTTGTTCAAGTGCTGGCACAGAGCATAAATCCTCAGAGCCTCTTCATGACCCAAGATGGCCCGACGGATGTGAGCCTTACCTGGAGAAAGCGAGAAGAGGGACTGAAGTCAGCATAAAGATTCACCACTTGCTCCAAGGCGCTTGCTCGCTCATCTATTTTCTAACTTTCTACCTGCAGGGTTCCTCTTACCAATGCGTTGACGTTCTGCTTTACTCTTTAAGACATCCAGAGGAGCATGTCCGTCCGGGAGCTGGTCATACACCTGTGATAAAGTCTTCTCCTGCTGGTCCTCATCATCATTGGGACCCACTAAACACAAACGTGGAATTACTTTAGCATTTACCAAACATACACTGCAAAAGGAGACATTATGAGCAGAAAAAAGAAAACATTCAGACCAAATGCAACGTGTTTGTTTTTACATTTTAAGCCCGATGTGATGTGAGCATCATTTAACTCATGAGAATGTTTGATATATTTATATACTGATAAATACGAAGGGAAAATATGATCATTTGCATGTAAATTTTTAATGCTTTTAGAAGCCGAGCAGCAAAAGCTTTTAGTGACAAATTTCACAAAGTGGTCCTGTGATGGACTGGCGACCTGTCCAGGGTGTACCCCGCCTCTCGCCCGTTGTGAGCTGGGATTGGCTCCAGCCCCCCCCACGATCCCATTCAGGGAAAAGCAGTACAAAATGGATGGATGGATGTTTACAAAGTTTTTTCTACATGACGCCTCAGGTGGTTGAATGTTCAGAGGAAACTTGGGCTTATAAATAAACCCATTAAAAAGGAAATATTAGAAAAACATCATTTCTTATAAGGATTCAATTTTTTTTTACATTTTTTTCAGTGACTCAAATCCAATCAGAACTTTCTGTAACGTGCCACAGAGGGACTTAACAGGCATTTATTTTCCAGTTTGGTAGTTAATCAGTTTACTACAACCATCTTCATTCAGCCCTCTTTTCTTTCCTGAATCCTCTCATCACAGGCTTCTGGGTAATTGCTTCATTCTCTTTATTCACACAAGAATCTCTTAATGAGCTACCAGAGCTGCTTCACTCCGTTGTTTTTTTATTCAGAGAGCTGTGGTTATTCACCGTGCAGTTCATCTATTTTTTACATACTACATACGATTATCACATCCCAGTTATAAGTATGAAAGCAAACACAGCATATGACTGGATTACACAATGAATACAAGGCTGCAGATGCTAAATAAACTTTACTTTAAATGTGCGAGACGTACACAACACCATGATCAATGAATGATTACAAATGCAAAACCAGCATCCCCATCAATCAAGTGGCATTTTTTGTTCTGTAACTAAACAAGCATGCTTCTTTTCCTTTCTCTGGGTTCTCGGTTCTGCCTTATTATGCAGCCAGCATCAAGAGTCTTCATCACTATAATCCTCCAGCATTTCAGCTCAGCTCCACTCACTCCAAACATCTTTTTTCCCCCCCAAACACTGAATTCACTTTTCTTTTTCAGTCTCTGTCCAAAGTTTTAGGAAACAAAGTTTCTGGGTGTGTGTGAGTGTATGTGTGAATCCTTAAATAGCTGTTATGTAATCGCTGTGGTTCAGTCCAGCTAGTTAACACAACCAACCCAGCAACCCAAACAGAAGTTTAAGGGAAGGATTGTGTATTCAGAGGCGTTGAGATTCAGGCAGCTGCACTCCTTTCCTACTGAACGAGAAGTGATATACACTACAAAGGTCATGCTTAAACCACAGCCTTATGCAATGATGAGTAGAAACGGTTAACCCAGTTAAACCCGGCTCAGTTATCTTTTAAACATGACATCTGAATGAAAGAGTTTTCTTACACTCATGGTCCAGCAGTGCCGAGGCTACAAAGAAATGTGCCATGGATCGGTAGTGGTTGGTTTTGACGAGTGACATGGTGGACCAGAACAACGGGACATTATCTTTGATCGGTGTCTGGATCATGGACTGGTGGACTTGGTCGTAGATTTCTGAGACCTGGCAGGAACAAAATGATAGCATTACTATGAGAACATCAAGAGCACTTATCTGAATAAAATCCAGCTGTAGTGACATCATCACTTTTCCTTTACGTTAAGTATATTATTCCAAGTGTTAAGAAAAAGAAAACGACTTAATATAATGCGAGGACTGTAACTGTTATTCACCTTTGCAGCCTCCTGGGCCATTTTCATCAGAGTGTCGAACTGGTTTCGGATCCCTGGCAGGGCGGTTTTCTCAAACAGGCACTCCTGAGCTTGAGCTAGCATCAGGCGAATCAGCATGCTGAGCATGGCTGGACTCATGTCGTAACTGGGGGTGTGGGTGAAAGTCTCCTTAAGGTAGTTCAGGATACCTGAGGGAAAGGTTAACAGCTAGTGAGGTTCACTTTCTCCGACATGTCCAAAGATTTCTACTGTTCTTTACCAGAGATTTCAAAATGATGAGATTGGTAAGATTAGATGATAAAGCCACATTCAGGCTTCATGGTATGTAAAAATATCCACAAGGTAAATTACAGTAACCTGTAAGGAGGTGAGAAAAAGCTAACAATGGTATTGCTATCCCTTACAGATACAACATTTTAAAAGCTTTTTATTAATCATTATGTTTGTAATCTCTTTATTATCCGTCTCATACCAGAGTCATTTACATCCAAATGCAGATCCTTTAAAACAAAAGGTACAAAGGGTTATACCTATCATTATTTACACAAAGTATTTTAAAAGCACATTATATCATACATAAAAGTCTAATAGTATAATTAAAAGTTTGTGTAAGTGTATTTCATAAGCCAAATCGGTTCATTTAGAAGTGTCAAACTGTCCTCATCCACAAAATCATGTTGCTGAAATGGTGCTTTGATCCTAAACACAGACACAATGTTTTATAGATGTTTCAGAAGTGTCCAATAGTTTGGTTATGGCTTTTTATAGCCACTAAACTATTCAGTGGTGGGGAAAGAGCTCAGCTCTCAGATCAATGCCTGGAATCCTTTCAGACATGAACCTTTAACAGCCTTTAATGCTCACTAGAGGCAGCGTCTGTATTCCAGCTTCCCATATCTCAGACTAAAAGCTGGCAACAGAAAGCGGTGGACAACTTAATAACAGAGCTCCTCTTCACTAGTCTTTAGCTAAGATAGGAAGAAGGAGCCAGTCAACAGATCTGTGTACTCGATATACACTCTCCAGTTAGTGCCCAGCTAAGTTCACTGCTGGGACGGCGCACTTAAACACAACTGTTTTTACAAGCTGAAAATATGGTCATCAAAGTAACATAGCTGAAGCCATGTTCAGAGCTGTAATTATTCTGCAATGCTGGACCACATTGCCAAGTCATAATTCTTCCAAGACTTGTCTGAGTTTCCTGAAATCCTTTGAGGACTGAGAGGCCACCTCGTATCATTAGTGCTTTTTGTAGTTCAGTCAACTATCCATCATGAAACAAAAAGGGAGTGAGCTTCTTTAAAGTGATTGCTTTGTTTGTTGTGGTCCCATTCTTCTGTTACCGTGTTATTACAGAGACAATTCACTTATATGATGTAAAACTAATAAAAGTTCATTTTTTATTTGTGCACTTATGAAAAGGTGACACTTTCCATTAGTGCCACAGATTAAAGCAAAGAAGTCTTTGAATGTTAGGGTTAAATGCAGTAACCGGTAATAATCGTTGCATACCTGCAGCTTTCTGAAAGGACGAGATGGCCTCCTCCAGACCGACTATCGTCTGTCGGTCACTGCGGGTACCGATCTGGGAGTAGAGGGCAGCCATGTTGAAGAGGATGCTGGCCTTCTCCAGAGACAGGTTCTGCTGGCATACTGGGACTCCTGTAAAGGAATCGTACCTGCAGGAAAGAAGTTAGAAGTTAACTTACATCTGTAAATTTAATGTTAAAGTACCTCCCTGAATATGTGAATCTGAAGTTAAAGGATACACAAACACGGTACAGTATAAGATTTCTTCTGTGTGAATAAAGCAGCTTAGCAGCAGAGCAAAAGCACATTTCTAGCTTTCACAAACGTTACTGAAGCTGTCGGGAGTTGGAACTACCGTATTTTCGCGACCATAAGACGCATATTAAAGTCTTAGATTTTGTTCAAAATGTGCGGCGCGTCCTATGG
>JBAMHV010000001.1:27870596-27892197 GCA_037177535.1 Pseudomugil gertrudae
CGCCTTGTGTATGTGTTAAATACTCTAACTGCACGCATAAATGAGACTGCGTCTTTTGGTACGGCGCGCCTAGTGGTGGCAAAAATACGGTATTCAGTTCTCTCTTGTAGACACCCGGTGAAGTCAGGGAGGACTCTCCTTCATGTCAAAGCTTCAGCTGCATTTCCTAAATTCCTAATGAATGGACCTGCTACTGATGATTAACTCAGCACAAATGACTGGGTATAAAATATGTAAAGTATTTTCAGGGGCACATGAAGGTTATGAATGAACAGCTGCAGCTGATCTGTGATAAGGGGTGACTGCAAAGACCAGTAAAGTGTTTCTCTGATGTCTCAGAAACAAGGATTTATAGAAACTACATTAAAGAAAAAGTAATGTTTTCTTTATAATGGTCTTTACTTCCATCCCCGACAGAACGGCTTTCACTGAAGGTAATGTTCTGCTTATTACGCCTTACAGTTCATCCAGCAGCTCATTGGGAAGAGTCAGTGACAGCGTACCAGGTGAAGAAGATGCCAGTGTGGCGTGTTGGGGAGAAGAATCGGCTCTCTATCAGAGGAAGATGGCTGTAATATTTTGCGAGGAGCTCCACACCGGTCTCGTTTCGACTCGGTGTTCTGCATGACTGAAAAACAGAAAAGAGTATTTTTAGTGTTAAAAGATATAAACACTCTTCTGAAAACATGATCAGCTGATTAAATTCTTTTCATCTACTTCTAAAACTTATTAGCAGAGATTCAAGATTTTGCTTTGTGGAGCTCAAACTAATGACTGAAGACTTGCTCTTACTATTCATCACTTTGTAACAATCTACTGTTTTCTATAAATAAAGTTGCCTTGGCTTACAAAGTATGAGGTGAGGGTAAGAAATGGGTAAGAAATGCATATTTGGGACCAGCTATATCAAACAAACAAACAAACAAAACAAACATCATCATGACAGACGGACTTCATGGTGCTCTGTGTGGGATTGAAAATAAGTCACACTACCTGTCGCAGGTCCATCAAGTCTGCAATCTCATCTTCAAAACTGTTCCCATCTTCACTGTAGTGCTCCAAAATAAAGTCCTGACAAAACAGAAGAATACCACATTTAATTGTGTAATTGTGTTTTCTGGCTCTGAGACATTTCACATTTTCGTTACCGACTGGTCCACTGGACTACCAACAGCCCCAAAACAAAAACAAAAACAGTAACAAGGTGTTGGAGAGAACTGGTTTCCTTCCACAGCCAGCCAAAAACAGAGACACATGGTAATTAAACTCAAAAGTGACAGCAGAGCTCGTAAAGCCAGAACGCCTCAATCAAAAGAGGAAGTGCTGCGCTGTAAACACAGTTTGATGACAACCTTTCTTTTCGTAAGAATTACTGACCCACTTTTTGCACAGCTTTAAGATTGTGGTTACGTGACAGCCAAATCAACATTCAATACACTGCCAAAGTATTAAACTATGGTAATTACGGTCCTTTGCTACAACATAACACGGGTTTACGAGGTGAAAACAATACCAGCTTAGCATCTGTAGCTAGTGAAGTGGCAGGTGAGGAGGTTGTAGACGCTGTGACCCAAATTCTTAAAGGAAAGAGACTCATTTAAATCCACGTGCAAACAGTGCAGGCTAATGTGGGTCATTTGTGAGGTACACACATTTGCTCATTTCATATCCCTACTGACCAATGTTAAACTCATACATTTATAATATTGAACTGATGAGCTAAACCTATTAGGTTTTTAACATATATACCTTAAAAGGAGTAGAGAAGTCCACTTCTTTAGTCTCTTTTAGACCAAGAGCAATGAGGGGAATGTTGGCTGTTTCCCTGTAGGCAAAACAGAAAAGCAAACAGACATATCATAATCAATCATCTAATGATCAGCATGACACACAAGAGGTTTGCTCACAGCTGTGACGGCAACAGCGACAATAAGTCGGTCAGTTCTGACCACCTCTGACAGTATGACAGCCAACACTTTCTTAACAAGACAGATGTGCAGTAATCCATACGGAAACATTCACAGGTTTGATGACGAAAAGCAACTTAAAGTAAAACAAATAAATGATTAAATAAATATGGCACCAACGACCAAACCTTATGTGAACAGAAAACAGAAACGTGTGCAGCGCAGTAGCAGGGAAAGTTGACTTTCTTCTATGTCCACTGTAGTTTCATAGCATGGATTAAGCAGATGGTGCAGCACACACTGCAGGAGTTAGGATTTGTGGCCGTAAGGACGCCGAGGTCCTTGTTACCGACAGATGGAAAGCAGGTTCAGCTTGTTATCAGCGCTGAAGGAACATAACCCGACAGGTACCTGCTGTGAAACAGAGACTGTAAAAAACATCTTATTCCCCCCCAGGCTCAGGGCAGAGTAAAAAGCTGTTCCATAAAAATAAATAGTAAACGGTTTCTGGAATGCTCTGACACAAACACTGTACCTGAAAATGGTAAATCTGAACAACCAATGCAGCATTTTCTCTGTACAAACTGTGTCCAGACTCCACAGGCTCATTCATCACTTGATGATAAGCCTGCATTCCTCTCATACACTGACGCTGAATCACAAGAAGACCTTATGCGTCAGTAACACTGACAGAGTAAGATAGGGGCTTCAGTCTCTGTAGATGAGCTCACTAAGAACCTACCAGTTCAACTGGGAATCTAAAATGTTAAAAGCCTCTCAGGAACTCACTCCTCCCCCTCCACACCCACACTTCCCACTCATCATTTAAGTGCCTGTGAAAAAGACACAGAATGAACAACTGCTGCTATGCCATTAAACAACGCTCTCATCTCTAAAGTGTGAAAATGGCGCTGCATTTAACTAAAACACATTTGCTGACCAGATCGAGTTTACAGCACAGAGATGCGACTTCTTGGCCTCAGACTCTCCTGAAAGTGTCTGGTGGGTGGTTTAATCTGGCAGCAGGTTCAGTACAGTACTAGATGTGCAGAGGAGATATGGTGTTCGGTTTCAGAGCAATTCTGGAAAAACAACTTGTGGTTTGAAGGAGATTCACTTACAGTTTAATTTTACCGAGCGCATAAGAGGACGTTTAGAAATAAAACGTCAGATTTATGCTGCACTTCAGTGCCACAGCTTTATAACACATCCAAACATGACATTATTCCAGTGCTTATTAGTCATTTCTTACATTCTGCTATGCTGATTATTTAAACTAAAGTAACAAACTACATTTGATCTTAATACATTTTCACTGTGGTGAATTTTGGGGTGTTGCTATGAATTAAAGGGAACCAGTTGACAAACCATTTTCTGTCACACAGTGTAGATAATGAAGCAATAAGAGGTGCTGCTTTCAGGTCTGTAGGAGAGCTTGGTTTGCTGTCCACATTAAGAACCAAACTGGAAACGAATCACTCAACCAGTAACATTCTGGAAACAGTTTAGACCTTCTTTAACATGGTGGATCATTATGATGCTTTGATATATAAAAAGGTATAGTTCTGACTTTATTCAAGCCTGTGGGTCTAAAAGTGTCCTTTTAACCTAACATGTTCCCTTTGTTTTAGTCATTTAATTCAACTCTAATCCTCAGATATTTACACAATCTTCCTGTCGGTCAAACTTTACTTTATAAAGTACTGAATTGAGGATCTTCTTGTTTGTTATGAACCAACCTGATCCCTCTCTTTAAAAAAAAAAAAAAAGACAGAATAAATCACAATTCCTAAAAATAGTTAATAAAAATTAAATGATAGTAATTTGGTTTGGAAAATGAACTGCATGTGGATTCCTGCTTTTATATAATTATTCTGTTAAACATCTTGGTGGTGTTTTGACAGCTCACACCAGAGCTCTGCAAAGAGCTAAAAGCTTCATTTTTCTCCATATCATGATTCAGAACTTCAGAGAAACTATAAAAGTTAAAACACAAATGTTCTCCTTTGCTTTCTAGTACAAAACACCACCCAAACAAAAACACCTGAAATCTGAGTGCATCTTATTGTTCCCCTTGTGTTTTGTACATTTTTGTCTCATTATTTCAGCATTTTTCAATTTTAAAAATCACTTCATTCAACTACATTTTTAAAAATCCTCCAAACATACATGTGACTGCCCTTTATTCTTTATATGTTGCCTTTAACTGGTTGCAGAAGCACCTACACTGTAATGGCTGTGCTCTCTGATATGCATGACCTCATGCCAAAAAAAACCAGCTGAATCTGGTTTGAGTGAGAGAGCACAGAAAGACACCATTCAATGGAGAGTGGACTTGTGGGAAAAGTCTAGAAAGAGGAGGAGAGTTGTTTGTGTTTCTTTACTTAAGCATGAGGTTGTATTTCAGGGTGAAATCAGGAAACCAAGTCTCCATTGTCACTGCAGAGCATCACTACGGTGAAACACCTGCTCAGATATGACATCTCGTGTACAGATTACCTTCTCACCTGTACGTTTGGCCTTTTGTACACCCAGCAGTGGGAATATCACGATTATGATGGCTGTGAAATTTACACACGTTTAACTGCACATTTAATACAAAGGTGAACAGAAGATGCTTTTTGTAGTTATTCGTTGGTTCGTTTGAGAGAGACTTTAACATGATTCACAGTAAAAATATATCTGAAGGAAAACATGATCACTGGAAGGCTGAATAAACCCAGCATTTGTGTCCCAAAAGTCCATAAGAGGAAAGTTTACCATCTTACATGTGGAGTCCTGCCCATCTGCAGCCTGTTTCCCTGAAACTAGGTTAAACCCTCCTGGTTCTTACAGTACTGAGACCCTGGAAGCCAAACAAACTAATCTGGGCTTACTGTAGTGTCAGAAACAGGCTGGTATTTTGGTTTTCATGAGGTCATGTAAAAGATTTGTGTCAGAAATGAAGAAAAGCTCCAACTAGGCCCACAATGCTTCAAGAATGAGACACAAACAGCCTAATTTTAGCAGCTTTATTTAGCATTTGTGTCAATGACTCTCAGAGCTGTTACCATGGACACAGCCACAAAACACTACCATCCTCCACAACCTCTCACACAACCTCCAACATGTAACCCTGCTGTGATCTGCTGTGGATGACAAGAACGTCTGTAACCAAGTATGTGTGTTCACTCTAAGATTTGGGTTGGGCTCCAGCGACCCGTCAAGCGGTACAGATAATGGCTCCATGTTTGTAAAAGCAGGTGGTTTATGTAATTTATAATCACAAATTGCATTCTTGTTAACAGGAAGTACCACCCAAAAGCGGTCTGGTAGATTTGATGTGATGTCAATCCCCACAAAAAGATACTGGTTCTCACATAAACATCTGTCAGTGTGTTGCTAAATCTACGTTTCCTCGTTGTTCATTCAATCCTTTGTGCTCCAATAAAGCTTTCCAGACATGTGAATGAGATAACAATGGATCCACCTGATGCTCCATTTTCATCCACACCCCATAAGGCTGAACTGTCTATATAAATCTACTGGACCCATCACTAAAACTCACCCCCATTCAGAGCACACCCGTCCACTGAGTGAAATGCTTATCGCAGTTTGCGTATGGTTTCAGCAGATAGTATCCGTCTTGCTTTGTGCAGTCTCTCACAAAAGCCGGTTGTCCCAGTTTAACAACAGTAAGAATTTATTGCACTTTGTCTTTGTGTTGTTTTAATGTCTACCTGCTCCTCTACAGACCCCTTTTTCTCTGCTCTGTCATTAAGCACCTTTCATCTGACAGAGCTTAAACCAGTGTCAGAAACATCCGTCTCTCACTGCCAGTTAACACAACGCATGCTTTGTCATCTGTCTGAGGGGTAATTCAGGGTTGCACTTGAGAGACTGAAAAATCAAATCATGGCCAAGTTAACAAACAATATATTTACAGGTTTCAGAGGAATACTAAATTAGACATGGGATCAGTGGTGACCTTAATACATAAAGAAATTGCAGTAATCCTTTTGTTATGGACAACAAAAATACCATGTTTATGAGTACAACTAAATCCTCTTTAGTCCATGTCACAAATGTAGACACGTTTACTCACATTTTAAGGTTTTTTTTTGTATGATTGTTTCCAGACATGGGATTATAGGTAGGAAAAAAATGGAGTTATAAAATTGGACTTACTGTGTGCTCTGGTAGACCTCCACTGAGCTGTTGAGTCCTTCCAGCTGTCCCATTAGCAGCTGTAGGTTAGCGTTTACGTAGCTCAATTCCAGAAGTACCATCTCTTTAACCTTATTGTTGGACGTGGCCCTAGAGATGGAGAAATGGAGGATGTTTTTAGAAACAGAGAGAAAAATAAAAGAATGAATACGTTCTTTTTTAATAAATAGGAGAAGAAACATCTGTCTGACCGTCATATGAGCAAACGTTTCTGTAACTTATTAGTAAAACAAGCATGTTCCTCTGTGGTAATCTGCACCGCAGGCCTGCGTCACTATGGCCTGCTGCACATGCATGCATGCACACACACACACTGGGTAAATGAGTGCAGGTCAGATGCTCCATATCGTTTTTGACGAACTACAGGAGAAGGACTTATGTAATGGAGATCAGAGGTCATGCAGGTACCGGGTGACACATAAGCATGTTGTGTAAAATGTTAACATCCTTCTTAATTTCTTCAAGTCATGAAAAACAGGAGTCATGGTAACAACAAAGATAAAGCTTAACATCAGTGCACAAAGTGACAGGATCCTTTGTAATGAACTATTTATGTTACGCTGTCAGTACGTGAAAACATAACCTACCATGTATGTGCATCTGTGGTGATACAAGATAACCCACCTTAACCTTATCTGTGTTTCACAGCAACTCGTGACAAGTGGTAATAAATAAAACATGGATGCAGGCATCCCCACCAAAACCTGTCAGTCCAGAGACGTCTCACAACTCATCTCGTCACCTGCTTTCTGTCAACTCTGATTACAGAGGATGTGTTTTAAAACAAGAAAGGTGGTATGAGATTGTGTTTTGGCAAGGAGTTTAAAGAAATAGTTCAACCTCAGGCCAAAACAAAGCTGAAATGAGATATCCGGGTTTTGGTAACTGAGGTCTTTACTGACTTTGTACTGCAAACAAGCACACAACAGGTTGATCTTTATTAAATACCATTTTCTACTCTAACAACTGAGTAGATTGTGGCTTCATAAAATACATTAAAAGTGTAATACAACGTGGATGCAGGCCTTGATTAACATTATTACTGTCTCTCTTCCTACTACTGGCCTGCTGACAGGTTTCTGTGGAGCTTTGGTTTGGGGAAAATATTAGGGTTGAGGATGTAGAGGTGATGTGGTTTGGACAGAACAGATAAAACTAGCCCAGAGGCTGTCATTAAAATCTAATTTCAATATCTAATATCACCCTGCAGTGCATGGGAACCAGATTGAAAGCCAGCAAGTGTGGCTTGACTAAAGTTTTCCTTGTCCTTGTCTCTGAAAGGACTGTTTATGCTTTTATGTTCATGAGGTTTTTTTTCCATCTGGGTCTGAAGACAGGAGACTGGATCTGATAATGTCCCAGTTTTATATTTAACCGATATAATGTTTCTTTTAATCATGCACCAATGTGCATGTAAAGGTGAATTCCATTTTACTTTTTCGTGTGGCCACTGTAGGCCTTTATTTCTGACAGAATACTTAAGAAACAAAAGGGAGAAAAAAAAATCCTCCACAGACCCAGTAACCTTGGCCACTGCACAGACTAATGTGTGAGGGTTTCAGGCTGATCACAGAGGAAACATTTCCCCCAGTTATTTGGATTACGATGTGCTTTGTATCTGTTCATAGCTATGGCCCTGTGTATAATCCTCTGCTTCCAGTTTCTCAACTTGTACAGAGACCATCATGGTAGAGCTGGAGCCGAAAAAAAAAAACTATCCGCTTCAACGCCTTTAAATCCTTTAAACGGAAATGTCTCTCCTTTTTTTTTGGTACATTTCAAACTGGGAAAGTAAACGTAGAGTCCTGATTTTCCACACTGGAAGCAAGAGTCGAAGATGGAACAATGCAGAGCCTCCTCATCCCAGAAACCAGCTAAACCAGAAATAACACCTCTGCTTCAGTCTGGAGGAGACCTCATGATCTGATCCACAAATATGGATGGGAATTAGATTTTCTTTCTGAACCAAACACCTATAAAGATGAGGTCAAATGTCCCAGCTCCACACAGCAGACTTCCCTTATGGAGAGTGATGACAGGATGCAGGCCCGTCATCATAACCATACGGTTATGGAAGAGAGGCTCCCCACATATCCACAGCCTGGAGTGATAGTAGGTGGCTCTCTGTCAGTTTTTAAAATGTGCCAAGCGGCCAAGCTTCAAAAGACATTTTCAGTCTCCTTTGCATAATAACCTTTTTTGTATCCAACTAGCTCACAGTGATAAAGGATCCTCGGGGCTGTCGGCAGCCTGGCGGCCTTCATCTTGATTATGTCAGTAAGTCCTTGACCACCCTCTGCTAGAGTAATAACAAAAGTCGATTAATGTATCCAAAAATAGCCTATGACTGTGTGCTGTACCAACTTAATTATACCCAATTAGAGGATAGAAATCAATGTGTACCAAAATAACTACATTATCCACCATAAGGAAGCATCTTCTCAAAGACCCTGTTTACACCAAAACATTTATTTGCATATTTAGAAAAAACACATTTAGAAAGAAAACTACTCAGCAAATTGAGAAACCACTACAAGGATGGGAAACAATGTAGTGTACATGCATAAACATTTAACTTTACAACAACACTCCCTATTTGTGCAATACATCCTCATCAGACCTGAAGGCACGACAACTGATCGTATCGAGGTGTATTGATTATCTGCGGTAAGTCATCTATGCCTCTTCACTGAAGCCATAAACGTTGCACAAAAGGTAGGTTTTGCTTTAAGAGACCAAATACGAAAAAGATTCAGCAGCATAGACAGGACATGGAGGTCGACCACAGACGATGACGACGTGATAATCAGCAGGATTGCAGCTCTCATTCATATGGACAGGATTCGCTTTGTGTTTTAGGAAGTTTCACGCAGGAGCCAGTTATCAAACATTTGCAGTTTCATCCACCTCAAACTGTTATCATACAAATGAGAGGCAAAAACGTTCAGGCTTTCCATCGCAGCATGACCATGTAAACGAGGATAGACTATTTCCATTTAGACAAGCTGGTCCAACCAGACAGACTCCACCTGCTGCAGGCTGAGAGAGGAATGCAGAACAGGGAAGAAAAGCAGGACGGCAGCCAATGACACACACTGTGACACTTTCCCCTGATTCTACTGAAAACTAATTCAGTTAAAGTGAAATTATTACAAAAAACTTGATAAGATATATTTTTGAAACTTTTAAATGTCATACACACACACACACATATATACACACACACACAATCACAAAGGTAGAATGACACCAGGATTGTAGATGATTTAAGGGCTTAAAAACAAGACCTGGAAAACTTGAAAGAATACCTAGAACTAAAAATCCAGGATGTTCTGGCTGCAGGTGGTATGGCAACAAGAGACTAAGACACACACACACACACACACACACACACACACACACACACGCACACACATTTGCTGGGCAGGCTACGTTAGGTACTGGAGGAATGTGGAGGTCTCTGAAGCCGACAGCAGGCTAAGACAGGCCTCTGAACACATACTGCAGGAGACTAAGTAGAAATGGGAGCACATCAGGTGTTACTCTGATGTGTCTTGTATTACACCTTAAATCAAACTGGGCCAAAGCTCTTCGATTCAGAGAGCTGATTAAGGATATGAATCTTGTTGTCGTCTCAGCAGCGTATGGTGTTCAAGGAAAGATCCTCAATGGCTAAACATTTAGGATGCTATGTTATAATAATAGTAATAGGTGTGAGATCAATTACATTGTTTATTTCCACTAGAACTGTTATTATAAAAGTTCTTGTTACACTGTAATGTGTTGCATTAAAAAAAACAAAGTACCGGTATATAAATGTCTGTTATGTATCCTATCCGCAGCTACCAGCCGCTACTGCTGAAGGAGAAAAGCCAGTTTTTTAATTAGCTACTCAGAGTAGTGTGTAAATGACGGGGTGACTACACCTGCTCATTAACTGCTCTATTATACACTTCCTGAAGATAAGAAAGGAATCTGTCCTCTGTAGCAAGAAGAAGCGTCATCAGAAAGCACCTCATATCTGACAATAAACACACACTCGTATAATAAACTGCCAATATCCTGCTGTTCATGTCAATATCCTGCTGCAGGACTGCAATGTGCAACATGAAATCAAAACAATACTTTTCATACTTTTATATGGGTCACAGGGACCACTGTGGTGCCCTCCCTCATTACTCAACTCACGCAAACAGTGCTTCCTTAAACCATGCGAGCTTAAGGTGCTTGTGACAATCAATTAAATAATCATTTTAGCCATTTTTAAAACAAAATAACACAAATAGTTTGCCAGTAATTAAGAATATTTGGTAAATCATGCAATACATTAATATGCTATTGGTTAATTATTGGCCTAGCATTTAAAAAAAACTATAAACTGTAATAACTGTGGCTAATAATTAATAAACAAGATTGCATCTTCCCAGAAACACAGGTTTTTTCAGTTTTTGTGCAGTTTGCTGATCAAAAACAGGTCCTACATTATTTGAAAATCAATATATTTTAGTTTCTAACCTTAAAACGTGATAGTGGTTTTGAGACTAGCTGTAAGCTCAAAGAGCAGTAAGAGGAAAAGCTATCATCTACAGCAATCTAAATGAGTCAGAAATACAGCTCATCCTGGGAAAAATGCTCTGTGGACCAAGTCTCAGCTTCTATAACTTAAAAAAGTCATTTGAATGCTGCATGACACAGAAAATAAAGGAAAAAAGCAACAGTGTAACTGTGATTAGAAGCAGGTTTTAAGCTTAATTGAAATGACAGGTTGAGCAAGTGACATTTTCAGAAGTTTCTGCTGAACTACAATGTATCCACATCACAGTGGCTCCTTTGTTTTCAGCTCACATGGAGGCTCCTCTTGTGCACTTGTAGTCATGCAACAATACCAAATCCCTGTGATGACAGAAATGTGAAAAAGGTGCAGACAAACTTGTAAAAATAAAAATAAAAACAAGCAGTTTGGCTTTACAGTGATACAAACATCCCCACTTTATGGAACACGTGTAACCCCGCACTGAGGTGTGTATTATGCAAGTCTATTTTTCTTTATGTGTATGTACCGGTGCTTTGATTCCATATAACTGCATATAAATTCAGGTGGTGAGAGGTTAAGCGTGCTCAGAAGCATATATTATGTGCTATGCAAGTGTTGGGTCTTACTTCAGCAGATTCTCAGCTCCAGCCCTCATTCTCATCTGTTTGATGATCTGCTGGTTCAGACTGGCTCGCTTATTCTGCAGTTTGCTTCGTCCAGTCTGTGCGAACGGATTGCAACCCTGGGAAAAGGAGATATAAAAAACAAACATGTCAGCAGAAGATAGTATAAGCCTAGTTTTTTTTCTCCCAAAAAGGAACTACGAGATGCAAGCCAGAAAAAATATTCTGTACCATAAAACACTATTAACTCGCTGGCAACAACTATTAGTTTGCTCCTTCATTTACCTGAAGTTACTCAGATTCTCATTTTAATCTCCATCTTATCATTCCCATGCATTTACTTCAATACGAGGCTGTTTTTGTGTTTGGCTGGGACCAGTGGCTCTGCACGATACCGTCTGTGTTAGAGGTCAGAACATTCACAGAAAGTTCTGCGCTTTATTTAGGCTCAGACGGAGTCAAATCTGGGTAGTTTCCAGAAAGGTAACTCTAAAACTAACTCTTCATGACAGCAAAGCTCAAAAATATATCACTATTTGGTAAAAAAAAAAAAAACCTGAACTGGGTGAGGAATGCAAGCTGCATGTTCCAGTTGCCTAATCCAAAAGGTAACAATTCTTATTTGGGTGTGGAAAGAACTGCACCTTGTCAGTGTGTGTTCAACTGATACGCATGCCCTCGCTCCATGTTTACACATAAAGGCCTATATGTGGCTGGACTGTGTGTCCTTGTCCCCATCATAACCACAACATACCTGTCTCACTGAGTCAACATGGCGTCACTCAGAATAGCCCTGATAAACTGGCTCCTCGCACTCAGACTGCGCAGCTGAGGTGTGGTGCTGAGGTTTGCATGACATTAAAACTGAATGAAGCGAAACCAGTCAGCACAGTAAAACCAGTTAGTTTTCAGTCAGCAGCATGCAACACTTTTATGGTGCAATATGTGTGACTAAGCTTCAGTTTCTGCTTTTAAAAATAATCAGGTTATCATATAAAAAAGAAAAACTTGGTGCTTGGTGGCTTGTTGACAAGCAGTGATGAGATATTTCTCGTAGTTGTCCCAAGCAAAGTTTCTTGGCTGCTACATACACACCCAAAGCTGCATCACCCTTCATAGACTATGTTTGATTGAGGGCTTGCCAATGACTAGACCACTACACAGCCCTAATATGCTTTTTCTTAAGCCACTCCTTAGTTACTCTGGAAATATGTTTTGGGTCATACTCATACTGAAAGACCCATCCATGACCCAGCTTCATTGTTCCTACAGAGGGAGGACATTTTCATGACGAGTATAAGGCTGTGTTCAGCAGGACTTTAATGCACTGAAGTCATTGTGAACAGTCAGCAAAAATAAACAGCACCAAAACATATTTCCACCCCCATGTCTGATTGTGATGCCAACTGATGCCAGATATTGTGTTTGTCAGACAGCTTTTATTTGCAAGTGAGCAAACTAAGTAGGGGATCAAATTATTATTTCCCACTCGGTATTAATACACATGTAGTTGATGTAATCACAATTAATCCATTTCAATGGCAGGTGAAATTAAAAACAAGAGTTCATTTACAACATCCATATTTGTTGTGGCTTCTCCTGAACACTGCTACATGCAAAAGAGGACATATCCATAGAGATGTAAACAAAACACGGGGATGAAAATCATTAACAGCCCAGCCGTTTAGCCTACAAAGGCTGCGCAAAAAAGCCAAATCGGAAAGACAGGAAACTTCTGGTTAAGTCCAGAAATCGCTGTTAAGAGAAGTAGGATGTTAGAAGAAACTATCTTAACCATGACAGTGCTGCTTTTACATGCAGACAACTACCCTGGTGTTATTCAATCCTGCCTGTCACTTGATACATGGGGCATGGCTTTTCCGTTTCCAAACCGCACACAATTGATGGAAATATTCCAGAAAAGCATACCGACTGGATTACTAGAATTAATTTCAGTCATTCCAGGTAACGTCATGGGTGCATGCTCTCAAACCTTACACGCTGAGTCATGCTAAAATGAGTGACCAGAACAGGATGGACGAAGGTGACAGTGCTCCTCCCAAGAGCAAATTTCAACACTTCAGGTTAAAAGTTTCCAACATTTAGCATTAAACTGTACTTAAGACTGTATTATGGCCTTCCACCATCTCAGTAAAGGCATGTGGTTGGTCTTGTGCAAACACTTCAGTGACCCGAGTGTAATGATTAACCATTTATACAAATATTGGCTGTTTTGCTGCATTGAGGCTGTCTGTGTCGGGAGCTATTTTGAGAATGACTGGGATGAGGATGAAGGCATTAGCACACGATTGGAGAGGGCGTGAGATGGTGTCAATAGATCTATATGAAGCAGGGTGTGTTATTTTGAGTATCTAAAATAACAAGGGAGCGGCAAGTGTTTTATAGTTACCATAGCAGTAAGTTTCAGGTTTTTAATGTGCTGTAAACAATAAAATAGTATAAAATAAAGAGGCAATAATAGTAAATCTCACTTTAAATAACTGAATTCTACTTCACATTTTTGATCAGCACCAACTGTGTGTTAATGTTTTTCCATCTTAAAACTAACGTTACTTCAGTATGGCTAGTTTTAAGTGGTTTTGTGGTTACTGATCAGACCATTACAGAGGCTCTTCAGCAGCAGACGTGCAGAATTTAAAGCTAAACTTTGATCCAGATCCTGCCTCTGTCTTTACTAACCTACTTAGCTGCATAATCAAAGGCATCCAATTCACTGGCACAACTGAACAATACGGCCTTTCTCTGCGATTGTACAAAACATTTCATTAGAGCAAAACACAAAGACAATCCAGTCCAACATCATATCCATCAAACTGCAAACCAACTCGCTGTTATGCAACCGGGGCTTCATAAAGAACATGGAGAGCAATTTCTCCTGGGATAGTTATTTTATACAAATTGTGATTCAGACTTGTGGTTATTTAAAAAGGAGGCTTGAGGCCTGACCTGGTTAGAATCTGAAATTGACCTTAATTTACCTTTAAGCCCCACAGATTATGTGATTTACATTTAGATAATGTGAACGAGGAGCTAAAAATCTGTCCATTTACAGTCAAAATCTGGATATCTATAATATATAATCACAAATAAACAGAGAAAAACCTTTTTCTTCCAGTTAACCATTACAAAAACCAGAATTTGATCACAATGATTTTCTAGTCTGAACCCTGCTTAGGGAATTTAAGTGTGTCTGAGTCGGGGGGGTTTCGTCTGGTTAGTGAACCAGGGCACATGTTGTCAATTTGTGTCTGTGGTCTGGCTGAAGGACAGCCTCGGGCCAGATGCTACGTCAATGCGTTCACTGGCCAAGGGGGGGTAAGGAGAAGAAACATGCCGATTCGGCTTTTCGTGCTGCCATTTTTCCATCCAGCCAGACCTCGGCCAGCTGGAGGTGAAACTGTGGAGGGCTGGGAAGGAAGCCCTGTACCATGACAACTCCCTGGAGCAGCATCAGTGGATTACACTGATTTTTAAGTGAGAGAAGGAGGAGAAAAGAAAACCAAAAGATCATCTCTGCTTCTGTGCGTTCACAAAGTTTCCTAATTGCAAATATCTTCAACATGACAAAACGAGTCAGGCAAGGAAAGTAAAAGTCATCACTGTTCATGTCTGAGAAATGCAGTGAGAATCCTGAAGCTTAGCATGCCGGAGTAAGAGGTAATATTGTCTTATTAAAAGGTATTAGGCTTTACAATTTTCCATCATGCCCCGTGGCTGTGCCAGGCTCTGACTCCCACTGACCTTTTTATAGACACAGGAAGTGCAGCACAGAGCCTCATCCAGACAGCGGGGAGAGAGGAGGGGATTCACAGGGATTGAAAAACACAATGGCTATGCTCAGATGCTCATCTACATAAGCTTTCCCATACAAACACACCGGTTGAGGAAACCAGAGCATGTAAAGTAGAGACCATGGCATGAGAAATAGACAGGGATCTCAGTAGAAATACATTCACAAGATAATGTAATATAGATATAGACTAGATTAGATAATTGCTTATCATTGCCATCTGTCTCTTATGAGGTAGTTGTTAAATACAACTGGCTAAGCAACCACAGTGCAGGTAACTGTAAGGTGAAACTGGATGATTCACCAACTAATTTATATAAGTTAGCAGGATATCCTTTATCTTAGCAGTAATTGAAACCAACACCTACATTTATATCTCAATTACTCTGATGATGTCATAATCCCTGCCACCTCCCAGGTGAGTAAAAGATGCAGTCTCTACGTTAAAAGCCTAAGGGCAGGGCTGTTGATAATACAACACAGTAACAAACCCTAGGACATTAAAAAAACAACACACTTATTCATCAAAATACTCACACAAAGAGTTTATTAGCTCTTAATCATCAATCACCATCACAAATCAGATCAGATAAATCTAATATATCTATTATTGGATGGCCACACAGACAAAACACCTGAAGCTGACAGTGCAGTGGTTTCAACTGCTGCTCGTGACGCATCATGGCATGAAAAAAAAACACCTTTTCACTATTAAACTTTTGCTTTTATATAAACTTTATTACATTTACTGCACTGCAACTTAAAGTAGAGAAATAATACGAATAATACTAAAATATTTAAAATGATGTGAGCGTGTGGGATAAACAATTACGATAAAAAAATATCTATTGTAGGCTTTAGTAGTAGTGACTGATCCCCGAAAACATTGGCCAAAACCAAAAAAGTCTATTTTAAATGTGTTAAATAAAATATATGTGGAAAAGTATTTACGCGACAGTGTGTCCTGCTGGCAAAAACAACTGTTTCTGAAGAGAAAGCTCACCTTTGTGAAGTAGCTGCTGTTCTCTCTGCCGTCTGGTAAAAAAGTGTCCGTCATCTTGACACAAGCCGACCCTCTTTGAGCAAACTGATGTGAATTCAAACCAAAAAAAGAAACTAAACTTGGACAGACCGCCGTAGAACAGGTGAGTATCCTCTCTTTTCCAACAATGTGGCTTCTGGTCTGACTCCACTCCACCCAGCGGACGACTTTTCCAGATACAGCCGGAAGCTCCGCCCCCCCGCGGCTCAAACAAGCCGTGATAAGGAGAGTGAGGTGGGCGGAGACAAGCGAAAAAACACCGTCACCTGAAAGCACCTGCGTCCCAACAGGTGATGTACACATTGTATTAAAACGGTAAGCTATAACATACACGGTAAAATAGTCTTACACGAATATTTGTGTTTCAGGAATTTCATTCGGAGACGGTAAAGTCGACTGCTGCTTTTGCGCGAGCGTGCGTTAGTGTTTATGAAGGAAGTTCAATTTATGCTAATAGCATGCACATAGACAAAGTGCAGTTAAAAGCTGTACAAATCCTGTTTTATGAAATGTGGCATCCTAATACGGGAAATACCTTTTTAAACTTGAGTATTAACTTCCATTACCCATTAACTTGTACTAGTTATAAGTGAAAAGCCCTTATTGGCTCGAAATCTCAGTCACTAAAATATAATCAGCCTACAGAGGAATGAGTCCTTTTAGCTAAAGCTAGCAATTGTAATGATCAGCTTCATTTGCTTCACCTGGCAGATTTAAAAAGCATTAAAATCTCTAGTTAATGTTACAATTGCTCCTAATATTTTAGATATTTATCATTCAAATTTGATTGTGGTGTTTTTGCTAAGTAAAAATCTGTCATTGCGTTTGTAGAAAATAATTTAACAATGAGCTGTGTTTGAGCTAATGAGGAAATAAGTTTTCTGATGGAGTTCATAGTGTGATGGTCAGCTATTTTTAACTTTCATCCATAACTGCTCATGTCAATGCCTTGATAAAAATGACTTTAAGGTTTATTCTTAATGATATTGCTGAAAAATGACATGCTTTTATGTGGCTGGCTTTACTAGTTGCAAAGCTTATTGAATTCCTTTTTGTGGAGGGGGGTTAGTTATTAATGTCAGGGAAGGATTACTGGTAACCACTAACCAGAGGCACAGCCAGGAAACTGGTGCATTGCTTTGACTGAAAACTAGGCCAAGCTTGTCTTTGTCTGGGACATTTCAGCATAGAAATTACATAGTTTTTGGAACAGAAACATTATGTATTGATTTAACCTCTTTTAAGTAATAATAGTTGGTGGGAGAGAAAGTTAAGTGTTAAATGTTTGGTCATTATAGGACTACATTATACAAGATGATGTAAGTGGGGAGTAGAAAGGCGATTTATTATTGCTTAATGTTTTTATGGTAGTTGTGGAGACAGGTGCTCCGGTGGCTTAAGATCTGGTGACTAAAGTTATTTTTTATGTTAAGCACTGTTTAATTTGTATTGGACATAATTATTATTCATAACATGACAATCAATGAACTAGGTATTGAAATGGGATATGGACTAAAGTCTGATGATCCGTAATCCTAAACTTCAACGAGCAGATATGAGATGAGACAAAGTTGTGGTTGTATTTAAAGATTCATACTTCATACAACAAATCAGGCTGGATATAGCAAACCTGGTTAAAGATGTTTGCATGTGTTGTCAGATTGTGTTACCCAAGGTGCCATTTGCTGTGTCAGAATTGATTTATTTGGGTTTATTGATTAGAACAAGTGGTAATTGTTTAAAATTTTGAGCCAATTGTCACTTTGTATCTTTTATTAATGTACAGAAGGAAAATCGTACCACAAGAATGAATTCATTCATTCATTCATTTATTCATTCATTCATTCATGAGCTGAATTCTTTTCTGTTGTGATGATAATGTTGACCACTAGATGGTGATTATGGTCTATATTTAAACTTTGTGGTATTTTGTCTTTTATACTAATGTTTTAAAGGATTTGCTTTGATTAGTGATTCTACTTTACTGTGGCTCTAAATGTGTTATTGATCTTGTTGTTTTTTTTTAGTGTACTGGAGAAAAATGTAAAATATATAGGAACTGAGACCTGGTTGCACTTCTCTATATTTCACACGACCAAAGAGCTCTTCAAAGTATGAAGGTTTAAGGTTTATTTACAGAGAAATGTATTTATAATATAATTTATAATATAATTTATAATCCTTTTTTTATTTTTGAAATATTTTATGCATATTTGTTATCTGTGTCATCTGTTCCCTCTGGTTGCTAATAGAGGTACAATGTGTTTGACCAGGAAACATTGGTGTAGAAAACAATGACTTAATCTAAAACGGATTTAGAGTCATTAGTAGATTAGCACATAAATAAATAAATGTTTTAGTCATATTTGTGTTCAGAATGGACAAATGCATAATGATTTAATATATAAACCATACTCTGCCTCTGTAGAAGAAATTATGCGAAGCATGCTCCCCTATAGGAAATGCAGCCGTAACAGTTGTACATCGTCCTGCTGTGATAAGCTCTGCTAATTTAGGATTAAACTAACAGGGTCATGGTGGTTGTAAAAGTAAAGGCATTTTAAACCTGTAATCTCTGAAGTCTTGTGGGTAGAGAGAGGGGGGCATAATTCCCATTCGTGTCTTTTGCAATGTTGCAGTCAGCACCTCTTCCAAGTGGTAATGGTAATTGGAGAAAGAATAGGTGTGTGTGTGTGTGTGTGTGTGTGTGTGGGGAAGAAAAAAAACAATCTTAATTATTTGATAATCTAAATCACTACTACAAGTCAATATTAACGTGATTGTGACTCCCAGCTGTTGGCACCATCGTTACAAATTTGTTAGCTTAAGAAATGCTTTATTAGTCATGGCATATAGAGGTGCAGTGAACTGCGGGTGCTTTGGCTTTCCAGTCATCCCCCTCTCCTCACAACGAAGCACAAAGCTGATTGTAAGTGAACTGCTTCCCGGCTGTTTTTCTAAAAGCAGAGGGGGCACAGCGATGAACAACGGCCACCGACGTTCAACCCTGACCCAACAGGAAGTGCTGCGGGGTTGCTATGCAGTTCTGCTCCCAAACGACAAGAACTCTGGGTTGCCTGTTAACAAATGATGTGTGGTGTAGGCAGTACGGCACACCATTTGAGCAGGCACTCTAGAAACTCTACAGTAAGAATAGATCAAGGGTGGGATGAACGAGAGATTGAGACAGAGCGATAGTTTGTTCCTGGCAGCGAAGTGGTTGTTGGGTTCGTGGCCTCTTCTTTCTCTTCTTGAGGTCTTGTTTTCCTCGTTCCCGTTTTTCCAGCTCTGCTTCCTGTCTGCTTATCTTTACTGGTTTCTTTCTCTGACACTTCCACCTTGACTTAATCCTGTTTTTTTAAGGTCACAGACCTCCGTACACATGATAAAGTCTTGTTGATCATTACTAGATAATTGTCGGAGTCGTGATTTTTTTAAAGTTATGTCCAACTGGTTTGCATCTTGACCTTTGACTTTACCTTCAAACCAAATGGGACATTTGTGGCCAGCTCAAAGTAATTCCCTCCTTCAGGTGTTGCCAAAAGATTGTGTTCAATCAAATGTAGACAGACTGTTGAAACAGGGTTGTTTCAGCTGTTTCAAATGGTAAAATATAGACAAGCTAGTAGACTACTGCAATCTAAGAAAGCAATTGTACCACTGTTAAACTCTAGTATTAATATTTTGTGCTGACACATTCTCTAAAGTTGAAACTGCTTGAAGCATCATAGCAAATGTCTACAAATGCACAATTTCATAGTTGATCACATCTTTGTATGAATATTTAGGTCCAAAGTTTATTTGTGATTTCACTAGTATTTTTGTATCATAGGTTAAATAATGCGATGGTGGAGCAGCTGACAGTAGGTAGTAGGTCTCAAACCAAAGTGCAGTTTTGCAGGTTTTCATTCCTTCGGTTGGCATAAGAAGTAAAATGTTTCAGAACTTTTTGTTTCTTATAAGCAACTAAATCAAAGGTTAAAAAAAAGTTTTTTTTAAATTTTTTTTTTTTTATTGGCATCCAATAACTTTACTCATAACTGTTGTTTTCATTCCCTCCAAATGAGCCATTAATATCTATCTCATTGTGTCTGCATTTTTTTGGGATCAGTGCCCGGAGCAAGGAAACATTTTAAAGGATTCTTTGCAATGGGGATAATTTGTCATTAGACTGGTCAACATTAAACTAATGTCCACAGTCAGCCTAAAAAAAGTGGCTTGTCTGAGGTCTGCTGCACCCTATGAGGGATTCCAGTATTGAATGAAAAATATCAGTCTGATTTTTAGGATGAGCCACAGTACAGAGATGGCCATTTTAAAGATTAATGGTCAGGGTAACTTAAACTCATAGAAACTGTTACTACTGAGTCTTATTTTGGCTTTTTAATGCAGTAGATTATCAGATTTTATAGCACAGATGGAGAAGTCTAGTGGCAGATATTACTTTAAAATGGTTTTAATTCCTATCTCCTGAAGTTGAATTTTTGCTATGGATACATGCTCCTCAAGAATCCATGAAATAAAATGAGGTTCCCCAAGGTTCAATTTTAGGCCAATTACTTTTAATCTGTAAAGGTTGTCACTTAGGGATGTCATAGGAGAGACAGCTATACTGATGAGACACAGCTTTACATCGCTGTGTTTCCTGATGAATTAGATCAAGTTAAAATAAATACAGTTTAAAAGACTTGTCTATAAATTCATACATGGCAGAGTTTTTACAGCTCAACCTGGACAAGACTGAAGTTTTGATTATCGATCCTGCAGACGAGGCAGCTCATTTTTACCAAAGAGAAACCTGAGTGTACTCTTTGGCTGTGTCACAATACTGTAGTGTACTGGAATGTAGTGTGCAATGCACATTTTTCTGTAGTGCGCACTATCGTGGGTAAGTGCAGTCTCAAATGAAACACTGGACGTTGTGCACTTACCAGTAGGGATGTATGACCGGTTAGACTATTCTGCTGCACGCCAAAATCATTATTTTGTCCACTACAATAAAAACTCCTAACATTTACTTATGCTAACTGTACTCGAGCAGTTACCGCAATCTTAAACAAATGATTGGATCCATGAGTTATTGTAAGCACAAAATTAGATATGTAGCAAGCTGCAGTACAGTAACGAAAAAATAAAAAATAAAAAAAAAAAACAGTAACGAAATAACTTCATACTTGCATCTATACAAAGTAGCCTCTACCGCAGTATCGTTTGCCACCATTATTTTGAAAGTGCACTTCCTTTTCTGCTACGTCAGAAAGATGGCGTTGTGTGTGTGTGAGTGAAGTATCCATCGTTTCACATTACGGTAGATTCTCTGCTAATTTTAGACCAGCATCCAGGTACTTTCAGTGCACTGACTGTTTTTGCTTAAATATCAGTGTAAACACACTTATTTTTTTTTTTTTTTTTTTTTTTTAACGTGTCTGTCCAGCATCTCAGCAGGCAGAACGAGGGTCTGGCTGCTATATTGTGCTG
>JBAMHV010000001.1:27911174-27922361 GCA_037177535.1 Pseudomugil gertrudae
TGTAAAAACAATAAAAGACACAGAGGACCACACAACTCACGCCGAGTTAAAAGCTAGAGAATAAAAATGGGTCTTTATATCAATTGATATCACATATTTTGAAAACTATTTGTTTTTTTAAAAAAATTATTTATAATTTTTTTAAATTCTATCTTTATTTAAAATAATCAAGTTTTATTATATAAAAAAAATCTGATTTTTTTTTTTTGTCTTTTTTTCATCTGGCCCAGCCTTAGACTCAAGAGATTGGCTTATTTTGGCAGCTGCTTCAGATTCTTTTTAGCAATGTAACTCTATAGTTCTGTCACAACATTTTTTGGATTAGTGTGATGTGGCTCGAAATGAAAGCTTCTTGTGGGTCTGGTGTTGAAGGTCAGTGGCTATAAGAAGCTGTTTTCAAACACACAGGGTATTGTTGGTCAGGTTTTTAGATGGCTTGGTCTGAAATTGATAGATTTGTTTGTGAAATCCTAGATTGTACTTGCATCATGACACTGGTTCATAATTTCACACTACAGACTGCTGCAGACATTTGGGTCATATGACTGAACCAGAGTAGCTCCTAATGACATAATCATCAGAGAAAGCCCTCCTTTCTTTATCCAAGTTACACGTAAGGATCTGTCCTTGAATTAAGGATAAGACTGAGGCTGTTCATTAAAAACATACTGTGTAACTTGAGACCACTGGTGGTGCCAAACCAGTAACTTCTACATACCACACAATACTGGTGCAAATTTAAAACCTTCTCCATTTATTCTTTGTGTTCATGTTTTCAAGCCATATTGACATGCACAGTAATTCTGATTCATAAATCATTTTAAATGATTTTTCACCAGTGAAGGATTTTCACCTGCTTACTTCAACCATGACAAACTTTTTGTTGTAAGAAGAGAAAAGTCTCCCAAACAAAGAAGAACCCTGTTTTTTTGTTTGTTTTTGTTTGGGGGGACGTAAAGCGAAGCACTTCATCACATAAAGCAAAGCGCTCCAGATCACATGATTCCTTGAGAGACCAATTGGCTCCTGCAAAGTTAATGTCAGGTTTCTGAAGAGGGCAGCTCCTTTGGATTGCAAACATCTGTCAGGCACTGTATATTTCCCCCAGTAATCGTCCTTTATTGCTTACATTAGAATAATGTTTGTGTCAAAGGTTATATGGTATCCCTTTTTTAAATATGACATTCGGGCATCTTTAGATAGTAGCACAAAAAAGCTCAAATTTGTGTAAAACTAGAGCCCTGTACTGCAGTTAATGAGGAAAAATAATAAATGTTTTCAAGAGTAAAAAACAAAAAAAACATTTTTTTTTTAACTAAAAGTATAAGCCAAACTAAGTAAATAAAATAATTATTTTGGTGTCATGGCTTGAGGATATGATGGTGGTTCATAGGGCTGTCATTGTCATTTGATAATGCCAGTTTCTGACGTTTTAATCTGAGTGGAGGCTGGAGTACAGCAGGGTGCATGTAAATGGCTATTGGCAAATACATACTGAGCGTGTATCTGGTCAACAAGCTAGCCAGTTCAGTCTTGTCTGAACCGGATGGAGAAAAGGAAACGAGAGGAATGGCTGGAAGTGGGATGGGTATCTGCATGCTTGTGTCAAGCTGAGGTTAGCATTTACAGAGTGTACTGATGAACCTCTGCTATATTTGGTAACAGAATGTTCCAACGGCTGCCCAGTCAGGCCAGGTGCCACTTTGTGCTGGTGTGTTTTTGTGTTGTGCTCTTGTGGCTGATGTTGGTGTGTGTGCCAGTATTCGTGTCAGACTACATAATGGTGCCAGTCTTTTGTGGACGCCGCTAATGACAGGGTGTGTCTATATACTATTGTGCATTGTTTGACGCCGCTGTTACAGATTTCCATAGAAACAGGAAATGGGCTGGATACCTTGCACATCAGTGATTGAGAGGAGGACCACATTGGCCAGCTGAGATCATGGTTGAAGTTCCTATTGGCTGCTAACTGCCACCTCTGTCTTCTACTTGAGTTCAAGATGTCATGTTGGGAAAGTTTAAGGAGCTGATGACAAATTGGGGCAGGGTCTGAATGTCCTATTTATTGCTCAGTATTCATGATGCTGTTCCGAAGAAGATGAAACTTCTTAGCTGAGCATTTATAAATGTGAGTCAGCCTAGATATGTGGTGTGTGTGTGTGTGTGTGTGTCCTGCTCTTTCCCTCCTCTCCTACAGAGGATGTGAGTCACAAGTCACCAATGAGTGTATGGGTGAAAACCAGACGGGTCCAGTTGTGGACTGCTGGTGTTCTAAGTATAAGCACACTGGGTAGCTGAGTGTTGCATTTGAGCCCATTTGCTAGATTTCCTCTTCTATCAGCACTTATCCTGAAGATATCTAGCTTTAAATGTCTGATATCAGTTTATTTAAAAATGACATTTTCATGTGATTTAATATCTTCAAAATGGACCAAGATGTTTTTAGCGTGGTGATTCTCAGTTTCACCCAGGCTAACCGTAAAGCTTCTGTTCATTTCAGAGTGAAGAGACTAATTTAGTTGCACTTTGTTCTGTGTTTTTGTGTCGCTGCAGTAGAAGGAGAGAGATTATGTTTCAAGCTGTTGGATTTGATCGGTTTACTTGCTCAGATGGCAAGTCGCCACACAAAACCTGTTTGTTTTGTAGTATTTGCTCGTTTCCATCAGACGTGAGACAAACTAAAGCTGAAAAGTGTGCAATGTTTTTTTGTTTGTTCACACTGTTTGCTTGGAAACTGCACATCTAGTGTAGTCTGTACAACTATGCTACATGCAAATGGGTGAAACACTTATGTAAACAGTCTGTGATCGTAGAAAACATACAGATGTCAGCTGCCTGTTCAGTGTCCATGTGGCAAGCAATTTCAATTTAGGGGTTGGCAAGTTGTTCTTATTCCCAGAGTTTACTGAACATTTTATTGAATGCTGCACTAAACTAATTTAGCGCTGCACTGAGTCTGATTGTAAAACTCCCGGTTGGGGGGCGGGGGTAAGTCTGATTTGTTCCATGTGGACTGAAAAATGTTTTCATAACTTCATAACCCTAACTAGTATTTCTGTTGTCCAGTAACTTGCACTAAATTAACTGGAGTTGTGGAGCTAGATGTTGCCAGTTTAGTGACTCCAGTGACCACATCCTAGTCAAAGGGGGGGGCGGTTTGATGTTAAAGCTCGCTTGATAAATCTGCACCAAGTTTTGGGTCAGAATCCATTAAGACTAAAAGCAGTAATTAGTTTAGTATTCTGGTGCTGAGGCAGCCTCAATAGAAGTTGTGATGGGGGGGCACAGATTTACCTGCACTGTCACATTCAAAGCCACTGGCACCTCCTTCCTGTCAGGGTTAAAACAGAGGAAAGTCAGGGGAGGTGGATGGGGGGGCTTCACAGGAACACAAGAACGGAAATGCATGTAGCACCACAGAGTAAGGGACTATAAAACACAGCGGTGTTGTAGAGCAGAAAAAGCTCTGCCTGGTGCCACTGAAACCGTCTGCCAACAATTCACATATGAGTGTGTGTGTGTGTGTGTGTGTGTCCAAGCCAGCGGAAACGGTTTTCTGTGGTAGGAGGGGAACCTTCGCTCTGGTGATCGATGGCCCAGCATTTATATACAGTGCCTTCACACAGTGTTGGACTGCTCGCGCAAGATGCTGTTTGTGTGTGTGTGTGTGTGTGTGTGTGTGTGTGTGTGTGTGTGTGTGTGAGGTGATGAGAAAAGATGAGATTTATAGAGATTAGATTATGATGATACAAATATTCTACAATGCAGAAACTTAAAGAAAACTACTGAATCTACACAAGCTTGTGCAAATGTTGCCAGTGTCCAAAACTGCATGTAATCCAGGCTGAGGTGGAAACTGCCAAACTGGGTGTGATGAAACACATCAAGCTGATGATGGGGACGGGATTCTCTGTATTTCCTGTTCCACATTCAGTTTTCCTGTTAATACATGTGTCACTAAGAGGACTGCACAGTGTAAATGTCACAATTACTCTTGACACACCCCCCTCTTCATGAGGCAAACTTAACAAATATGGTTTAAAAAATGTAGAAATGTTCAGTCTTCCTCAAATTTATTCATTCTGCTTATTAAAAATGGAAAATTAAAACGGCGTTTACTGAAATGAGCTGACATTAACTAAACTAATAAATAAAATCTAGTAAAAATCATGACATTGTTTTCTTTGTTTTCTAATTAGTTTATATATATATATATATATATATATATATTTTTTTTTTTTCTTTCTTCATTCTTCATTTAGTTGCGTGACTATTTAGCCTTCTCCTCAATGGAAAGGTTTGAATACATTTGAGGATGACTGTAGGCTGTTCAGTTCTTCACCCGGTCCAGTGATAGTTTTTCCATAATTAAACCAGTTTGCATCAAGCTCGCACATCAGTCAACCTGCAACAGTTTTCATTTGATAAGATTACTAAAGGAAGTCTGGTGTGATGAGGCAGTGTCTAGGTAAGCTGTTGCAGAAGAGGTGACAGACATATGTGCAGTAAATATGAACCATAACCTCCAGCATAATTATTGTTGGTAAGAATTGATGTGCAGAAAACTGGAAATCTTGGGTTTCTGGAAATCCTCAAATAAAATATTTGAGCTTTTTTCCAGTGTCACAAGCTGCAAAACGCTCTTTACATCTGATTAAACTTTGAAATGGAAATAACTGACAAAACAAAATCAAGGTCTTGTATGTTAAAAGGTTAAAGGTTTTTAAACATAACTCTCCAATGCAAGCAAACACAAAGACTGATGAAGAACCAATCAGCACAGGAGCAACTGTTCTGGTTCCTGCTGGAATCTACTGACACAAATGTGGATCTGCCATAAAGGTTAAAAAACAGGGTTCGGTTATAAATAACACTCAAATGCCACTCTCCCAGGTTAATCTCCACCTATAGTTCACAAACTGCTCATCCATGTATACAACATTGGCTCTTATGAACTTTTCATTTATTCAGCTTCTTTTATGACTATATTTGGTCACTTCTCCTGCCATACCTACAGTCTGTGAGAGCTGATGAGCTGCAGCTTCTCAGTTTATTATGGAAACGGTCAAACCTTACAAACGATACCTTAGCTGATGAAAGTATCTCTCTATATGCTGCAGATTTCTGTAAATGCTGCATCACAGAAGTAGAAACTCCGGTCCTCGAGTGCCACCGTCCTGCAAACATTGACTTATCCTGCTGCATCACACCTGGATATTAGCAGACTTGTGTTGAGTTTGACGTCAAACTCTTCTCATATCTCCTAATTAAGTCTGTTTCAGGTGTGTTTCAGCAGGGAAACTCACAGGACTGTTGTACTCTGACGGGAGTTTTCTACCCCTGCATTAGCACATGCCAGCTGATGTGCTGCTGTTATGCATGTCCACCCCATAAACACAGTTATTTACTTATTTAGAACGTGATTTTATCCATACAATATAAATCTGTGATGCAGAAACAATTTACAAAGAATGTACTTATTTTGTCAGAATAATTAACACTAAATCCTTTGGCAGACTTTTTTATGTTGCTCTAAGCTGTATATCAAATTAATGCCAAACCGAGATGCTTCTTTAAATTGCAAAAAGACGGCTGATTTAATGTTCAGAATAATGAAATGGCTCCCACTTTTAACAGAAGTGATTTCGTCATGTAATGGCAATGTAAGCTAGCATTCAAGTCCAGTTTACATAGCAATTATAGTAACACAATGAAGTGTGTGTGTGTAGCAGAAGTTCCCACAGCCACAGGTTACACTGGGTCAGAGCTTTCTGCAGCTCACACCCGCCACATGTTTTTTTCTTCCTGGGACTTTTTATTCCATTTTTTCTACAATCTCTGGCTAAATTAACACTTTTCTCCCATTTGAAAGACACGCAAAGCCGTTTGAAGACTCCTAAATGCAACAGCAAGTTGCCTCCTCTTCCATGAATCTCTGCACATGCTCAGTTAGCAGGAGCTGTGCAACTTCATTAAGAAAAAAAACTCAGAAAGAAGTGCTAATTTTCTGATTTTTAATGTTTTATACCAGCCGTTATCTATACCTGAGCAAAATCTAGTATTGTGGAGTATTTCACACATTTAAAAGGTACGGTACTCATTCCCATTTGTGGACATCATATGTACATTGCAAACTACATGAGAACTATTCCTGAACTGGTGCTGTTGTCTTAACTAGCACCTTCTGCTGGGCTTACTGGACTGGAAGTCTCACTTATAAGCCTGCACTTGAGTTTGAATGCAGCTCTAGAGCCATTTTACACCAGCCTGAACTGAATGTGTGGCTCTGGGCCAGCTCTCATTATGGTAGCATTCACAAACACGCAAATCAGAGGGTCGGTTTTAAAATCAGTCTGTTTTCAAAGGGGTGTGTGCAGACTTATACATGCAAATGTACACATAAAAATACCTTGTGTGTAAATAGGATCTGAAATCGGTAAGTATTCACTTCATACTTTTACAGGCTTTTCATTCCCTTTTATTCTTTCTGATAAGTTAAAAAATAGGGAATTTATGATGTAATATGAGATCTTAAAGTGAAATTTTATAGGTTGTGGGTTTTTTCTGCCACCTTTCCTTCTATTTGGGTATAAAATGTCAGAAAGCAGATGCTGTGACTGACTGTGTAAAAGCTTCTGTGTAGCACCAACAATCATAGACTGAACAGTAACTTGATAACCACAGATTATCCTGAGAGTCCAGTAACACAGGAGAGAGAAAGCTCTTCCTATGCTTCCTATGGTGTGTCGTATGTTAATCTGGGCTGTCAGAGTATACACAGTATGCTGTGTTGGAGAATGGTTGGTTGAGAAGATGGTATGTAGAAAAGATGAAGTAATAAAATCTCATTCAAGTCTCTTGCAAGCATTAAGTTCTTTATCACATTTGATATTTAGCCTAAAGGGAAATGGGTTGGCATAAAGTTTCAACCAGAGTCCTGAGAAATGAGACCAATTCCCAGGTTCACCTGAGAAACCTTTAAAAGAGGATCAAGAAGGAGTGAGAGACCTAAAGATGAATTATAGGTTCATGCTCAGACCTGAAAACATTCCTCCTTTATACCTTTTTGTAAATCCTTTCCAAGTAACAGAGCTACAGCAAAGGACCGAGGGTGTTCAGTCCGTCCAGAAGAGCCTGTACTGCATGTTTTTGACCCGTCTCACTTTCAACACACCTAGCTCACATTAAATAGATCCAAAAACCAAAGAATTTATGTAAAATGACTGAGTCTGGTGCGGTTCTGTTAAATTCTGCCGTCTCCTTCATCTCAGTAAAACATCTGCTGTAGATGAAAATCATGCTAAAATACTACATCAAATCTGTAACCGTGACTTACTGTGTCAGACTGAGTAATCCCCCTGCAGGCAAGGCCTCCTGAAGCAGGCCCTTCTTGCAACGTGACGCCTAACTGAAGATGCCACAACTGTTAAAGGTTTCATATTCTAGTTGGTTTGAGGTGTTGGAAGCTTACTAGTAGTACTGGTTGAAGGAGTTTGCTCCCTCTTCATCATCTCTCAGACTGATTGTAGGCAGTGATGGCCTCAGTCTGTTTTTCTACCCGTGTACTCCACTGTGGCTTCTGTTTAAGCTCTCGTTGCACACCCTACCGCTTTTCCCTATCCCAATCCTGGAATGCCACCATCTTCATGCCGTATTCACCAGATCCATGTGGCATCAGGGAGGATGTTGCCTTGGTAACAGAGGAGCTATGACATGCTGTTGTGTAAATCAGATAAATAACCTCAGACTGTTTAGTTTGGGGTTTTTTTTATGAGTGAAGTGCAAAGAGCACCTGTTACAACTGCTTTTGTGACTTTGTATAGAAAACATGATCAAAATAAACTAATCTGATGATGAGAGAGTTTTAAACATGTTTATATGATCAGGGGAAAAAATAAGTTCTTTGGAAAAGTCTGGCAAATTATTTCTGAAGAAATCAAGCTGTAATAAATAAAACTGTATAAACTTTTTATAAACTGTTACTATGATTTCTCATTTTAATAATCATGATCTACAATTTAAAAATAAGCCCTGGGGATTAAAAGTCATAGTGGCATTAATAATAAACTCATAAGGAACCAGGAATTCACTCGTAGACAGCTTTTCCTTAGGAACAGGAATACTTATGGTTTTGGATCCCTCACTGGTAAAGTAGCTGGGATTTAATGAATGAGGTTGGTGTAAGTGCCTCAGGCATTCCCACGTATTAGACTGTGAGGTTAATCATGCGCCTTAATGTTTGTACTCGGGCTTTATCCTTTTTACCTCAGAAAACAACTGAAGTAGTTAAAGAGCTCAGCTAGTGGATGTCAAACTGCAGACTAGCATCATCTGAATGCTGTGAGATGCACATCATGCTGGCAGATGCCGTTTCATTACAGCTGTATGTTTTGCTCTTGTCTGTTTACGAGAGCAGTGTTCCTGACCTGGGTGAACTGCTCCAGTGTGCGCTGGGCCACGAGGATTCAGGATATTTTCACTGTGGGAAAACTGCTCGCTCTAGCACTCATCATAGTGGTAGGACTAGTCCAAATCTTCAGAGGTAAACACACACACGTACACACACAGAGTGAATAACTGCTGCACTTTGGATTAGTTTAGAAAAGGATGAATAAATTGCTGTGTGCTTGAACTTGTTATTTCTGGCTTTTGCTCAGAATTGGGTTTAAAGTTAGGATGAAACATCTTTCTTGTTGTTACTGCAACGTTTGGTTTTGTTTTCCTCGTTAGAAGCTGCAGACGTGTTCCTGTTTTGCTCCCCGTCTTTCTCCATCTGTGTTCAGGTCACTACGATGCGCTGAAGCCCAGCGTGGCCTTTGAATTCACTCAGGACCCCTCAGTGGGACAGATAGCTCTGGCATTCCTCCAGGCCTCTTTTGCTTACAGTGGCTGGAATTTCCTCAACTATGTCACGGAGGAGGTCGTGGAGCCCCGCAAGTATGACATGCACATGCAAAGACACCATCTCATACATGTTCAGGGTTTCACATGAGCTAATATATGATCATTTACTTCACACCAACACACAAATCTTTGTTTCTATGTATTAATTACTTGTCTCATCATTAGGAACCTGCCCCTTGCCATCTACATCTCTATCCCACTGGTGACGCTGGTCTACACCATGACCAACATCGCGTACTTCTCCTCAATGACCCCCGAGGAGCTGCTCACCTCTAATGCTGTGGCAGTGGTGGGCAGCTCTCCTTCATCCATATGTGAACTTGCATGACTTGGTAAAAGTGTATGAATAAACTGAGCCATGGTGTTTTTCTTCCAGACTTTTGGGGAGAAGCTGCTGGGAATGTTTTCCTGGGTGATGCCGATCTCTGTGGCACTTTCCACTTTCGGAGGCATTAATGGATATTTGTTCACATCCTCCAGGTACACGCAAACATCACGCTACAGCCAATGCAAAGCTCCAGAGCAGTTCTTTTTAAACTTTTAGCAACACTGTCCAGTAATTTTGGAGTAAAGTAGCTGACGGACAGAAACACCGGTAAAAACATTACCTACTAAAGTCAGAGGAGAGGTAGGTTTTCTCTGATTGGCCCAGAGCAGCAGTCATACACTACACAGTCATGATGCACGTTGGACATTCAGTACGATGAAGGTGTAATAATCGTGGTCAACAAACTGAAAGGCTGCCATGTATTAACGAATGCTATTTATGGCAGAGCAGCCATAAATGTGGTGCATAATATAGCAAAAGAGGAACTGCCTGTCAGGAAATGAACGTTAGATAATGAGGATTATGTACAAACATGGATCCTGCAGAGGGGAATCTTCCAGAAGCAGCAGTCTTATGAGCCATTTCAAAGTTTTACCATCATTCAGTTCACTAAAGTGTTTATTTTGTTTTTTTTTTTTACTTTAACATTCATTCCTTAAATCAACATTTTCCTAAATCCACACTGATGTTTAAATTATTGTCCACAGTAATGATTGTGACGACATGAACTGGCATATTCTCTGTAAAACCCAGATTCTGATCTTTTTTTCCTCTGATAATGTCTTCTTTGGTCTTTTTGTTGAATCACACATGGTGCAGCTTTAAAACGGCCATTCTGTGGACATGTTTGCTAGCTTGTGACACGGTGTGTAAAGCAAAACTGCTTAAACCTTGTACAGATAAAAAAAAAATGTGGTTGTCAGCCTCTTGCTGCTACTGGGTAGCAACAGCTCTAATAATGATGTCACTGTGCCATTAAATGTGTGAAAGAACAGGGTTTTAAGGTCTGGACGTTGCATAGGGTTCCATTAAATGTGTAACATGAGGTGATGAGAACAGAAAAACTGGTTGTGAGTTAAAATCGTGAGTTCACACCTTTAAAATAACATGTTTTTGTGCTTGTAGGTTGTGTTTTTCAGGAGCCAGAGAGGGTCATCTGCCATATCTTCTTGCTATGATCCACCTAAAAAGCTGCACACCAATCCCTGCCCTGCTGGTCTGTGTAAGTACTACTGTTTGATCCTGCCTCTGTAACGTCCCACCTCTGCAGAGCAGAGAGGATAACACGGTCACGGCTTTGTTGTCTTATTACATCGCCTCTTTAATGCGTAAATCCTTCCTGTATGTCTCGCAGTGCACCGCCACAATACTCATCCTGTGTATTGGAGAGACACACAACCTGATAAACTACGTGTCCTTTATCAACTACTTGTCCTACGGAGTGACCATCGCCGGTCTGCTCTACCTGCGAAAGACGAGACCCAACCTGTCCAGACCCATCAAGGTAGAGCAGAGGCTTTCACTGGCTGTGCTACCTGGAGCTGGATTTCTGCACAAGCTCCAGATCTGATTAGAAAATCCTTCATCTTAACCATGTAAAGCAGCGAGATTTAACACAGTACAGAGGAAAACTCAACCTAAGTGGTAACAGATTAACTTAAACACTGTGGTGCATTAATATCCTCTGTCCTGACCTACTGAACAGCATTAAAACCAGCTCCATACACACGGATTTACTTTATTTCCCTGGAGTTTCATCAAAATGCCTTGAGTAGTCCAGAGGGTCTGTGGGAGTCCAGGGTTGGGCCAGTGTGTTTGTGTCTGGAGACTAGATGTGGACACTGATGTGTCCATCATAGCTCTGTGACCAGCAGCAGGCAGGGGTGTCAAACTCAGGTCCTGGAGGGCCGGTATCCAGCAGGTTTTTGTTGTCTCCATGCTCCAACACAGCAGAC